>CM054937.1:23482654-23535938 GCA_029168755.2 Tillandsia fasciculata | reverse complement strand
TCGCAAAAATCGTCCCAAAATTCCCTCTGGGTGGCGCAGGGGACTTCTCCGACCGAACAGCGACGAAAACGGGCCGCGAAAGGGAAACGTCGAAGCACGCCGTGTCGCAGAGATCTAGCTGTCGAGGCCTCCTAAAATCTTGGAATCTTCTGGAGGGATGGAGGACAGAGAGAGGAACAACTTTCCTTCAGGCCACACCCTCTTATTCTCTCTCTAAAACTAGGGAAAAACCAGAAAGAATGAAGGGTGGGGGGCTATTTATAGCCCACCTGAGATTCGAGCGCAAGGCCCACATTCCTGCGCCCGAAAGCCCAAACGGCCCACTTCCTCAGCAGCGTCCGAATCGTCCTGGGCGCGACGCGTGTCCCGAACACGGGACAGCGTGGCCCAGCCGCTCGGGCTCTGCCGCATGTCCCACTCGGGGCGGCTGGTGGGTGGCGCCCGCTAATGGCGGGACGCCACGTGGCGCACGCAGGCGGCGTCCCGCCCGCCACGCCAGCCGGCGCCCGCCAGTCGCCACCCGACGCGCATGCGCCCCCCTTCCACGCGTGCATACAGCCGCAGCCCCACGCCCCCGCGTGCACCGCGTATACGTGAGCCGGCCAATCCAGAGCCGCCATGTGCGCGCCCCGGTCCACGCACCCGGCCGTGCGACTCCGTAGACCGCGTCGAGTGAGCCCGCCAATGAGAGGCTGCCACGTGTCTCCCGCCGGTCCACTACGCCAGCGCCTGAATCCCATGGACCGCGCAGCGTGCGCCGGCCAATAACAGGCCGCCACATGTCATCCTCGCCGGTCTACAGCTCCCCCGTGCACCAAAATACACTGTAAACTTCCGGGTGTTCATTTTTTTAGCGTCCGGACTCAGAAAAATACAAGTAAATAGTCGTTTTCAACCATTTTTTCGCGCTGAATCTAAATCCGGTGTCCGTTTTGCCAAAATCCACTTCCATAAATTCGGCGAGAGAAGCCGAAAGCCAGGCTTAATCCAAAATCCTCACTGAGTCTATCCAACACGTCCATTTGACGCGCTGCGGGCCCGACACACCAATAATAGGTGTTTTACCACTACGAATCACGGAAAAAACTGCACGGGGATCTGGGCCACTACACGCCTAGGATACCGAGTTTTTTCATCGACGCTTCTTTCGCGAGCTCCCCAGGACTAACGGGAGGAAGTTTTCGACCGATTTTTGTGACATCGGTTTCACGAGAGGTAGATCTTCGTTTTTCGTGTTTTTCGCTCCTCTCAGTTTTGGGTTTTTATTGGGGTATTCGGAGCATCTTTGAACCCCTTTCTTGTTGCTGGTTTTCCTGGACCCCCCGACTTGTTTGATTTTTTTCTCGGCGCTCGATTATCAGATTTCAACCTGGGAGGACTCGATCGACATCTATGCTTCGCGAGGATCGCAGCCATATTTTTATTGAAATTTTTGGAGATCATCTCGCAGGTGATATTTTGGATTCTTTCGGACTGATCTTTCCGCAGATTTGTGATCGTGGGGATTTTTGCTTACCGCGATATTTGGACTATATCTTTGTGCCCATGAGGAATTTTCTGGTATTTTTGGACTCGTTGGAATCGTGGGAATCTGAGGATTATCCCCATTCAATTTCAACCCCTTTGGACCTTGGGTCGACGCACACATTCAGGTAGGTTGTTTCGTCTCCAGAACCGGTGGACGGCTCTCTAATTCTATTAAATAGAATGCATGCATGATTGCGAGAGAAGCTAGGAAGCATGTTAGAAAGAGAGTGATGATATTTTTCTTGTATGGTTGTTGAGATCATGTCAGCTAATGCTTCCTTGTTGTGTTAACAATGTTATTATTGGAACTTGACCTAGCACCATGTCATATGATGTATGTTCAACCAGACTAGTAGAAAACCCCCCACTTGGGCTAGGTTCATTTATACTTTAGACATCCACACTTTACGTTCTATCCTTGGACATAGTATTTTTCTCGCCCGGATAGTGGGCCGAGTTGTCGGGATTTCTCTCAGTGTAGGATGCATGTTACACTCGTGGTTGGGGGCCGAGTGGAGTCTGGTAGATGTAGCTAGTCTTGTACCAGTGGCGGGAGCCGTTTGGGTAAACGGTGGTCCCGGGTTGTCGAGTTCTTCGATTTATTTGTCGCAATTGTGTTCGTGGCCGTGGTGTACCAGTGATAGCAGGACCTTGAATCCAGGATCTTTTTGGGCACACATGATTTCAGTAAACCAATATTTTTTCTTCCAAATGTCGAAGGGTTGCCGGAGTCTGTTCTTGTCTGATTGGGCGAAGGCATCAGCCCTTTGGGGTTTGGGAATAAAACTTGTTTTCTAACTGATTTTCCTAACAAGAGCTAAAAATCATTAAAATGGGCTTTCTCAACTCAATATGGTTTTATAAAAAGAAAAAGAACTGCTTTTAGTCCTCACCTCGAGGGGGTTCGAGTGAAAATCGTTTTTAGTAATAAATATCACCTTTTTCTATAAACTCCCTCACCTGGGAGGGTTCGAGTGATCTGGGTTCTAAGGGCTGCCTTTTTCTTTGGGTCGAAAGGTTGCACGGCTGCCGGAACAGTTGGTGGAGCAACTTCGGCCAAGTTGCACCCAAGATAGAGCACACTACTGAGATCTCCTCTCTGCGGCCAAACCAACAAAAGAGGGATGAGCATCAAAAGATGGATGAGCATCTTGCTCTTAAGGTCTAAGAAAAGTCGAGGTTCACTTATTCAAAATCGTGGATGTCACGCACCAAGGTCGAAACTGCAACCCGAGCTCACCAACTGATCCGCCACCCATACGGGAAGCCTTGCATGGGCGAAGCGTCTAACCTGCAAAATATAGCAACTAACAACTATACATATATCAGAGCTGAAATAAAACTGCTATCAAATAAAAACATACATCCGCAGTACATCAGTCAGATCCTCAAAATAAAATTATCTCTCGAAAACTGGAGATAAAATACAAAGCAGCTGACTATACAAAAAACCTCCAAAAAAAGGGTACATCTACTCTCCACTGGCGGGTAGAGATCTAGCTCGCGACTTTCTTACCTTGATCAGAAGAGACAGTAGGTGCAGGGACAGAAGTAGAGGTCTCTACTAAAAGAGGTCACCAACGGAGGGTGTGAGAACTACATCAAACAATAGTTCTCAGTGGGTACCGTCTCCAAGACCAACGGTGTGAAGACCCACCCGAATCCCCGCAGAGGGATTACTATTTGATCAACGGCTTCTGGAGGCCTATGTTGTGTGTTGGAGGCGTTTGTGCCCGAATCGGACACAAGAAATAGACTCAGTGCATAAAATGGATCAAGTTTGCTTTTCGGATGCCCTCGTCGAAAATTAGAAGTGGTTCCACGCGAAACGGACATCAAATTTGGATTCGGCGCAGAAAAACGGTCAAAATCGGCTATTTGGACGTATTTTTCGCAGTTCGGACGCCCAAAAACGGACACCCGAAAGTTTTCTGTGCATTTGGTGCACGGGGGAGCCATGGACCGGTGGGATGGGGGACACGTGGCGGCTCCTGGTGGCCGGCTCACGAGGCGCGGTCCACGGGAGGCGCGGGAAGCCGTGGACCAGGGCGGGGCCAAGTAGCGGCCCCGGGTTAGCCGGTTCACGCGCGCGCTGTCCACGCAGAGGAGCGGGGCAGGTGGCCGTACCGCGCGGGTGCGTCGCCCACACGCGTGGGTGTGCGTGGCGGACCAGGGCCGCGCCTCACTGGTGCGTGGGGCAGGCCACGTGGCACGCCGGGTGAATCCGGGCGCTGCCGTGGCTGGTGCCTGTTCGGCGCCCGAAGGATTCGAGCGCCCGAAACTGCACCCGAAACCCTTTTGTCCCTTGGCCTTTTTGCCTATAAATAGGCCTTGGAAACCCATTTCGGGACTTTTGGGATTTTTTGATGGAGTTCCCCTTTGGCAGAGGCCTTCCTCTACTATCCCACTACTCTATAATGGATCTTGAGGATTTTTGGAGGCCGCAACATCGACGATTTCTACGATTCGACGCACTGCGACGTTCCTCTTTCGGTGGCTTTTTCCGTCGCACTTCAGTCCGCGAGCTCTCCTAGGCTACCCCGAAGGAGTTTTTAGCCGATTTTTATAGCAGCGTGTTCACGAGAGGTAGGCCTTCGATTTCCATGTTTACTGTTTCTCTCTATTTTGAGTTTTTTATGGAGTATTTCGGAGATCTTTGAACCCCTTTCTTGCTGCTGGTTTTTCTGGACAACGAAACTTGTCGGATTTTTATCTTGGTGCTCGATTATCGGATTTCATCCCGTAAGAACTCGATTTACATCTACTCTTCACGATGATCGCAGCCGTGATTTTTCTAAAATTTTTGGAGGACATATCGAAGGTGATATTTTGACTTCTTCCGAACTGATTGTACGCAGAGTTGTGATTTTGGGGATTTGTGCTTACCGCAGTGTTCGATTTCTATCTCAGTGACCGGGAGGAGTTTTTGGGTGTTCTTGGACTCGTTGGAATCGGGGGAACCTAAGGATTACCCACGTTCAGTTTTGTCTCATTTGGACTTCGGATCGACACGCGCATTCAGGTGGGTTTCTTTCGTCTCCAAAACCAATGGAAGGTTCTCTAATTCTATTTGATAGAAAGCATGTATATTTAGTGTACCAAATATTTGGTTGAAGTGTAAGCTTAGTAATGGTATTTGTATGAAGAACTTGCAAGATAAATATCCATGTTATGTCTAATGAAACTTGCAAGATTTAGGTATCCATGATTATGGTCAATGAAAGCTTACCTAAGGGAAGTGTTACCCTATGTGATTGATAGCATGCATAAATTATTGTACAACCTATAGGATTGAGATGTAAGCACGAGAAATGGTCTAGTTCGTGTGGGTTGATGCTTACTTGATTTATTATACATGTTTTGGTGGATTTGAGATCTCGCAGGTTGTAAAATGGATTGTGTTTACTTATACTAGTTGAGAGCATGTTGAGGGAGATGAGGTTTATTTTGATTGATATTGAGATCATGTCTGTTAATGTTCCTATTTTATGATTTTGTTTATCTAAATGCTATTATTGGAACTTGACCTAGCACCCCGTCATATGTTGCATGTTTGAAACCAGACTAGTAGAGAACCTTCACTAGGGCTAGGTTCTTTTATGCTTTAGACATCCCACACTTTGCATTTTTTCCTGGACATAGAGTTTTCTCGCTCGGGTAGTGGGCCGAGTGGTCAGGTTATTGTGGGACGTATGTTGCACTCGTGCTTGGGGGCTGAGTGGAGTCTGGTAGCTGAGATTAGACCAGTGCTAGTGTTGTTGGGAGCCGTTTGGGTAGACGGTGGTCCCGGGCCGTCGAGTATCTTTCGGTCAGTGTTGTTGGGAACCGTTTGGGTTGACGGTGGTCCCGGATCGTCAAGTGTCGTCCGATCAGTTTTGTTAGCCCGGAGTTGTGAGTCGATCCCGGCTGTGAAGTATCTCCAGCCAGTGTGTTTAGCGTGGCGAGTTGGGTGTTTCGTTTTGGGAGCCGTTTGGGTCGATGGTGGTCCCTGCTGTGGAGTATCTCCAGCCAGTGAGTTTAGTGTCCCAAGTTGGTTGGGTTCGCTAGTGTCTCGTGATTCGTGAGAGCTTTATTAGTTTGAGTCGTTGAGAGTACTTCGACCTTTATGTGAGATGCTTGAGGATCTTGAGTCTATCCGTTCTAAGAGAGAGCGTGGATTTTGACTATAGCCTGTATGTGCCACTGTTCGATACTCTATATCGCGCCGTTTTCCTCAGTTGGGGTCGCTCCCTGTGAGATGCCGCATGGATGCGATGTTTGGCCTGTTGAGGCAGTTTTTCGCAGTGGATGCGATGTTTGGCCTGTTTGTCCTGTTGAGGCAGTTTTCCGCAGTGGATGCGATGTTTGGCCTGTTGAGGCAATTTTTCACAATGGATGCGATGTTTGGCCTGTTTGGCCTGTTGAGGCAGTTTTTCGCGGTGGATACGATATTTGGCTTGTTGAGGCAAGTTTTTCGCAGTGGATGCGATATTGGGCCTGTTGAGGCAGTTTTGCGCGAGGGGTGAGTTAGTCCATGTGGGACGCCCTACGTAAGTCCAGTCCTCCGTGGATGTAATGGCAGTAGGTAGGCGCAGGCTTGACTGGACTCTATATGGCAGTCAGTTCGATTGGGTAGATTGAGCACCTCGTCTGCGAGTGATTGCATATCTTTTTATCTGTACCACCCATTGAGCATTTAGATAAAGGCATGGTAGCTGTAGAGTATTTCCGACTTTTCCTTCAGTTTTTACTGCATCGTTATCTTATGCCTCTAGTAGACTTAGTGGGCAGACCGTCGGGCTTGGTGGCGGTACCCACTGAGAACTACTTGTTGGTGTAGTTCTCACACCCTTTGTCGATGACAGTTTTGCAGAGGCATCTTCTCCAGTTCCTACCTCGGATGTTGCTGCTTCTTCTGATCGAGGCTAGGGAGTCGCGAGCTAGATCCCTACCTGTCTTTGGAGAGTAACTGTACCCCCTCATTAGAGATTTATAGTACAGTCAGTTAGATTGTTTATTTTACTCTTGAGAGACTGTTGTATTGTGAGGATCTGACTTGTACTGTGAGTCTGTACATTGATATATTATTATTTTAGTTTATCTCCCCGTTTGGGTTCTTAGATGTTGTATCAGAGGATGATATATGATGATTATTTTGGGGGATGGATAGTGTATCTTTATTTCCAGTTGTACAGTGATTGAATTTTGGTTTTACAGCAGTTACTTTTCCGCTCTAATATCTGTTTAGCTGTAGTTTTATCCTTGCAGGTTGGACGCTTCGCCTATGCGGATTTTTTCGTATAGGCGGCGGATCTGTTGGCAAGCCTGGGTCGCAGTTTCGACCCCGGGGTGTGACAAACGGTCTGCCCATTAAGTCTACTAGAGGCATAAGATAACAGTGCTAGTATAAGTGAAAAAGAAATAAGCTGGAATAAAATCTACAACTATCATGCCTCTAGCTATGATGCTCAAAGGGTGAAACAGATGATAGTATGCAACTACTCAATCTCGAAATGCTCAATCAGCCCAATCGCACTGGCTGCCACACTGTCTAGTCAAACCTGTGCCCACCTACTACCACACATCTACCAAGGACGGGATTTACGTAGGGCGTCTCACTCGGACTGCATCGACATCGCGCAAAGAAACAAGTAACATGCCCTACTCCGAAGCGGCACTCGAGGGGAGCGACCCCATCGAGGAACGATCGCGCATCTCTGTCGAGCTCAATATGGCTCATGCAGGCTATAATCCAAATTCACGATCAACCATATCGAAACTCACCAACTCAACAACTAACAACACCGGCAGGAAAACACTCAACGGCCCGGGACCACCGTCTACCCAAACGACTCCCGACACTAGAACAAGATCTAGCCCAAACTACCAGACTCCACTCAGGCCCCAGGCACGAGCGCAATATGCATCCTACACTACCCCGACCACTCAGCCCACAACCAGGACGAGGATAAACTTTAAGTCATGAAGAAAAATGTAAGTAGTGCAGAAGGTTCGTATAATACTAAAATACCCAAGTTAAGAGTTTTCTAGTATCTTGGTCAGATATCATACAGCATATGATAGGGTGCTAGTCAAAGTTCCACTACGCTAATGCTATCATAAGCATCAATAGCAAGCACTACCATAAGTATGCTTATAACTACAATAATAGACTTAATGAGAAATCTGATGATTTCGGAGGAAATCCAACCTACCTGAAACATGTTGATCCGGAATCTGATCGAGATGAAATTCGACGTGCACGTTCCTCAAGCTCCTACGGTTCCAACGAACCAAAAATCTCTCAAAAACTCCTGTCGGATTGAGCACAAATGCAAAAACACTAAATCAGGCACAAAATTCAAGCAAACAGCTCCATAAGCAAAAAGGTGCCCAATCTGAACTCATATCTCAACAAGATGATGCCAAACTTGGTTCCTAAGTTGCTCTCCAACTTAGGAACACACAAGAAGTCAAGAAAAGCTCTCTACAAATGCTAAAGAGTCAAGTGAAGGCTTGATCTTCTAAGTGTTGTCCAAACTCTGCTTCCAAAATCAGCAAGCAAGTTTAACTCGATATAGAAGGTAAACCAAACATGATCACAAGCTGAAATAAAAAAGGAAGTTGCTCACCATAATCATAAGGATGTGATCAAGCTCTTACTTCATCATAAAAACTCCAAAGTGATCACGAAATAGCTCCCCAAAACTATATCATATATAGAGTTCATGAAAATCCTGCATGCAGCCTTCTGTATAATGAGCCACTAAAAATAACAGATAACATGTACAAAATGCCTTTAAAAATTTCAAAACAAGCTGCTCACTTGTTCTCCTTGGAGTCTAGAAGAATTCCAAGCCTTTCAATCCTAAAATCCATAAGCAAAAGATAAGAAGAACTCAAAACCATTCATTGCTATCCCAAAAATTCAAACTGTGCACAAGGGCACCAAAGAAGGTGTAAAATACCTCACCAAAAGCTGGAATGAATGATCGCCACCGATATGAAGTTTCGAGATCTACCAAAGGAGAATGTCCCCTCCAAATTTCAGACCAAGATTCCACTTCTAGAGCTCAGGGTAAGCCGAGGAAGAGCCGTCAACTGTGGTGCTAGCAGCTGCAGGAAACTTCAAGCTTGCTAATGGAGGAAAGATGATGATGAATAAGCTCTAAAATCCCCTCAATTTTGGCCAACAATGGTGGAGGAGTGTAGAGGGTTCATCTTTGGTTGCAAGGAGTCACTTTAAAGCCCTTGAGATGGAAGAGAAAGCCCCCCCTCTGATCCAAAATAGAACTACCAAACCTCAGGCCAAATCTCGAGTTTCGGGCGCCCGAATTCGGTAGGCAGCAGCGCCCGAAAATCACTAGCCACGTGGTGCAAATTCGGGAAGCGCCCGAAACCTGATCGCATCGCTCCCCGCGCGCCATGCGTCCCCCTCGCAGCCGGTAGGTGCCAGCCACACCGCGCACGCCACGTGGCCCGAGGTATGGGCGCCCGCGCTATTGCGCCACGTGCGTTGCGCCTGCAAAGCCCGTCCAATCCGCAACCGCCACGTGTCCTCGTTGACCCGCGGTCAGCAGCCCGTACATCAAGCATTGCGATGAGTCCGTTTCACGCGTCCGCTTTGCACAAAAACGTCTCCGACACACGAAAGAAAAGGTGCCAACATGCGGCTAACCACGAGGCCAACCGCCAACTGAGATTCGGGTCACCACAGTGGAGTGGCCGGAAACACCACCGGAGCAACCTTCACCCAAGCAATTGCACCAAGGGCTCGGGTTGGCCGAGCTTGCAAGAAGTCACACTCTGGATGTGCCAGAGGGCAAGCAGTGGCTAGGGGAGGTTCACAGAGGTGGCAAGGGTCTACCAACACCCAGTTCCAGCAGCTACAGACGGTGGTTGGCCGGACTTCCCAAGATCTTGCCGCAAAAGACCAACAATGGAGAGTTCTTGATCCGAATGCTCAGAGAGCCATGCAATGGTCTAGGGGGGTTTCTCTGGTCGACAGGGAGTTAGCTGGGTGGTTGGCCGACGGCGGGAAACGGCGGCGGCGGCGGCGGGTGATGAAGCTTGACCAAGCCCGAGGCCAACAATAGCGAAAGTCAAAACAAAGGCTTTCGGTTTCAAGCAAGGACACTAGAGGGACTATCAAGGTGAGGGGGAGCTCACCAAGGTGTTGGCCGAAGTCTGGGAGCGACGGCGGTGGCTGGCAGCGAAGCTCTGCCCAAAGCAAGAAGACCCAGAACTAGGGCTTCACCGTGCGGCTTCGGTACTCAACCAGAAACTCTGAAACTTTGTGGAGGTCTTCCTAGTGGTCAACAAGAGAGGATCCACCCCTTGGATGGAAGCTTCGACGGTCGTATGAGGCGGGCACACGGTTCCGGCCAGAATAAGTTTTCGGTGAGCCGATCTTCTTCCTTGGAAAACCAGAGAGTTTCAGGCCACGAGGCTGCACCAGGAGGGTCCCCAAGAGGTCAATAGAGCACTGCTAAGGGTCTTCGTGTAAGAAAAATAAAGAAGAGGGAGAGGTACTCACCTCGGGTCTAAGAAAAGAAGAATAATAAGTGTTTTCTTCACCGGCGCAGTGCAGTGGAACCCAGCAGTTGTGCTCTTCGGGAGAGGTCTCCAAAGCGAGAAGAGACAGACTAGGGCTTCTCTGGAGCAAGCTTGCAGGTTGGTGTCCTCCCTCCAACCAAGCACGGGCTCAAGAGAGAGAACTCTTCATTTTCCTTTTCTACGAGGTCGGGTGAAGAAGGAAGGTTGGGGCTGCTCGTGGTAGTGGCAGAGGAAGAGAAAGAATGTCCCCGTGCGGTTAGGATTCCCTCCAAGTGTCTAACCGTAGTGGATGCGACAAAATGCCAAGAGGCCCTCCAACCCTTAGTATTCTCAAGTAAGTCCCTTACTGAAGATGAGAATTGCAAAGAAGTCCCTTCCCAAAGACTTTGGTGCAATTCTTTACATAAAATATTAGACATTCTTGCAAAAATTTCACATTTAAAAATTCTAGAGCAATAGGAGTTGAATTCAAATACATCAAATCAAACAGCGGATTTGGATTTGCAATTATAGTGATGTTGCAACTACGTATAATTAGACAACCTCTTAGATAAAATAGAATTAAAATAAAAGTATATAGAGATAGGTTTATTTGTTTTTTTGATAGGACCACAAAAAATTATTGTGCACGAAAATAAAATAATATATTTTCATCATACTTTTTAATCGCACTTAATATAATTTTTTCACCAGCAAAACTTTGGTTCCTTGAAAAATCAAGGAAAACTACTTTTCGAAAAAAAAAAAAAAGTTTTTTTATGGAAAACATATTTTCCACAATTTTTTTTTTTTTAAAAAATGAAAGCAAAAAGAAGATCTTTCCATAAAATCGGAAAGAAAAAATAGGAAAACAATCTCTCTTTTTTTTTTCAATTTTTCGACCATTTTGTTGTAAAAAAAAACTAACTTAAAAAACAATTTTAGGTGTTATTGTTTTTCTAAAAAAATTCTAAAACGAGAACACTAAGATTTTCTTGAAATCAAACACATGAAAATTTAGAAAAAAAAAAAAAAAAAAATCATAAAAACTTTGTTTTTGAATTTTTTTTTCACACTTTCTCAAAGGTATATATACCAAACAGCTCCTAAACGGACCAAAATTACTTTTCCAGCGAAAAAATTTGACTAATAATATGTAAGACATTAATTTTTTTCACATATCGGTTTAGTCTTTATTCAAATGTTGTAATCCTCTCTCTAGGATTTAAAGAAGAGAGAACGAGAAATAAAGACAATTTGTTTAGTTTATTAAAAATTTAGATAGAATTTGAAAAAAGAGCTGGGAGGAAAGATTATAAAAATATTTTTTTTATTTTTTTGATGGAACTACAAAAGTTACAATATATAGATGACACTATTATATATAAAAATAAATAAATATTTTTTTATTTTATGTTTTTACTGTATGTACGTAGGGGTGGCAATCTAGCTCGTTGTTCGCGAACCAGCTGTTGTTCGGCTCGAAATGAGCTCAAGATCGAATCGCTCGTTTAGTAAACGAGCCGAGCACGAGCCGAATTTTTCAGCTCGTTTATTAAACGAGCCGAATACGAGCTGAATTTTTCAGCCCGTTTATTAAACGTGCCGAACACAAGCTGGGGCCAGCTCGCTCGTGTTTGGCTCGATAACAGCTCGAATTAATACATATATATTATATTTATATATTATATTAATATAATTATATATATAATATAGATTTTATTATTTAATTTTTATCCCAACTAAAATATAAAAATCCAACTCTATTATAAAGAGATCTAATTTTTAAAAAAAAATCATTATCTATGTTGAGTTAGAATATTTTTAAAAGTTTTAAAAAAAATTAATCATTGAAACTGATTTTTTGGTCATTGGATCAAAAGTTAATAATAATAATAATTTGTGAATCATTGTGTATGATCCAAAAAGCTATTAGAATTAATTCAACGATTAAAACTATTATAGTGCTAACACTTTAGTACTTTTAAAATCACTTTAACAGAACTATATATATATATATATATATATATATATATATATATATATATATATATATATATATATATATATATGAAAAATACTTCTATAAATTTTACTATTTAAATTTTAGCCCAACCTAATATTAAAAAAATCATTTTTTTTGTTAATTTTAATTATTAGATTAATTTTTTAATTTTTTAATTTTTTAATTTTTTTTCTAATTTTATATCTGAGAATGAAAATCTAACTTGTTGTTCGCGAGCCAGACGAGCCAAATTTTTCAGCTCGATATTTAAACGAGCTAGCTCGTATTTGGCTCATTTATTAAACGAGTTGAACACGAGTCGGCCCAGCTCGCTCGTGCTCCGTTCGTTGACATCGCTATACGTAGATAATACATTCTCCTTGCAATCACAAGTAGATAATCCTAAATATGGGTGGAACTGGGCCCGAGCCTAAACAAAGCCCGCCCCGATGGACCATGTATGGCCGATCTTTCGGTATCAAAATTGTAACTTTAGATCTAGGCCGAGCTTAAAAGTTTATGCTCAAAAAAATGTTGGGTCTATTTAGACATGTCCAAATCCAGCCCTGACCTGACCTAAAAACTCCATACATTAGTTACCAAAATAAAATATCTAGTTATATTATATAAAATATATTTATCCATATAAAAAATATATAATATGATATATTATATATATAGAATATAGTGTCATGAAGTAAATATATTAATATTAATATAAATAATTTAGTTTTCATATAAAGATATATTATTATAGTATTATTATATATAATTATACATATCTATATGTGAGAAATATATAAAGTATTGAGCAATAGACTTGGATTTAGAGCTAGACTTGTTTGGTAACGGGGATAAGGGGGGAATAACCCCCTTATCCCCGTTTCCATACCCAAACGGGGATAGGTATAGTTGGAATCCGGATTCCAATTAATCTGGAATAGGGGGTATGGGGGTGGGAATTCGAATTCCCACCCCCAGCTGGAATTGGGGTTCTGGCACGAGAATCGAGGATTTCTCTCTCTCTCTGCACCTCCTCTCTCTCTCTCCACGGTAGTTTTTTTTTTTCTTTTTTCTTTTTTTTTTTCCTTTCTTTTCCATACAATAATAAAAATTAGTTTTTTAATTTTTTTAAATTAAAATTTTTAAATTTTAAAAGATATTTAAATTTCTAAATTTTAAAATTTAAAATTTTTTATTTAATAAATATTATATTTTTAACTTATTTTTTAATAAATCTAAAAATTTTATTTTATTTCATTTTTGAAAAAAAAAATTATTAATTTTGAATTTATAAAATTTATACAATTATTTCATAAATTTTTTAAAATTTATATAAATTTAAAAATTAAAATTTTTACTCCCACTTAAAATTTAAAAATTAATTTTTATTTACTCTCATTTAAAATTTTTACTCTCACTTAAACTTTAATTTTTATTATGTATTTTTTAAAATTTATATAAATTTAAAAATTAAAATTTTTAAAAATTTAAAAATTAATTTTTATTTACTCTCATTTAAAATTTTACTCCCACTTAAACTTTAATTTTTATTATGTATTTTTTAAAATTTATATAAATTTAAAAATTAAAATTTTTACTCCCACTTAAAATTTATCACTTATCAATTCTTCTTATTCCTCTATACTCAACCAAACACAATTTTTTCCTATTCATCTTATTCTCCTTATTCCTATATAAATTACCAAACACAATTTCCTTTAATCCCGGTATAACTCATAAAACCAACCAAACGCAAATTTACACCAATTCCTGCTAATACCAGAATCTATACCTATCCCCGGTATAACAAAATTTTCCTAATCCCCGAACCAAACGCTACGGGCCCGTTTGGATGTGGGCTAGAACGGGAAATAGCGGGTTTATCCCCCTTATTCTACCAAACGCATCTGGAATCAACCGGTATTGTTTATCACAGTACAAACAGAATAAGCTGGAACAATAATTTTTACCCATTATTTTTTTTTTTTTTTTTTTTTACCAAACTACCCCTCCTCCACTCATTTCTCTCTTCCAATACACTCTCATCATCACAAATCCATCTCTCTCCTCTGTCTTTTCCTTCATCTCACCTCCTTTCTCTCTTCCCAATATACTCTCATCATCACAAATCCCTCTTTCTCCTCTCTCTCTTTTTCTTCATCCCACCTCCTTTCTCTCTTTCCAATACACTCTCATCATCACAAATTAATATTATAAAATTTTAAATTTTAAGATTTAAATGTTAAAATTTTATGTTTGAAATTTTAAATATAATTTGAGAAAATAAAATATTAAATTAAATATTATTTTTAAATAATATAATTTAATTATGATTAAAATTTTATTTTTATTTTTTTAAACTATTAATCTATTACTTAAAACGAGAAAAATGATTTTACCAAATTTTTATCACATAATAAAGCTTGAGGGCAAAAATTTACAAATATTTAGCAAATATACGATTTTCACAAATTTAAAAAAAAAAATTTGTTAAAAATTTATTATTTAAAATTAATATTATAAAATTTTAAATCTTAAAAATAAAATGTTGAAATTTTATATTTTAAATTTTAATTTTAATTTAAGAAAATAAAATATTAAATTAAATATTATTTTTAAATAATATAATTTAATTATGATTATAATTTTATTTTATTTTTTTAACCATTAATCCATTAATTAAAACGAGAAAAATGATTTTAAAAAATTTTTATCACATAATAAAGCTTGAGGGCAAAAATTTACAAATATTTAGCAAATATACGATTTTTGCAAATTTTAAAAAAATTTTATGTTAAAAATTTATTATTTCAAATTAATATTATAAAATTTTAAATCTTTGAAATTTTATATTTTAAATTTAAATTTTAATTTGAGAAAATAAAATATTAAATTAAATATTATTTTTAAATAATATAATTTAATTATGATTATAATTCTATTTTTATTTTTTAAAATCATTAATCTATTAATTAAAACGAACTAATTAGATTTTAACAACTTTTATCGCATATTAACTCTTGAGGGCAAAAAGGTAATTTATCTAACTTATCCTTTTTATTCCTCATATTCCTCATTATTAAACCAAACACAAAATCTCTTATCCTTGGAACCATCCCAAACGCTTTTTCGCTCTAGTTCCGTACTTTATACTTATCTCTTGTTTAGCTAATTCTACCTTAACCCGGTTCCAAACGCGGATGCGTTTGGTTCGGGGATAAAAAAAATTTAGTTATACCGGGAATAGGTATAAGTTATGATATTAGCAGGAACTAGTGTAAATTTCTATTTGGTTGGGTTTAAGAGTTATACCGGGTATAAAGAAAATTGTGTTTGGTAAGTTAAAGAGGAATAAGAAGAATAAAGAGGACTAAAATTTTAATTTATGATTAAAATTTTGCTGATATGATTTTAAATATTTAATTTAAAATATTTATTAAAAAAATTATTAAAATTTATATTTTACTTATATATAAAAAAATTATTAAAAAATTTTATCATATAATTTATTAAAATTATATGATAAATTTATTAAAAATTAAAGTTAAAAATTTTAAAAGCTATAAAATTTAAAATTTAAAATTTAAAATTTAAAAATTACAAATGTTAAAATTTTTAATTTTAATTGTCTTAAAAAATTACAAAAGTAGAAGCAAAAATTTTATTTTTAAAATTAGTATAAATTTTAAAAAAATTATTAAAAATTTTGAATAAATTTAAAAATTTTAAAATTAATAAATTTTTAAAAAAAAATAGAAAAAATTATATTTTTAGATTTATTAAAAAGTAAGTTAAAAATTTTAAAATTTATAAAATAAAAAAATAAATTTTAAATTTTATAAATTTATTAAACATCTTATCATTTAAAAAAAAAAAAAAAAAAAAAAACTGGCAGGTGGAACGAGTTGTTCCACCTGGGGGTAGGAATAGCTAGTTAAAATGTTAGATTAATTAAATAATTAGATTAGTTAAAATGTTAGATTAATTAAAGAGTTAATATAATAATTAAAATTATATTTACTTTAATTATACTTATTCTTAATTAATTGATAAAATAATTAACAAGAATAAGTATTATTAATAATAAATAATTTAATTAATTACAAATAATTTAATAATTTAATTAGTTAATTATCTAAATACTTAAATAATTAATTAAAAAATAATTAAATTAATTAAAATATTGGATTAATTAAAGAGTTAAAATAATAATTAAAATTATATTAATTTAATTAAGCTTATTTTCAAATGAGAACAAGCCTTGTTTCAGGAAAAGACTAGAATAGTAATTCCGGTCTTATACCAGCTTATTCCAGAAAGACGAGAACTGCTGTTCGCATCGATAACCAAACACATTTGGGTACAAAGAGAGAGGAATAACTCTCTTATCCCCTTATTTCCGTTGCCAAACGGGCCTAATTTCTTTTAAAAAATTAAATAGTAATGGGATCCAAAATTTAATATTTAAAAAAAATTAGACATAGTATGATCCGACCAAAATCCGACCAAGTTTCACCCCTAATCCCAACAAAGGCAAAAGGAGTATTGCTTGAGCAGTGAGCTCATTCGTGGAAGTGGGTCCCACTAGTTAAAGGGATCTTGGGTTTATTACATCACCAATGAGCTCATTCACGGAAAACGCTCGCGTGATATATATATATATATATATATATATATATATATATATATATATATATATATATATATGCGCAATCTTAGCAATGTTATTTTTATATTTAATTTTGGGTATTAATTTTACATCCTATTTATTTAAGGATAAAATTTTTTTTTATTTATTATTTTAAAATAATAAATAAAATTTATTTTATTCTAAAATGGATGGAATGTAAGATATACACCCTTTTTAGAATATAAATTTTATATTTTCTTATATATATATATACACATAATATACACATAAATGTATTCGGATTGGTGGATTCGGATTGGTGGAATTTTGATAAGATTCGAATAGGTGGATGTGGAATTTTGATAAGATGATAATATATATATATATATATATATATAATATATATATATATATATATATATATATATATATATATATATATATACCCCAAAAGGGTGTACATCCTACATCTCCACCCTTTTAATGATGGTGATATTTTTTACGGGTCACATCAAGTGACCCCTCATCACACCCCCACCCTTAGATGGGTGGAGGTGTGAGATGTACACCCCTTACGGGTGTACACTTAGAGTTTCCCTATATATATATATATATATATATATATATATATATATATATATATATATATATATGTATCCGGATTGGTGGAATTTTGATAAGACGATAAATTAAAATTAAAAATATTTAAAAAAATTAATATTTTATCTCAAATTCATCTTTTATCTACCAAGTAAATAAAATGAGAGTCAGAAGAAATAAAATGAGAGTCAGAAGAACTGTTATTTTTTTAAAATTGTTCTGGGTGAGGGCTAAATATACCCCAAATGAACCCCGTTCCAATTTTCAAGAGTTAATTAATTATGTTCTGTGTTCTCGTAAAAAAAAATTGAAAAACAAAATATTTGGATTAAAGTTGTTTAGAAGAATGTTTTATTAACACACCACAAATAAACAATTTTATATAATTTCCAAATTTTGAAACGGAATTTTTATATTTGGAAAAAAATTAATTAAAATGGACCCAATCCATCGTTACTTGTCATTTTAATTTTCATAATAATATTTTTAAAATTTTAATATTAAAAAATATTGGAGATAGAATTAATTTGTAATAGTAAATTATAAAGCCCTCATTAAATTTTTATTTATATTTTAGAGTATACTATAAGTATACACTCTTTTAGGAGTGTATATCTTACACCCAGAGTGAATTCCACTCGTCACTCGATATGACGAGTGAAATAATATTTATTTCAAAATAAAATGGGGTGTAAGATATACACTCCTAAAGAGGTATAGGATGTATACCTGTACACCTACACGTAGCATCGCCCTATATTTTACCCGTCAACCTTTCGGTGTATGCATCATGAGCCAAGCACTGACCTCATCACCACCATTAATTTCCCCTTTAATTTGGAGGATATGTACTACTCTATCAAGGAGCCTACAGTACACACAAAACTCCTATAAATATATATACTTTCCAAAATCATAACTCTTATTATACTCAAAACATTTTTAAGAGTTACTTGTGTATAGAGTAGAGAAATGGAGAGTGTTAAGTTGGGTTCCCAGGGATTAGAGGTAACATTAGTTATTTAATTATATATATACTACTATATATATATATATATATATATATATATATAATATATATATATATATATATATATATATATATATATAAAATTAATTATACTTACTAATTAATCTCTCTATTGATCATCCAAATTAATCTTCATCATTTAATTTGGTTATAAACTATACATGAGTAGGTATCAAAGCTAGGATTTGGATGCATGGGCCTCGCCGGAGGTTACAACGCTCCGGTCGATGATGAGACCGGCATAGCCGTCATCAAGCACGCCTTCGAGAGCGGCATCACCTTCTTTGACACCTCCGACGTCTACGGACCGCATACCAACGAAATTTTAATCGGCAAAGTTCACCTCTCTCTCTCTCTCTCTCTTTCTCTCTCTCTCTCGTATGTATATATAAGTACAGATCTTTTCGTTTTCATAAATTTTCGATTCTTGGATAAAGTAATGTGCAGTTAAGATTATAGTGGTCAATAAAATAATATAAATGCTAGGAAATCAACCACTATCATTCTAACCGCATATTGCTTTATTCAAAAGCGAAAAATTTATAAATATAAAAAATTCTATACTTTTATATAGTAGCTCTACTCATTCTATACAAATGAGTGCGGATTGATTATTTGTACAGGCGCTGAAACAACTACCGAGGGAGAAGGTGCAACTGGCAACAAAGTTTGGGGTGGCGATTCTCGGCGGTGGATGGACTACTAACTTTCATATATCGGTCAATGGTAAGCCCGAGTACGTGCGCGCCTGCTGCCAGGCAAGTCTTGAGAGGCTCGGCACCGACTATATCGACCTCTACTATCAGCACCGGATTGATCCAACCGTGCCTATTGAGGAAACCGTGAGTACCCTTCAATTAAATTATATACCCTTTGTGTGTTTTTTTTTATTCAAATTCACGACCAGTATCGTTCAATATGATCTAAATTATTTAAATTATTTAAAATTTTAATTTTATATTTTTTTAATATTGTTTTTTTCTCCATGCTGAAAATACGTAATTTTTAAAAAATCATGATAAAAATTTTATAATCAAGATAAAAAATATAGATCTTATTTTAAATAGTATAAAAAATTTTATAATCAAAATTTAATTAATTTAAATTTTTTTACACCGTTAAATAAAAAAACGCTTTATATCAACTATTAAAATTACAAATTTGCAATTTTTGATCATGATATCGAAAAAATTTGAAATTTAGTTTCTAAATACTTCAAATCGTATAGATCATATTCAACGATACCGATCGGTAGTTTAAAAGCTTCATCATAAAAAAGCTCGTTCGCTACCGATAATAGTCCAATACAACTATATATATATATATATATATATATATAATTAGGCTAGAATACTATCGATAGCATCAAGTAATTTGTGCTATCAAGTTTTTAGCCTTTGGATTAAAAAAATATGTGGTTAAGATGATAGTGGTCCCCTAGGGTTTACTAGGTAGTTAGTTGAATAGTAAAAATCTTAGGAAACCACTATAATCCCAACCGCATATCTCTTCATCCAACGGCAGAAAACTTGATAGCACCAATTGCTTGGTGCTTCGATAATATTCTAGCGAGACTATATATATATATATATATATATATATATATATATATATATATATATATATATATATATATAATATATATATAATTTTGCACTTTACCGCTATCGATTATTAAAATACAGGAAGAAATAATTTTTTATAATTTTTGATTAACAAATTTTTGGTGGAAAAAAACAAAAAAAAAAAAAAATGGAATAGATGGAGAGCTTAAGAAGTGGTGGAGGAGAAGGGAAAGTGAAGTACATTGGGCTCTCGGAGGCGAGCCCGGACACAATCAGGCGAGCTCATGCGGTGCACCCAATCTCCGCGCTTCAGATGGAATGGTCACTTTGGACTCGCGAGATCGAGTCCGAGATCGTGCCACTTTGCAGGTTTCGTTCACATCATCTTCTTAATTCACGATCGCGCAAGTTCTATTTAATTTTGATACCAAATCAATAGCAAATTGAATTCTTATTTGTAATTCAACAAATTTACGTGAATTGGATTGAATTAATCGATAAAGAATCATTAATTATTGTTTATTATAACAATATTTTGGAGACTATTTAATTAGCTCTACTTCTAGTAAAACATTCTTTAGAAAAAGAAAATGGAATTCTTTGGTACTTTTAATTTTATTATATATAAAAATAAATTAGTGTAGTGAAACGCGCGATACAGCGGAAATATATTATTATAGTTAAATTTATATCAAATCTATTGCAACAATATAAACAAATTGTTCTAAAATCTCGACATAGATCAATTCAATATCAAATCACAGAATAAAATCATGCTACGACAAATTTAGGGTACTCACCAAGATCTTGCCCTTTTGCAATAATATAATCATCTATTGAATTACGGTTTACCTGAGAATCGAAAAAATACACCAGCAGATAAAAGAAAAATCGTTGCAATAAATCGTCAACAGATTCCTGCAAAAAAATAAAATAAAATTGGTAAAAAATTAAAATACGTACATACAAAGTGATAAAATAAAATATTAGGTAAAAAAGTTGCATTAGGGCTTACAGCAACACCAAATAGAAAATTCTGATATAGGTTCCTGAGGCAAAAAAAAAAAATAAAAAATTGTATAATATTTCTGTAAAGAATCGCTCACAAAGAATCAAAAGAAAGGGGCGGCGATTTTTATCTCTCGAGGTGGCGACGCATTTGAAGACAACGGCAACACGCTCCCACGTTCTATGGCCGGAAAATGTGAACAACAGGGCGCGAAAAACTCCACCAAGATCACCCCAGCAGAGTCCAAAACCAACAACAAAAACTCTTGATTCAACACTCAAATTGAAGGATTCGTCACTGCTGTTGCCGCCACCTCGATCTCCACAACCATTGCCTACGCCTCTGGCTCCATCACCGTCTTGGTTTCCATCACCATCACGTTCACCGCCTCCACCACCGCTACAACCACGCCACCGAAACATCTTGTACGGATTCTATGAAAACTCCACAAAGAAAAAGAGGAGGTAGGGCTGTGGAGAGTTGGAGGAAGCGGATGGCATATAAAAAGAAAAGACAAATTAACACCATACTTAATTAACTTATTAAATCAATTATGATTTGTTGAAGCGTCACTACCACCACAATAATTAATGCTGTGAGGTCACAATACCATATTAAATACATGGTAAATTAATAATGCATGTGGTGGAGATTATTATTAAATTAATCAATACATGCATGTGGGGTTTGTAACAAAATAGCGAGATCCGATAAATGGAAGCTCACTATCTTCAAATAGTGGAGAAGAACACCACTAGCCCAAGATCATACCAAAATAAATAAATTAGAGCTTGAAGATTGTAAATGGAGAATAATTATAAAGTTTTCTTAAGATAGAGTAAGCCAAAGAACTAACTTTAAACAAAACAAGAACTACTCTAGGTAGTTACTTTAACCATACAAAAGAAAACCATAAATTTCACTTTAGAATTTAACACTCCCCCTTAAAGTAAATTTTAGAAACAAGTCCGAGCTTCCCGCGAAGTAGTTCGAATGGTCCTTTAGAAAGCGACTTGGTGAAGATATCCGCACAGTTGTCTTTGCTTTGAACTTCTACCACATGAATGATGTTTTGAAGAACTTTCTCGCGGATGAAATGATGCTCGATCTCAATATGCTTTGAGCGCGCATGACAAACTGGATTAGTTGCAAGCTTTAATGCGCTTTGATTATCACCATGAATTATAGTCGGATTAGAAATTGGTGAAAGAACATCTTCGACCAACCGCCGCAGCCAAACACACTCTTGAGCGGCCAATGATGATGCCTTGTATTCGGCCTCCGTAGTAGAGAGCGACACCGAATCTTGCTTTTTGCTACACCAAGAGATAGCCGCTGAGCCACATGTAAACACATAGCCGGATGTAGATCGTCGATCATCCAAATCCCCTCCTAAGTCAGCATCCGCATAACCTTGCAATAGAAAAGGAACTCCATTCCTGAAAAATAACCCAAAATCAAGAGTAGAGTTGACATATTTTAATATTCGTTTTGCCGCTTCGAGGTGAGGCTTCCTTGGAGATTGCATGTAGCGACTCACAAGACCAACAGAAAATGCAATGTCCGGTCTTGTAATAGTCAAATAAATAAGACTTCCAACAAGTGCTCGATATGGTTGAGGATCTGGGAGAAGCTTGCCTTCTTCTCGACGTAACTTTATATTAGTATCAAGTGGAGTAGAGCACCGCTTCGAATTCATCATACCAAACCTCCTACCAATTTTTTGAGCATAGCCTTTTTGATGCAAGAAAATTCCATTTTCCACTTTCTCCACCTCCAACCCAAGAAAATGATGAAGTTCACCTAAGTCCTTCATTTCAAACCGAATAGAGAGCTCGGCTCGAAGTCTTGCAATTTCTCCATCATTATTGCCAGTGACGATCATGTCATCCACATACAAGAGAACAATAATATGCAAGTTTCCAAAATTCTTGATAAACAAGCTAGAATCAGAATTTGAAGCAAGATAACCGCAAAATTGTAAATATTCGGCAATTTTACCATACCATGCCCTTGGCGCTTGCTTTAGCCCGTAAAGTGCCTTCTTGAGTTTGCAAACATAATCTGGATGAATTTCTGAAAAGTAGCCCGGAGGTTGCTCCATGTACATGTCTTTGTCAATCTCGCCATATAGGAACGCATTCTTGACGTCAAGTTGCCATAGCCCCCAACCGAGACTAGCCGCCAAGGATATCACCACACGAACGGAAGTCATTTTTGCAACAGGGCTGAAGGTTTCTTCATAATCTTCGCCATATTTTTGTGAAAAACCCCTCGCCACAAGCCGAGCTTTATAGCGAGCAACACTACCATTTGGGTTACGCTTCACTTTGTAAACCCATTTGCAAGTGATGGGCTTCACATTTTCAGATTTTGGAACAAGATCCCAAGTCTCGTTCTTGATGAGCGCCTTCATTTCTTCATCCATAGCATCATCCCATTCTTTCACACCATGTGCTTCGCTGAAATTAGAAGGTTCAAGTTCATCAATAGGACCGGCGAAAAAACAAGAAACCATACTCACTAGGTTCCCATCCCGATAGCGAACCGGCTTCACAATTTTTCTTTGCGAGCGTCGAAGTAATTGCACTTCATCTTGATGATCTTCATTTTCATGGCTCCCCCTCGGACTCTGCTCCCCCTCCAAAATAGAAGCCGAAGTGGGTGAAGTAGGAGCACTAGAAAGAACTTGCATGCTTTCGCTTGCTTGAGGTACCATCCCTTCTTGCGCATGGCTCGCCACCTCCATTGTAGAAGTGGATTGGGAAGAATAGTAAGAAGATAACTCATCAAATACTACATCCCTTGAGACCACAAATTTCTTGGTCTCCGGATCCATGCATTTCCATCCTTTCTTTCGCTCGTCATAGCCAATGAAAGTGCACTTCTTAGCTTTTGGATCAAGTTTGCCTCTCAAATCACCTGGAACATGAACATAACAAGTAGAGCCAAATACTTTAAAGTGCTTAACATTAGGTTTCTCACCCCACATCAATTCATAAGGAGACTTGAAATTGGTAGGACATAAAGGCACATGATTTATCACATATGCCGCACATGCCATACCCTCCGCCCATAAGGCTTTGGGTAAATTCTTTGCATGCAACCAAGACTTGCATGTCTCCACGATGCCGAATTTTTCTCTCCGCCACTCCATTTTGTTGAGGGGTGTAGGCACAAGAAAGCTCCCGTTTGATTCCTTGTTGGCGGCAAAAAGAGAAGAACTTATTTGAAGTAAACTCGCCGCCGTTGTCGGTACGCAAGCATTTGATCTTGCGATTGAGCACACCTTCAACAGTCTCTTTGAACTCCACAAACTTAGAAAATACCTCAGACTTCTCCTTGACAAAATACACCCAAGTATATCTTGTAAAATCATCAACAAATAATAACATATAACGAGAGCCCGAGTAAGAAGGTGTCGAAGTAGGACCCATCAAGTCACTATGGACAAGATCCAATGGAGCTTTACTTTTAATGACGGACTTTTCGAATGGAAGGCGATGTGCCTTTCCATATTGACATCCTTCACAAAATATACCACTACCAAGGTTTGCAAGATTGGGTAAACCATTTACCAAATTTTTTGATACCATAACCTTTAGTTTTTGCATACTAAGATGTCCCAGTCTTGCATGCCATATAGCAGCCCCATCATTAGATTTCATCTTATCAACATAAGAAGAAGAAATAGAAGCCGATAAGACAAATAAATCATTTACCCTTGCACCGGTGTGAATTACCTCCGCTTTCAAGTCGGTGATGTTCTTTAGAAACTTCACGTCTTTAGGCCCGAACAAGACGTAGTGTCCAGCATCCACGGCATTTGCAACAGAAAAAAGGTTCTTCTTCATCCCGGGCACATGATAGACGCTATTGAGAGCGATGGACTTGTCATTGTTGCTACCTTTGATAGTAATAGAGCCTTCGTGCTCCACCGAGTGAATTGTGTTATCCGCCGTGATGATAGCATCATTGCCTTCATGTCGTCGAAGACTAGAAAACTTAGAGTCATTGCCGGTGAGATGATGACCACATCCGGAGTCCACAATCCAATCCTCTTCATAATTAATAGAAGTCGAGGCTTCAACAGTTGAAGTCTCTGCCATGAAGCAATTTCCCCAATCTTCTACTTCATGAGAGCCGGTGAATTTGTCGGCAACGTTTCCTTCCTTCAACTTGACTCGACAGTTCTTCTTGATATGGCCTAACTTGCCACATCGATAACACTTGATCACCTTCTTCCACTTCTTCTCGCTGCTGGAAGTAGATTCTCCATCTTTCTTTTGATCTTTCTTCTTCTCCTCTTTGTTGTAGCCCTTCTTGTTTCCGGCGAACAAAACATCCCCATTGCCTCCCGAAATAGAACAACCGGCCATTTGTCGAGCTAGAGACTCTTGGGAAGCGAGAAGGTTTTCAAACTCCACCAAGGATGGTTGTATTTGCCACCCCTGAATAGAGGTAATAAAGGCATGGTACTCCTTGTTGAGGCCGCGGATAATGTTACGCTTCATCCGCGCCTCCGAAATAGGCTCATCCGGATCCAACGCCGAAATTTCCGAACAAAGATTTTTGACCTTTAAGAAATATTGGGAGATAGAAAGATCACCTTGAATGGTATTTGCTAATTCATTCTCAATTAGTTGTAGCCGAGCACTATTCTTTTTATTCATCAACTCATCTAGAGTCTCCCAAATTTCTCGCGCCGACTTGCACCCGATAATGTGCTCGAACAAGTCATGAGAGATGGACCTCTTCAGGATAAACTCCGCCTTTGCATTCAAGGTCCTCCATCTCTTCAAGGCCTCCCTATTCTCAGGAGTATCCGCTGGAGCCTGTCGAAAACCACCGCCGACGACATCCCAAAGGTCTTCGCCGATAAGGTACGACTCCAAACATGACTTCCAAACTTTGTAGTTTGATTGGTTGAGAATCTCCACCCCGAGTCCGACAACTCGACCACTTCCCTCCATCATCTACACTATCTTCTTCTCTAAGGAAATCTTGCAACGCACCGTCACCTACAACAGGCTCTGATACCATGTAACAAAATAGCGAGATCCGATAAATGGAAGCTCACTATCTTCAAATAGTGGAGAAGAACACCACTAGCCCAAGATCATACCAAAATAAATAAATTAGAGCTTGAAGATTGTAAATGGAGAATAATTATAAAGTTTTCTTAAAATAGAGTAAGCCAAAGAACTAACTTTAAACAAAACAAGAACTACTCTAGGTAGTTACTTTGTAGTTACTTCAACCATACAAAAGAAAACCATAAAATTCACTTTAGAATTTAACAGGGTTCTGAAGTAACGGATGTTGGAGAAGAGGAGAAGACATTGAGGGGAGATGAGAGGTTGTGCTGCGGAGAGAGTAGACAATTATTATAAAAAAATATATTAAAAAATTCTAAATTATGAAGAATTCGCTACGTCACCTTAAAAATATTGAGAATTTATAGTATGGTATAGATAGGAGAGATTTTAATGATAATAATAATCACGATTATCGGTATCACGTTCCGGAGATAAATCAGAACTCAGGTCCGTCAACAAATCCGTCGCGCACGCAAAATTTTTCACGTACACGGTTCAGTTCAACCAACGAAATTCAAGTCACCACAATTGGTATTTGCTAAACAAAAATTTATTTATAAATATGTAAATGCAGGGAGCTAGGAATTGGTATAGTTCCTTACAGCCCTCTCGGCCGAGGCTTTTTTGCTGGGAAAGGAGTTGTAGAAGAAATACCGCAAAATACAATCTGGTAATTAATAAGTAATGTTCTAATTAAAATTAATTGAGACTTAAAAATTTTGAAATTTTCAAATTTTGTGTTATACAACTTGTAATTAAACTTTTGAATTTGAATTACCCAGGCAACACATCCAAGATTTACTGGAGGGAATTTAGAGAAGAATAAGCCGTTTTACATGAGAGTGGAAAACCTAGCCAAGAAGCATCAGTGCACCCCTGCTCAGCTAGCTTTAGCTTGGGTTCTTCATCAAGGGGTTGATGTTGCTCCAATCCCAGGTAATTAATTGTTGAGTTTTACGATCGATGGAACACGATGTACACGTAAAAACGACTGATTAATCAGAAGTTTAAACTGTTGGAGAATAATTTTTAAATTCTTCACAAACAACTCGTGTTTGACTCGAAATTTTGGCTCAAGCATAGTTCTTTGATCATCTGCTTCCTAATGTTTTCAGGGACAACCAAAATTAAGAACTTGGATGACAACATTGGCTCATTGAAAGTAAAGCTCACTGAAAAAGATGTGAAGGAAATATGCGATGCAGTAGGCGAGGAGCAGGTTGCAGGTTTGCGAACTGCGCACATGTCTTACACGTGGAAGCAAGCGAATACTCCAAGGAAAAACGCCGAATCCGCAGCTTAAGATCTGGGCTTTATTTGCTATTAGATCACCAAACATTTCTTGCTTGATAGTATCCTACAGTTTTTCTCAAGTAGTCTAATGGAAATATGATAAACTAGTAGATAGAAACTTTACACTCACTTGTCTTGTACTATGCTTGTTTTCAATGATAAATTAGCAGATAGAAACTTTGTAGTCCTATTGTTGTAACTTGTGTTTTACTATGTTTGCATATTTTCGAAAAGTTAATAAAGTGGTTCCCCAAATCGAAGTTGTCTTGCATGTTTCTCTAGCCTTCAATTAAGTTTTCAAATGATTAATTAGGTTCTAATCCCTTTATGCACAAAAACTCCAATTTTTACCCTAACTTTTCAATCCCCTAAAGAACACCCAAAATTTATGGCATTTTCTTGATTAATCTAGATTAGATCACTTACGAAACTCAAGAATCTCAATTTTAAAAAATTTAAACACAAATCCGAAACTTGAATCCCAAAAACTCATCTTTACCCTAAGTCCTCGTAGCTTCTTCTTACTCAAGAAGCTCACTCCACTCCTCCAAGCTTGGCCTCTACCCTTCTCCACCTGATAGGAGGAGGTTCTAAGAGAGGGAAAGAGAACAAAGAGTAAGGGAGAAAGAGAACTTTCTTTTTCGCTCTCTCTCTATGTGTGTGCAGGTTGGGGGAGAGGTTGGGGGAGAGTGAGCTGAGGCCCTCTTATAAAGGGGTATAACAAAATCCCCATTAGCCCTCCAAATAATTTTATTTGGATTAGACATCCCTTACTGACTATGACAAGTTTCGAATGCTCGCGAGAAAATTTGGGCGCCCGAATCTGCATATTTCATTATTCCATTGGGCTTCTCGAGTGCCCGCAGGGCATTTGTGAGAGCCCAAAAGCTCGAGGTAGCGCGCAACCGCGCTCTCAGATTGAATGTCGGCAAGAGATCCCGAGTGCTTATCCTGACCGTCTGAATGTTGTTTTGGGCATCCGAAAGTCCGCTTCCTTGCGTTGCGTGATCCCAACTCTTAGGTTGAGCATCCAAATTCTTTTCCAGTCGTCTTTAGATAGGATCTGAATTTACCTCTAGGCGCCCAATACATTTTTTGGGCGTTTGAATCTAATCTGAAGCTCAGACTTCAGCTTTTCAAACTACGTTTCGATTTGAACTCGTTTCGGTTCGATCCAAACTTATTCTAAACTCTTTTAATAACATTTTAAGCATATATAGCATGATCAAATTCTCATTTTATCAATTTAGTCAAAGACAGTGCAGTACAAAGGCAATATAGTTGATGAGGTATGCGGTTGAATGTTAGTTATAATTACATACATTTTGTTTGATTGGACATAATAGAAAGCATTATAATTATAAATAATTTGTTGATTATACGCGATTAAAAAGTGCATTTGTAAAATTTTATTATTTTATATATATACATATATATATATATATATTCATATTTATATATGGCATAGTGAGATTTTCTCCTGTAGGAAAAAAAAATTTCTATCATTGGAAATATAAGCTTATCTTTTGTTTAAAGTTACTATTTCGAACTATTGTAATTGATACTGCTACCGATTTGGTCGTAGTTCTAATTACTGCAGTGCAGTTGAGTCTTCTTGTGTAGTTCCAATTACATTTGTCATGCCCCGGAGTTAAAAAGCGGTCTAATTTTTTTTTTTTTTTTAAATCAGAATGTCAAAATATAATTTCAGGACATGAACAGATCGCCGTATATATAGATAATTCTTCGTCCACTCGAACAGAATCTTCCCTATATACGTTCGGCTAAGGCAAGTACAAAAAGTGCAAACAAGATACTAATGCGATAGTGAAATGAAAACAACTATAATCAATCATCACAGTACTATCCCATAGCTACTACGTCTAAGTCATGATCACATATAAAGCAAATGCAACCCAAATCCACAACTACCAACAAATCCACAAGATAATCTAACCATAATCATAAGTGCATAAACTGGAATCTAGAACATCATGGTATGGCCAGCTACAGAGCTAGCAACACGAGGACGGATCTATCATAGCACCTCACCAACACGTCCCGACATCTCATCGCCCGATTGAACTGTAAAAATGATCACCAAAGAATGTGAGATACAACTGAATGTATCCCAGTAGGTACAACGAGTCGAAAAACAGCAAGTCGTACCTACTGGTATACAATAACCAGCAGGTAATGATAACAGGTAATAAAGCAAGTATAAAAACATGTATGAAAGTGGTAACTATCATACATGAAATCATGGTGTAGTAAACAATAAGATACTAAGCATGCTAAAATATAATCACGGAAGGCAACCACAAAGTAACTATGCATCAATAGTAGAAACAGAGTACCCAATCAATATCGTCATGGGTCACAGAGACCTCAGGCCAATGCCACTGTTAGGCACCTATCGTGCTGACATAACCCTGCACCACTTGGTGCTATCTGGGGCTCACGGGTCGCTGTCGACCACTCTACTGCTAAAGAATACTATTGCGGGGGCCAATCCGCTAGTATACGTGAAGTACAACTAGTGTTGTGGCAATCATAATGCTGATGCTCAAGCTTGCGGTCTACAGACAGGATAATCGGCAATAAGCCGGAATCTTAACTGGGATGATGATAACTATATAATCAATCATGCTGTAACTGTAACTGAACTGAATACTATACTAATATGTAGTGTGGAGAAAAGAAATGATGGTATAACTAAAACATGTATAAGCTGAAGCAACTGTACTATAGACATAACTAACTAGTGACCAATCAGGCATGACATATGTCTAGGTATAAGCTGAATAGACTGAAAGGAAATCAATAAGCTATTGTACTAAAAGAAGGTAGAAAAGCTCAAGGCATAGGACCAGGGCTAGCATGAGTCACAGGGGTCCGACTGAATACAGTACCCGATAGGTGACAAGATGATGAAGCCCGGACCGAAATACCCACCTCAGTGTAGGCAATCTAGGAATTCGATAGAAGGCTCACAAGCTGGCTGCTGACCACTTGGACCTGGATCATAAACACAAGTCATAAATAGACTCACTCAAACCCAATCCACTGACTTACTGTGTGCAAAAAGCGTAAACAGGGAACTTCACTAAATTCCCGGGATCTGCCAAAAATTCTGGTAATCCGCCGATCGGCCAACTATGGTCCGAATAGAGCCTACGGGTCTCCGAATTTAATGAAATTCAACGTGCTGCCCTAGAACACTTTACTTAAGAAGTCCGGGTAGTTAAAAATCACTGGTTGAAATCCTAGACCCAGCGGTGGCATCAATACCGAAAATCACCTCTGGAAAATCGATTTTGGCTCCAAAAGTCGCCGACGTGAAACGAAAGTCACTGGGCCAGCCAGGACAGCGTCGAGAACAACAGGGATAGCTGGCAATGATAACTGATCATTAGAATTCCTCGAATTGCGTGATTTACGCCGGAATGCCGATAAACCGGCGATTTAGCCGATTTACGATTCGGGACTCTATTTTCGCTTAACAAAAGTCGTCGGATCTCAAACAAAAAGTTCAAAGATCACGTTCACGCTGCCCAAAGCTTCCTATGAGATCATAATTGCAAATAGACCCCTAAGTTAGCGAGAAATTACATAAAACCTATAAATTAAGCTGTTTTATAGGTTAAGCTTTTTTGGCTCGTTACAATAATCCGAGGACTTTCAGGCTGATCTAAGGGCACCAGTAGGTGGGCCTCGATGCACTGAACACCGTGCTCACTATTTGAGGATGGCACGAAGTGATGACCCGGAACTTCACGGTGGTTTTGTAGCGTGGTCAGTGGCTTCTAGAGGCCTTTGATGTGTGTTGGAGATGGTTGCGCGCAAATCGAACCTCAAGATTGGACCCAGCGTGAAATTTGGATTAAAAATACCTGTCCGGATGCCTTCGACAAATTTTAGAAATGGAATTTAGCAAAACGAACATCGGATTTGGACACAGCGTGCGAAAATGATGAAAATGGACTATTTACTTGTATTTTTCGAAGCCCGGATGCCAAAACACGAATTTCGAGGTATTTGTTACTATTCTGGCAGGCCAAGAAAGCACCGGCGGCGACGGGCAGGCGGCGGAGCGCGGCGGCGCGGGCGCGGGCAGGCGTGTGCGCGGCGGCGGGCAGGCCGGTCCACGAAACTTGGCGTGCACCGGGACCAGCGAACGTGGCGGAAGACCACGTGGCACGTGCGGATTGGACGGTCAACGCATGCGCGACAGTGCGCCGGGCGCGACACAACGGGGACCCCGCCAGGCCACGTGTCGCCCGCCCTTTGGCGGGCGCCGCGACCCGGCTGCCCCACCGTGAACCGTAGGCCACGGTTTCCGCCGAGGACCACGCTGCCACGCGGCGCGCCGCGATTAGCGGGCACGCTTGTGCTGGGCGCGGAGCATGCCACGTGGCGTGCTGAGGGCGATTTGGGCGCGCACAGTAGCGGGCCGGGCCGGTTCGGGCGCCCGAACCCTGCGCCCGAATCCGGTTTCTTTGTTTTGTGTGGGCTAGGCTATAAATAGCCCAGTTGGGTTTCGTTTTGGGGCCTTTCTTCTATGATTTCACAGCCCATTTTCGACAGGGAGCATCGCCTTCGAGTCTTCTTCGATATTTAGGATTCTGAAGATTTTTGGGAGTCGTGCCATCTGCGTTCTCCTCGACATCGCGAGCTTCGATGCGCCTTGGATACGGAGTATTTTCATTGACACTTCTTCCGCGTGCTCCCCAGGACTGACGGGAGAGAGTTTTTCGGTCGATTTTTGCGACATCGGTTTCATGAGAGGTAGATCTTCGTTTTTCGTGTTTTCCGCTCCTCTCAGTTTTGGATTTTTATTGGGGTATTCGGAGCATCTTTGAACCCCTTTCTTGTTGCTGGTTTTCCTGGACCTCCCGAGCTTGTTTGATTTTTATCTTGGCGCTCGGTTATCGAATTTCAGCCCGGAAGGACTCGATCGACATTTATGCTTCGCGAGGATCGCATCCATATTTTTATTAGAATTTTTGGAGATCATCTGGTAGGTGATATTTTGGATTCTTTCGGACTAATCTTTCCACAGATTTGTGATCGTGGGGATTTTTGCTTACCGCGATGTTTGGACTATATCTTTGTGCCCCGGAGGAGTTTTCTGGTGTTTTTGGGCTCGTTGGAATCGTGGGAATCTGAGGATTATCCCCGTTCAGTTTCAGCCCATTTGGACCTTGGGTCGATGCGCACTTTCAGGCAGGTTGCTTCGTCTCCAGAACCGGTGGACGGTTCTCTAATTCTATTAAATAGAATGCATGCATGATTGCGAGAGAAGCTAGGAAGCATGTTAGAAAGTGAGTGATGATATTTTTCTTGTATGGTTATTGAGATCATGTCAGCTAATGCTTCCTTATTGTGTTAACAATGTTATTATTGGAACTTGACCTAGCACCCTATCATATGATATATGTTCAACCAGACTAGTAGAAAACCCCCACTTGGGCTAGGTTCATTTATACTTTAGACATCCACACTTTACATTCTATCCCTAGACATAGTGTTTATCTCGTCTTGGTAGTGGGCCGAGTGGTCGGGATTTCTCTCAGTGTAGGATGCAGGTTACACTCGTGCTTGGGGGCCGAGTGGAGTCTGGTAGATGTAGCTAGTCTTGTACCAGTGGCGGAAGCCGTTTGGTTAAACGGTAGTCCCGGGTTGTCGAGTTCTTCGATTTATTTGTCGCCACTGTGTTCGTGGCCGTGGTGTACCAGTGATAGCAAGACCTTGAATTCAGAATCTTTTTGGACACACATGATTTCAGTAAACCAATATTTTTTCTTCCAAATGTCGAAGGGTTGCCGGAGTCTGTTCTTGTCTGATTGGGCGAAGGCATCAGCCCTTCGGGGTTTGGGAATAAAACTTGTTTTCTAACTGATTTTCCTAAAAAGAGCTAAAAATCATTAAAATGAGCTTTCTCAACTCAAGATGGTTTTATAAAAAGAAAAAGAACTGCTTTTAGTCCTCACCCCGAGGGGGTTCGAGTGAAAATCATTTTTAGTAATAAATATCACATTTTTCTGTAAACTCCCTCACCTGGGAGGGTTCGAGTGATCTGGGTTCTAAGGGCTGCCTTTTTCTTTGGGTCGAGAACAACGAGAGGCATAAGAGCCTGTTCTTGTTTGATTTGGGTTGTAGGTTCTAGTCTTCCGTGATTTTCGGACCCTTCATTGTTGTCGGCTGTGGAGTATACCCAGCTAGTGAGTTTGCATGTTGAGTTGATGTCCTATTTGGGGAGCCGTTGGGTTGACGGCGGTCTTGGCTGTCGAGTATTTTCAGGTAGTGAGTTAGAGATGTGATTTGGACACTGTTGATCTTGTTGATCATGGATTTGGATTATAGCCTGCATGAGCCATATTGAGCTCGACAGAGATGCGCGGATACTTTCCTCGGTGGGGTCGCGCCCCTCGAGTGCCCCTCCGGAGCTGGGCCTGTTACTTTGCTATCGCAACTTGTCGACGCAGTCCATCTAGCTGGGCCAATTTTGGCAGTCACGGACGCCCTACGTAAGTCCAGTCCTCCGTGGATGTAATGGCAGTAGGTAGGCGCAGGTTTGACTGGACCCCATGTGGCAGTCACTGTGATTGGGTTGATTGAGTATTTTGGGTTAGAGTCGATGCATCATTTTCATCTGTATCACCCTTTGAGCATTGTAGATAGAGGCATGATAACTGTAGATTTCTTTCCAGCTTATCTTTACATCATTTCAGTTTTCATGTTATCTTATGCCTCTAGTAGACTTAGTGGGCAGACCGTCGGGCTTGGTGGCGGTACCCACTGAGAACTACGTGCCGGTGTAGTTCTCACACCCGTTGTGGTGACAGGTTTTTCCGAGGTAGCTGTTCCGGCTTCTGTTCGAGCGGAGACAGCAGTTCGAGTTGAGGGAGTCGCGAGCTAGTTCCCTACCCGTCCTTGGAGTATAGTGGAACCATTTTTGGAGCTTTGTAGTACAGTCTGCTGGATTATAGTAGATAGTTACTTTTGAGAGTTTTATTTTTGAGAGACTTATGTATTGTGAGGTTCAGACTTAACTATTTGGAGATGTATTATCTTATTTCAGTAGTTTACTTTTAAGCTCTGATATCTGTATAGCTGTAGTATTATCTTTTGCAGGTTAGACGCTTCGTCTATACGGAGTTTTCCGTATGGGCGGCGAATCTATTGGCAGGCCCGCGTCGCAGTTTCGACCCCGGGGCGTGACAGATTAGAGTGGTATCAGAGCCTAGGTTGTAGGTAATTATGGACCTAGAAACCCTAGGCATGTGGATGGATCTTAGGATGACTACGTGAGAGTCATGACTTATAGCGAGAGTCCTGATTGAGTTTTATGCCTCTCCCAAGAGATGGGATGAGTGATTGACATGTTTATTCTCCTAAGCGATTATGTTGGCTGCAAACAACATAATGCAACGGAATGGATGACATGTCCTAGACTTTCGCTGGATTGGGTCGAATGGTTGTTGTGTCCTGATGTTTGTTATTGTGTAGTGGACTACGATGCCCCTGAGACGTCGTGTAGTGAGGAGGGCACATCCCGCATCTGATGAGGAACCCGAGCAGCGGTAGGCAGAGCTATCAGAGCAGAACGAGACCCAAAAGTTACGGGCCCAGACGGCACAGATGTCGGAGGTTGTCCGACGCTAGGAGGAGGCCATGGAACGTTTGATGCGCCTATCGGACCAGAGAGCACAGCCAGTTACAGCACCGCCTGAGTGTCCTCCAGCTCTTTCTTCCCATGCAGCGGCATCTCCAGCTGTACCAGTGGCACCGATTGAGCGAGCAGCCCCCTCCGTGCCGACGAGTAGTGTCGAGGCACCGAGGTAGGGTGGATAGCTGATAGTAGATGAGCTTTGGAATATCATCGATTGATGAAGCCAGTCCCGGCAGTCTGATCCACCCCGATTCGCAAGATTGAGCTTGGAACCATGGGAGGCAGAGTCTTGGATCACGGCGATGGAGCGACTTTTCGAGAGCCTTTTTGTTGAGGAGCGGTTTTAGGTTCTTTTGGAGACAAACTTGTTGGAGCACAATGCTGACGCTTGGTGGAGCCGAGTGCGACTTGTCGGTCCGCCTGGGACCCAGCTGCTTATTTGGGCGGAGTTCCGCAGCCTTCTTCTTGGAGCTTTCTTTCCCAAGAGTGTCAGACAGAAGCTGGAACAGGATCTGAAGAACCTCCAACAGGGAGACTGTTCTGTACAGGAGTGCATCGTGGATTTCAACCGGCTATTGGATAGTGTACCACACGCGGCCAGGGACGAGGCGCATCGGATTTACATGTTCGAGCGGGGATTGCGCCGAGATATCTATCAGTTTGTTCGGTCACGCAGACTGCAGATTTTGGACGCCTCGATAGAGCAGGCCCTTTATGTGGAACGAGGGAATGAGATGATGACTGAGCAGGACACGGCCCTAGGTAGGAGTTCGGACGTGAAGCGCCCAGTGCTTGAGGACGGGGGACAGACGAGTAGGCAGGAGCCGCCGAGACCTCCACGATTTCACCCTGGGGATCATGGGTTTCTGAGGCGCCAGAGATCTGGTGGACTCCCGCAGCAGCCGCAATATCAGTAGTATCAACAGCGACAACAGTCTCAGCAGCAGTATCCCCGACAGCAGCAATATCAGCATCAGCGACAAGATCGGTGTGTTATCTGTGGGGGGGGGGGGGGGGGGGGGGGCACATTCACCGTCACAGTGTGACCAGAGACAGGGACGGTACTTTATATGCGAAGATTAGGATATTTCAGAGCAGCATGCCCCCGAGCGGTTTTGTCAGTTCAACCTATCACTACAGCTTTTCCCCCCTTGCCTATTCAGAAAGCGGATGCCCCTCCGATTTACCGCCGATAGATAGTGCTACGACGTCAAGACAGACGAAGTGACGACCTTTAGCGCCCGCCGCCCAGTGGGCGGGTTTACGCAGCCCGAATGGAGGACACCCCGGCAGCGGATCGTGTCGTCGCAGGTATAATTTTACTTACAGCCAGTTGAGACTTGGGATTATATCGGCAGACGTGACGGTTTGGTAGCAACTCCAAGACTCTAACCGAGCACATCGGATGGACCGGTTGGCGCGATATCATGCGACGACTGATTGTGGAATGAGAACTGTGACCCTTCCGCGAGTTGGATAGGAGGAGTTCATTTTCACAGGTTGTCGAAGTACCCTTCCTACAGCGATGACTTCAGCTGCAATAGACAGACGCCACCACTAGAGCAGATGTGACGATTAGGACTAGAGGTTGTGTCCCCAGAGGTCACGGTTAGATCGTAGCTTTCGTTTTTGTAGCCACAGCAGGAACGGCTTCAACACTTCTCTCCCTTTTTCTCGTCTTCATGCTGAAACTTACGAACGAGACGAAAACTTCGAAAGGCTACTCCAGAAATGGAAATAGTGCCCGAACCTGTTCTTGTTTGATTGGGACGAAGGCACCGGCCTTTAGAAATTTTTGAACTTTTCGTTATTTTCGGCTGCTTTCCAAATTGAGAGTTGGAGTTGATGACGTTCCTGATGGTGGGGCCTTTACCTTTCTTGTTTGGTTGTGTTGGCATACTTCGACTAGATTTGGACGAGTTGGTACCGTGAGTTTGCTTTTTGAGCGGTTGCTTTTCCCCGCAATTTGTTTGAAGTCCTCGTGTTTCCACACCCCAACTCAGTGGTGTTATGTTTTGGATCCCTCGCCCATGATTGACTCACTCCACATAAGATCCGTGAGTGTTTGGAGTACGAGGGACGCCCGTTGCGAATTCTGGCTCGTGAGATGAGAGGATTGCGCAACAGGGCCACGCCGTATTTGTTGTTGTGGAGGAGCAATCACGGGGAGCGAGTGGCGACTGAGGAGCTGGAGACGGTGTTGATGGATACCCACCCTTCTGTTTGAGACTCCCGTTGAGGTTTGTTAGTTTTGAGGACGAAACTTTCTTTTAGTGGGGGAGGATGTGATGACCCGGATCTTCACGGTGGTCTTGTAGCGTGGTCAGTGGCTTCTGGAGGCCTTTGATGGTTGCGCGCAAATCGGAACTCAAGATTGGATCCAGCACGAAATTTGGATTAAGAATACCTGTCCGGATGCCTTCGATAAATTTTAGAAATAGAATTTGGCAAAACGGACATCGGATTTGGACTCAGCGCGCGAAAACGATGAAAATAGACTATTTACTTGTATTTTTCGGAGCCCGGATGCCAAAATACGGATTTCGAGGCATTTGTTACTGTTCCGGCAGGCTAGGGCAGCACCGGCGGCGACGAGCAGGCGGCGGAGCGCGGCGGTGTGGGCGCGGGTAGGGGTGTGCGCGGCGGCGGGCAGGCCGGTCCACGGAACTTGGCGTGCACCGGGACCAGCGAACGTGGCGGAAGACCACATGGCACGCGCGAATTGGACAGTCAACGCACGCGCGACAGCGCGCCGGGCGCGGCACAGCGTGGACTCCGCCAGGTCACGTGTCGCCCGGTCATTGGCGGGCGCAGCGACCCGGCTGCCCCGCCGTGAACCGCGGACCACGGTTTTTGCCGTGGACAGCGCTGCCACGCGGCGCGCCGCGATTGGCGAGCGCGCGTGCGCGGGGCGCGGAGCGTGCCACGTGGCGCGCTGAGGGCGATTCGGGGGCGCACAGTAGCGGGTCGGGCCGGTTCGGGCGCCCGAACCCCGCGCCCGAATCCGGTTTCTTTGTTTTGTGTGGGTTGGGCTATAAATAGCCCAGTTGGGCTTCGTTTTGGGGCCTTTCTTCTGCAATTTCACAGCCTATTTTCGACAAGGAGCATCGCCTTCGAGTCTTCTTCGATATTTGGGATCTCGGAGATTTTTGGGAGTCGTGCCATCTGCGTTCTCCTCAACATCGCGAGCTTCGACGCGCCTTGTCATGCCCCTAGATTGAACTGCGACCCGGGCTCGCCAACAGATCCGCCACCCATACGGGAAATCCCGTATAGGCGTAGCGTCTAACCTGCAAAAGATAGTATTATAGCTACGCAAATATTAGAGCGGAAATAAAGTGCTATAAAATGAAATCCAATCACTATACATCCGAAAATAAAGTACAATATCCATCTCCTCAAATCTAAATAATCATCATATAATATGCTCAATACAGCATCCCTGAACTCAAAAAGGGAAATAAACTAAAACTATAGTACATCAGTCTCTCAAAATACAGAAGATCTCTCTCAAAGTAAACCGTAGTAATCCAGCTGGCAATACTAAAAATCTCCAACCAGGGGATACAGCTACACTCTTCGGGCGGGTAAGGATCTGGCTCGTGATTCCCTCGCCTCGAACAACGACCAAAAGATCAACAACTCCCGTAGAGGGCTCTGCAAAAATAAAGGGAAAGAAAAAGAGGAAACAACAATGGGAGTGAGAACCACTAGTAAACCAGTAGCCTCCCCATGTGAGTAAAGCCTCAAACTCTGACGTACCCACTAAGTCTACCAAAGGCAAGAGGGAAAGAAAAGAGGTAAGCTATAATACTGATGATAAAGGAAACTACCACTACTATGCCTCTAAATGCAGTACCAAAAAAGTACTATATGAATGCATCAGTAACAGACCAGTATAAGTAACAGACCAGCACACATGGCTTGGTCATAAGCCTACATCCAGAGTGGCACTCGAGGGGAGCGACCCACACGAGTAAAGTATCTCTGTCACAAGTATCACGATATAACAGGACTGGATCACGATTATGCTTAAGTGGGAAAAATCCATCCACTAAAGAAAACTCAACCCCAATCTGATGCAAAAGTAAATATTCAATCAACCGCCCAATATCCGCGGTCGCCGCAATACCCCACAAGTCCACAATCTGATAAAGTAACCAATATCCGGTCAACCGCCTAATGTCCGCGGTCGCCGCAATACCCCACAATCCACAAACAAGTACAACCTGTCCCAGACTCCAAGGTCCCGGCTACACTATTCCAAACCCATGCTCGAACCCGAGAGACATGTATCAAATATTTGGAAAAGGAGAAAAAAATAATATGGTTTCTCCTAAGTCAAGTCCCAATATGATAGTGTAGCAGTAAAAGATGGCCTATCTAGATGTCCATATAAGCATGCAAATGTCCTCATGAAAGATAAAAGAGTGTATCAAATAGTAGTTCCACATATGTATAACCAACATGCCACAATCACTAACCAACTACACATGTCTATAATCCATGATCCATAATAATTCATCAAAGTGGTACCCGCACATAGATATGTCGTCTTGTCCCAACAAAATAATCTATTTTCATAAAAGTCTATGTGCTAACATGGCATGTTAATTTATCACCACTATAATATCCCGATAATCATGTTTTCACAATAGTATTTTCCCAATAATATTTCCACATCGATAGGCAAGAATTAATCAGTTTATTTTAATCATGCATGATGTCAAATAGGGTAGCGAACTGTCAATCCAAAAATCAGGGGGGTTTCTCTAATAGCCCTAGTGAGTAAATCATAGAGTAAGGTAAGTAACAACCACCCACCTGGTACGCACAAATCCACAACTGTAAAAGACTCCTCGCTGCCCAACAACTGTTCCCACAACACCTAAAATCTGCGAGTCAATGCAAAATAATCGAACTCGACATAAATGGGCCTCCCCCGAAAATAGTATTTGCTGTTTGCAAAACAGCACAGAAAAAGGAGTTTTTTCACCTATGTACAGTCCTCTGAAAAATCCAGAAAAATCACAGTTGCGTTCCTCGCGATGCGTAGATGAAAAACGAGTACTTATACGCCCTGTTTTGATGCACGTAGGCCAAGATAGAAAATGAACAATCCCGTGTTGTCCAAAAAGTCACCACAGAAAATAGGGTCAAAAGATGCCTCGGAAACCGTGCCAAAAACCCAAAACAAAGCGAAGCAATCAACACAAAAATCTAAGGCCTACCTCTTAGCAACACGCTGTCGCAAAAATCGTCCAAAAATTCCCTCTGGGTGGCGCAGGGGACTTCTCCGACCGAACAGCGACGAAAACGGGCCGCGAAAGGGAAACGTCGAAGCACGCCGTGTCGCAGAGATCTAGCTGTCGAGGCCTCCTAAAATCTTGGAATCTTCTGGAGGGATGGAGGACAGAGAGAGGAACAACTTTCCTTCAGGCCACACCCTCTTATTCTCTCTCTAAACTAGGGAAAAACCAGAAAGAATGAAGGGTGGGGGGCTATTTATAGCCCACCTGAGATTCGAGCGCAAGGCCCACATTCCTGCGCCCGAAAGCCAAAACGGCCCACTTCCCGTCAGCGTCCGAATCGTCCTGGGCGCGACGCGTGTCCCGAACACGGGACAGCGTGGCCCAGCCGCTCGGGCTCTGCCGCGTGTCCCACTCGGGGTGGCTGGTGGGTGGCGCCCGCTAATGGCGGGACGCCACGTGGCGCACGCAGGCGGCGTCCCGCCCGCCACGCCAGCCGGCGCCCGCCAGTCGCCACCCGACGCGCATGCGCCCCCCTTCCACGCGTGCATACAGCCGCAGCCCCACGCCCCCGCGTGCACCGCGTATACGTGAGCCGGCCAATCCAGAGCCGCCATGTGGCGCGCCCCGGTCCACGCACCCGGCCGTGCGACTCCGTAGACCGCGTCGAGTGAGCCTGCCAATGAGAGGCTGCCACGTGTCTCCCGCCCGGTCCACTACGCCAGCGCCTGAATCCCATGGACCGCGCAGCGTGCGCCGGCCAATAACAGGCCGCCACATGTCATCCTCGCCGGTCTACAGCTCCCCCGTGCACCAAAATACACTGTAAACTTCCGGGTGTTCATTTTTTTAGCGTCCGGACTCAGAAAAATACAAGTAAATAGTCGTTTTCAACCATTTTTTCGCGCTGAATCTAAATCCGGTGTCCGTTTTGCCAAAATCCACTTCCATAAATTCGGCGAGAGAAGCCGAAAGCCAGGCTTAATCCAAAATCCTCACTGAGTCTATCCAACACGTCCATTTGACGCGCTGCGGGCCCGACACACCAATAATAGGTGTTTTACCACTATGAATCACGAAAAAAACTGCACGGGGATCTGGGCCACTACACGCCTAGGATACCGAGTTTTTTCATCGACGCTTCTTTCGCGAGCTCCCCAGGACTGACGGGAGGAAGTTTTCGGCCGATTTTTGTGACATCGGTTTCACGAGAGGTAGATCTTCGTTTTTCGTGTTTTTCGCTCCTCTCAGTTTTGGGTTTTTATTGGGGTATTCGGAGCATCTTTGAACCCCTTTCTTGTTGCTGGTTTTCCTGGACCCCCCGACTTGTTTGATTTTTTTCTCGGCGCTCGATTATCAGATTTCAACCTGGGAGGACTCGATCGACATCTATGCTTCACGAGGATCGCAGCCATATTTTTATTGAAATTTTTGGAGATCATCTCGCAGGTGATATTTTGGATTCTTTCGGACTGATCTTTCCGCAGATTTGTGATCGTGGGGATTTTGCTTACCGCGATATTTGGACTATATCTTTGTGCCCATGAGGAATTTTCTGGTATTTTTGGGCTCGTTGGAATCGTGGGAATCTGAGGATTATCCCCATTCAATTTCAACCCCTTTGGACCTTGGGTCGACGCACACATTCAGGTAGGTTGTTTCGTCTCCAGAACCGGTGGACGGCTCTCTAATTCTATTAAATAGAATGCATGCATGATTGCGAGAGAAGCTAGGAAGCATGTTAGAAAGAGAGTGATGATATTTTTCTTGTATGGTTGTTGAGATCATGTCAGCTAATGCTTCCTTGTTGTGTTAACAATGTTATTATTGGAACTTGACCTAGCACCATGTCATATGATGTATGTTCAACCAGACTAGTAGAAAACCCCCACTTGGGCTAGGTTCATTTATACTTTAGACATCCACACTTTACGTTCTATCCTTGGACATAGTATTTTTCTCGCCCGGATAGTGGGCCGAGTTGTCGGGATTTCTCTCAGTGTAGGATGCATGTTACACTCGTGGTTGGGGGCCGAGTGGAGTCTGGTAGATGTAGCTAGTCTTGTACCAGTGGCGGGAGCCGTTTGGGTAAACGGTGGTCCCGGGTTGTCGAGTTCTTCGATTTATTTGTCGCAATTGTGTTCGTGGCCGTGGTGTACCAGTGATAGCAGGACCTTGAATCCAGGATCTTTTTGGGCACACATGATTTCAGTAAACCAATATTTTTTCTTCCAAATGTCGAAGGGTTGCCGGAGTCTGTTCTTGTCTGATTGGGCGAAGGCATCAGCCCTTTGGGGTTTGGGAATAAAACTTGTTTTCTAACTGATTTTCCTAACAAGAGCTAAAAATCATTAAAATGGGCTTTCTCAACTCAATATGGTTTTATAAAAAGAAAAAGAACTGCTTTTAGTCCTCACCTCGAGGGGGTTCGAGTGAAAATCGTTTTTAGTAATAAATATCACCTTTTTCTATAAACTCCCTCACCTGGGAGGGTTCGAGTGATCTGGGTTCTAAGGGCTGCCTTTTTCTTTGGGTCGAAAGGTTGCACGGCTGCCGGAACAGTTGGTGGAGCAACTTCGGCCAAGTTGCACCCAAGATAGAGCACACTACTGAGATCTCCTCTCTGCGGCCAAACCAACAAAAGAGGGATGAGCATCAAAAGATGGATGAGCATCTTGCTCTTGAGGTCTAAGAAAAGTCGAGGCTCACTTACTCAAAATCGTGGATGTCACGCACCAAGGTCGAAACTGCAACCCGAGCTCACCAACTGATCCGCCACCCATACGGGAAGCCTTGCATGGGCGAATCGTCTAACCTGCAAAAGATAGCAACTAACAACTATACATATATCAGAGCTGAAATAAAACTGCTATCAAATAAAAACATACATCCGCAGTACATCAGTCAGATCCTCAAAATAAAATTATCTCTCGAAAATTGGAGATAAAATACAAAGCAGCTGACTATACAAAAAACCTCCAAAAAAAGGGTACATCTACTCTCCACTGGCGGGTAGAGATCTAGCTCGCGACTTTCATACCTTGATCAGAAGAGACAGTAGGTGCAGGGACAGAAGTAGAGGTCTCTACTAAAAGAGGTCACCAACGGAGGGTGTGAGAACTACATCAAACAATAGTTCTCAGTGGGTACCGTCTCCAAGACCAACGGTGTGAAGACCCACCCGAATCCCCGCAGAGGGATTACTATTTGATCAACGGCTTCTGGAGGCCTATGTTGTGTGTTGGAGGCGTTTGTGCCCGAATCGGACACAAGAAATAGACTCAGTGCATAAAATGGATCAAGTTTGCTTTTCGGATGCCCTCGTCGAAAATTAGAAGTGGTTCCACGCGAAACGGACATCAAATTTGGATTCGGCGCAGAAAAACGGTCAAAATCGGCTATTTGGACGTATTTTTCGCAGTTCGGACGCCCAAAAACGGACACCCGAAAGTTTTCTGTGCATTTTGGTGCACGGGGGAGCCATGGACCGGTGGGATGGGGGACACGTGGCGGCTCCTGGTTGGCCGGCTCACGAGGCGCGGTCCACGGGAGGCGCGGGAAGCCGTGGACCAGGGCGGGGCCAAGTAGCGGCCCCGGGTTAGCCGGTTCACGCGCGCGCTGTCCACGCAGAGGAGCGGGGCAGGTGGCCGTACCGCGCGGGTGCGTCGCCCACACGCGTGGGTGTGCCGCGACCAGGCCGCGCCTCACTGGTGCGTGGGGCAGGCCACGTGGCACGCCCGGGTGAATCCGGGCGCTGCCGTGGCTGGTGCCTGTTCGGCGCCCGAAGGATTCGAGCGCCCGAAACTGCACCCCGAACCCCTTTTGTCCCTTGGCCTTTTTGCCTATAAATAGGCCTTGGAAACCCCATTTCGGGACTTTTGGGATTTTTTTGATGGAGTTCCCCTTTGGCAGAGGCCTTCCTCTACTATCCCACTACTCTATAATGGATCTTGAGGATTTTTGGAGGCCGCAACATCGACGATTTCTACGATTCGACGCACTGCGACGTTCCTCTTTCGGTGGCTTTTTCCGTCGCACTTCAGTCCGCGAGCTCTCCTAGGCTACCCCGAAGGAGTTTTTAGCCGATTTTTATAGCAGCGTGTTCACGAGAGGTAGGCCTTCGATTTCCATGTTTACTGTTTCTCTCTATTTTGAGTTTTTATGGAGTATTTCGGAGCATCTTTGAACCCCTTTCTTGCTGCTGGTTTTTCTGGACAACGAAGCTTGTCGGATTTTTATCTTGGTGCTCGATTATCGGATTTCATCCCGTAAGAACTCGATTTGCATCTACTCTTCACGATGATCGCAGCCGTGATTTTTCTAAAATTTTTGGAGGACATATCGAAGGTGATATTTTGACTTCTTCCGAACTGATTGTACGCAGAGTTGTGATTTTGGGGATTTGTGCTTACCGCGGTGTTCGATTTCTATCTCAGTGACCGGGAGGAGTTTTTGGGTGTTCTTGGACTCGTTGGAATCGTGGGAACCTAAGGATTACCCACGTTCAGTTTTGTCTCATTTGGACTTCGGATCGACACGCGCATTCAGGTGGGTTTCTTTCGTCTCCAAAACCGATGGAAGGTTCTCTAATTCTATTTGATAGAAAGCATGTATATTTAGTGTACCAAATATTTGGTTGAAGTGTAAGCTTAGTAATGGTATTTGTATGAAGAACTTGCAAGATAAATATCCATGTTATGTCTAATGAAACTTGCAAGATTTAGGTATCCATGATTATGGTCAATGAAAGCTTACCTAAGGGAAGTGTTACCCTATGTGATTGATAGCATGCATAAATTATTGTACAACCTATAGGATTGAGATGTAAGCACGAGAAATGGTCTAGTTCGTGTGGGTTGATGCTTACTTGATTTATTATACATGTTTTGGTGGATTTGAGATCTCGCGGGTTGTAAAATGGATTGTGTTTACCTATACTAGTTGAGAGCATGTTGAGGGAGATGAGGTTTATTTTGATTGATATTGAGATCATGTCTGTTAATGTTCCCTATTTTATGATTTTGTTTATCTAAATGCTATTATTGGAACTTGACCTAGCACCCCGTCATATGTTGCATGTTTGAAACCAGACTAGTAGAGAACCTTCACTTGGGCTAGGTTCTTTTATGCTTTAGACATCCCACACTTTGCATTTTTTCCTGGACATAGAGTTTTCTCGCTCGGGTAGTGGGCCGAGTGGTCAGGTTATTGTGGGACGTATGTTGCACTCGTGCTTGGGGGCTGAGTGGAGTCTGGTAGCTGAGATTAGACCAGTGCTAGTGTTGTTGGGAGCCGTTTGGGTAGACGGTGGTCCCGGGCCGTCGAGTATCTTTCGGTCAGTGTTGTTGGGAACCGTTTGGGTTGACGGTGGTCCCGGATCGTCAAGTGTCGTCCGATCAGTTTTGTTAGCCCGGAGTTGTGAGTCGATCCCGGCTGTGAAGTATCTCCAGCCAGTGTGTTTAGCGTGGCGAGTTGGGTGTTTCGTTTTGGGAGCCGTTTGGGTCGATGGTGGTCCCTGCTGTGAGTATTTCCAGCCAGTGAGTTTAGTGTCCCAAGTTGGTTGGGTTCGCTAGTGTCTCGTGATTCGTGAGAGCTTTATTAGTTTGAGTCGTTGAGAGTACTTCGACCTTTATGTGAGATGCTTGAGGATCTTGAGTCTATCCGTTCTAAGAGAGAGCGTGGATTTTGACTATAGCCTGCATGTGCCACTGTTCGATACTCTATATCGCGCCGTTTTCCTCAGTTGGGGTCGCTCCCTGTGAGATGCCGCATGGATGCGATGTTTGGCCTGTTGAGGCAGTTTTTCGCAGTGGATGCGATGTTGGCCTGTTTGTCCTGTTGAGGCAGTTTTCCGCAGTGGATGCGATGTTTGGCCTGTTGAGGCAATTTTTCACAATGGATGCGATGTTTGGCCTGTTTGGCCTGTTGAGGCAGTTTTTCGCGGTGGATACGATATTTGGCTTGTTGAGGCAGTTTTTCGCAGTGGATGCGATATTGGGCCTGTTGAGGCAGTTTTGCGCGAGGGGTGAGTTAGTCCATGTGGGACGCCCTACGTAAGTCCAGTCCTCCGTGGATGTAATGGCAGTAGGTAGGCGCAGGCTTGACTGGACTCTATATGGCAGTCAGTTCGATTGGGTAGATTGAGCACCTCGTCTGCGAGTGATTGCATATCTTTTTATCTGTACCACCCATTGAGCATTTAGATAAAGGCATGGTAGCTGTAGAGTATTTCCGACTTTTCCTTCAGTTTTTACTGCATCGTTATCTTATGCCTCTAGTAGACTTAGTGGGCAGACCGTCGGGCTTGGTGGCGGTACCCACTGAGAACTACTTGTTGGTGTAGTTCTCACACCCTCTGTCGATGACAGTTTTGCAGAGGCATCTTCTCCAGTTCCTACCTCGGATGTTGCTGCTTCTTCTGATCGAGGCTAGGGAGTCGCGAGCTAGATCCCTACCTGTCTTTGGAGAGTAACTGTACCCCCTCATTAGAGATTTATAGTACAGTCAGTTAGATTGTTTATTTTTACTCTTGAGAGACTGTTGTATTGTGAGGATCTGACTTGTACTGTGAGTCTGTACATTGATATATTATTATTTTAGTTTATCTCCCCGTTTGGGTTCTTAGATGTTGTATCAGAGGATGATATATGATGATTATTTTGGGGGATGGATAGTGTATCTTTATTTCCAGTTGTACAGTGATTGAATTTTGGTTTTACAGCAGTTACTTTTCCGCTCTAATATCTGTTTAGCTGTAGTTTTATCCTTGCAGGTTGGACGCTTCGCCTATGCGGATTTTTTCGTATAGGTGGCGGATCTGTTGGCAAGCCTGGGTCGCAGTTTCGACCCCGGGGTGTGACAAACGGTCTGCCCATTAAGTCTACTAGAGGCATAAGATAACAGTGCTAGTATAAGTGAAAAAGAAATAAGCTGGAATAAAATCTACAACTATCATGCCTCTAGCTATGATGCTCAAAGGGTGAAACAGATGATAGTATGCAACTACTCAATCTCGAAATGCTCAATCAGCCCAATCGCACTGGCTGCCACACTGGTCTAGTCAAACCTGTGTCCACCTACTACCACACATCTACCAAGGACGGGATTTACGTAGGGCGTCTCACTCGGACTGCATCGACATCGCGCAAAGAAACAAGTAACATGCCCTACTCCGAAGCGGCACTCGAGGGGAGCGACCCCATCGAGGAACGATCGCGCATCTCTGTCGAGCTCAATATGGCTCATGCAGGCTATAATCCAAATTCACGATCAACCATATCGAAACTCACCAACTCAACAACTAACAACACCGGCAGAAAACACTCAACGGCCCGGGACCACCGTCTACCCAAACGACTCCCGACACTAGAACAAGATCTAGCCCAAACTACCAGACTCCACTCAGGCCCCAGGCACGAGCGCAATATGCATCCTACACTACCCCGACCACTCAGCCCACAACCAGGACGAGGATAAACTTTAAGTCATGAAGAAAAATGTAAGTAGTGCAGAAGGTTCGTATAATACTAAAATACCCAAGTTAAGAGTTTTCTAGTATCTTGGTCAGATATCATACAGCATATGATAGGGTGCTAGTCAAAGTTCCACTACGCTAATGCTATCATAAGCATCAATAGCAAGCACTACCATAAGTATGCTTATAACTACAATAATAGACTTAATGAGAAATCTGATGATTTCGGAGGAAATCCAACCTACCTGAAACATGTTGATCCGGAATCTGATCGAGATGAAATTCGACGTGCACGTTCCTCAAGCTCCTACGGTTCCAACGAACCAAAAATCTCTCAAAAACTCCTGTCGGATTGAGCACAAATGCAAAAACACTAAATCAGGCACAAAATTCAAGCAAACAGCTCCATAAGCAAAAAGGTGCCCAATCTGAACTCATATCTCAACAAGATGATGCCAAACTTGGTTCCTAAGTTGCTCTCCAACTTAGGAACACACAAGAAGTCAAGAAAAGCTCTCTACAAATGCTAAGAGTCAAGTGAAGGCTTGATCTTCTAAGTGTTGTCCAAACTCTGCTTCCAAAATCAGCAAGCAAGTTTAACTCGATATAGAAGGTAAACCAAACATGATCACAAGCTGAAATAAAAAAGGAAGTTGCTCACCATAATCATAAGGATGTGATCAAGCTCTTACTTCATCATAAAAACTCCAAAGTGATCACGAAATAGCTCCCCAAAACTATATCATATATAGAGTTCATGAAAATCCTGCATGCAGCCTTCTGTATAATGAGCCACTAAAAATAACAGATAACATGTACAAAATGCCTTTAAAAATTTCAAAACAAGCTGCTCACTTGTTCTCCTTGGAGTCTAGAAGAATTCCAAGCCTTTCAATCCTAAAATCCATAAGCAAAAGATAAGAAGAACTCAAAACCATTCATTGCTATCCCAAAAATTCAAACTGTGCACAAGGGCACCAAAGAAGGTGTAAAATACCTCACCAAAAGCTGGAATGAATGATCGCCACCGATATGAAGTTTCGAGATCTACCAAAGGAGAATGTCCCCTCCAAATTTCAGACCAAGATTCCACTTCTAGAGCTCAGGGTAAGCCGAGGAAGAGCCGTCAACTGTGGTGCTAGCAGCTGCAGGAAACTTCAAGCTTGCTAATGGAGGAAAGATGATGATGAATAAGCTCTAAAATCCCTCAATTTTGGCCAACAATGGTGGAGGAGTGTAGAGGGTTCATCTTTGGTTGCAAGGAGTCACTTTAAAGCCCTTGAGATGGAAGAGAAAGCCCCCCTCTGATCCAAAATAGAACTACCAAACCTCAGGCCAAATCTCGAGTTTCGGGCGCCCGAATTCGGTAGGCAGCAGCGCCCGAAAATCACTAGCCACGTGGTGCAAATTCGGGAAGCGCCCGAAACCTGATCGCATCGCTCCCGCGCGCCATGCGTCCCCTCGCAGCCGGTAGGTGCCAGCCACACCGCGCACGCCACGTGGCCCGAGGTATGGGCGCCCGCGCTATTGCGCCACGTGCGTTGCGCCTGCAAAGCCCGTCCAATCCGCAACCGCCACGTGTCCTCGTTGACCAGCGGTCAGCAGCCCGTACATCAAGCATTGCGATGAGTCCGTTTCACGCGTCCGCTTTGCACAAAAACGTCTCCGACACACGAAAGAAAAGGTGCCAACATGCGGCTAACCACGAGGCCAACCGCCAACTGAGATTCGGGTCACCACAGTGGAGTGGCCGGAAACACCACCGGAGCAACCTTCACCCAAGCAATTGCACCAAGGGCTCGGGTTGGCCGAGCTTGCAAGAAGTCACACTCTGGATGTGCCAGAGGGCAAGCAGTGGCTAGGGGAGGTTCACAGAGGTGGCAAGGGTCTACCAACACCCAGTTCCAGCAGCTACAGACGGTGGTTGGCCAGACTTCCCAAGATCTTGCCGCAAAAGACCAACAATGGAGAGTTCTTGATCCGAATGCTCAGAGAGCCATGCAATAGTCTAGGGGGGTTTCTCTGGTCGACAGGGAGTTAGCTGGGTGGTTGGCCGACGGCGGGAAACGGCGGCGGCGGCGGCGGCGGGTGATGAAGCTTGACCAAGCCCGAGGCCAACAATAGCGAAAGTCAAAACAAAGGCTTTCGGTTTCAAGCAAGGACACTAGAGGGACTATCAAGGTGAGGGGGAGCTCACCAAGGTGTTGGCCGAAGTCTGGGAGCGACGGCGGTGGCTGGCAGCGAAGCTCTGCCCAAAGCAAGAAGACCCAGAACTAGGGCTTCACCGTGCGGCTTCGGTACTCAACCAGAAACTCTGAAACTTTGTGGAGGTCTTCCTAGTGGTCAACAAGAGAGGATCCACCCCTTGGATGGAAGCTTCGACGGTCGTATGAGGCGGGCACACGGTTCCGGCCAGAATAAGTTTTCGGTGAGCCGATCTTCTTCCTTGGAAAACCAGAGAGTTTCAGGCCACGAGGCTGCACCAGGAGGGTCCCCAAGAGGTCAATAGAGCACTGCTAAGGGTCTTCGTGTAAGAAAAATAAAGAAGAGGGAGAGGTACTCACCTCGGGTCTAAGAAAAGAAGAATAATAAGTGTTTTCTTCACCGGCGCAGTGCAGTGGAACCCAGCAGTTGTGCTCTTCGGGAGAGGTCTCCAAAGCGAGAAGAGACAGACTAGGGCTTCTCTGGAGCAAGCTTGCAGGTTGGTGTCCTCCCTCCAACCAAGCACGGGCTCAAGAGAGAGAACTCTTCATTTTTCCTTTTCTACGAGGTCGGGTGAAGAAGGAAGGTTGGGGCTGCTCGTGGTAGTGGCAGAGGAAGAGAAAGAATGTCCCCGTGCGGTTAGGATTCCCTCCAAGTGTCTAACCGTAGTGGATGCGACAAAATGCCAAGAGGCCCTCCAACCCTTAGTATTCTCAGGTAAGTCCCTTACTGAAGATGAGAATTGCAAAGAAGTCCCTTCCCAAGGACTTTGGTGCAATTCTTTACATAAAATATTAGACATTCTTGCAAAAATTTCACATTTAAAAATTCTAGAGCAATAGGAGTTGAATTCAAATACATCAAATCAAACAGCGGATTTGGATTTGCAATTATAGTGATGTTGCAACTACGTATAATTAGACAACCTCTTAGATAAAATAGAATTAAAATAAAAGTATATAGAGATAGGTTTATTTGTTTTTTTGATAGGACCACAAAAAATTATTGTGCACGAAAATAAAATAATATATTTTCATCATACTTTTTAATCGCACTTAATATAATTTTTTCACCAGCAAAACTTTGGTTCCTTGAAAAATCAAGGAAAACTACTTTTCGAAAAAAAAAAAAAAGTTTTTTTATGGAAAACATATTTTCCACAATTTTTTTTTTTTAAAAAAATGAAAGCAAAAAGAAGATCTTTCCATAAAATCGGAAAGAAAAAATAGGAAAACAATCTCTCTTTTTTTTTTCAATTTTTCGACCATTTTGTTGTAAAAAAAAAAACTAACTTAAAAAACAATTTTAGGTGTTATTGTTTTTCTAAAAAAATTCTAAAACGAGAACACTAAGATTTTCTTGAAATCAAACACATGAAAATTTAGAAAAAAAAAAAAAAAAAAATCATAAAAACTTTGTTTTTGAATTTTTTTTCACACTTTCTCAAAGGTATATATACCAAACAGCTCCTAAACGGACCAAAATTACTTTTCCAGCGAAAAAATTTGACTAATAATATGTAAGACATTAATTTTTTCACATATCGGTTTAGTCTTTATTCAAATGTTGTAATCCTCTCTCTAGGATTTAAAGAAGAGAGAACGAGAAATAAAGACAATTTGTTTAGTTTATTAAAAATTTAGATAGAATTTGAAAAAAGAGCTGGGAGGAAAGATTATAAAAATATTTTTTTTATTTTTTTGATGGAACTACAAAAGTTACAATATATAGATGACACTATTATATATAAAAATAAATAAATATTTTTTTATTTTATGTTTTTACTGTATGTACGTAGGGGTGGCAATCTAGCTCGTTGTTCGCGAACCAGCTGTTGTTCGGCTCGAAATGAGCTCAAGATCGAATCGCTCGTTTAGTAAACGAGCCGAGCACGAGCCGAATTTTTCAGCTCGTTTATTAAACGAGCCGAATACGAGCTGAATTTTTCAGCTCGTTTATTAAACGTGCCGAACACAAGCTGGGGCCAGCTCGCTCGTGTTTGGCTCGATAACAGCTCGAATTAATACATATATATTATATTTATATATTATATTAATTATAATTATATATATAATATAGATTTTATTATTTAATTTTTATCCCAACTAAAATATAAAATCCAACTCTATTATAAAGAGATCTAATTTTTAAAAAAAAATCATTTATCTATGTTGAGTTAGAATATTTTTAAAAGTTTTAAAAAAAATTAATCATTGAAACTGATTTTTTGGTCATTGGATCAAAAGTTAATAATAATAATAATTTGTGAATCATTGTGTATGATCCAAAAAGCTATTAGAATTAATTCAACGATTAAAACTATTATAGTGCTAACACTTTAGTACTTTTAAAATCACTTTAACAGAACTATATATATATATATATATATATATATATATATATATATATATATATATATATATATATATATATATATGAAAAATACTTCTATAAATTTTACTATTTAAATTTTAGCCCAACCTAATATTAAAAAAATCATTTTTTTTGTAATTTAATTATTAGATTAATTTTTTAATTTTTTAATTTTTTAATTTTTTTTCTAATTTTATATCTGAGAATGAAAATCTAACTTGTTGTTCGCGAGCCAGACGAGCCAAATTTTTCAGCTCGATATTTAAACGAGCTAGCTCGTATTTGGCTCATTTATTAAACGAGTTGAACACGAGTCGGCCCAGCTCGCTCGTGCTCCGTTCGTTGACATCGCTATACGTAGATAATACATTCTCCTTGCAATCACAAGTAGATAATCCTAAATATGGGTGGAACTGGGCCCGAGCCTAAACAAAGCCCGCCCCGATGGACCATGTATGGCCGATCTTTCGGTATCAAAATTGTAACTTTAGATCTAGGCCGAGCTTAAAAGTTTATGCTCAAAAAAATGTTGGGTCTATTTAGACATGTCCAAATCCAGCCCTGACCTGACCTAAAAACTCCATACATTAGTTACCAAAATAAAATATCTAGTTATATTATATAAAATATATTTATCCATATAAAAAATATATAATATGATATATTATATATATAGAATATATGTCATGAAGTAAATATATTAATATTAATATAAATAATTTAGTTTTCATATAAAGATATATTATTATAGTATTTATTAATATAATTATACATATCTATATGTGAGAATATATAAAGTTTGAGCAATAGACTTGGATTTAGAGCTAGACTTTTTTGGTAACGGGATAAGGGGGGAATAAAACCCCTTATCCCCGTTTCCATACCCAAACGGGGATAGGTATTAGTTGGAATCCGGATTCCAATTAATCTGGAATAGGGGGTAGGGGGGTGGGAATTCGAATTTCCCACCCCCAGCTGGAATGGGGGTTCTGGCAACGAGAATCGAGGATTTCTCTCTCTCTCTGCACCTCCTCTC
>CM054937.1:23391629-23482554 GCA_029168755.2 Tillandsia fasciculata | reverse complement strand
CAGCAGTCAAAAGAGCATCTCCCAAAAACTTATAGGAGATAGCATGGCCATCATAGACTAACCATGTCCAGTTTCAGTACGATTCCTTAGCTCGCAACACCATTTTGTTGCGGAAGTACCTGGATGGAGCTGTCCATAATGCCCTTTTGCTCACAGTAAGTTTGAACTGATCAGACAAGTACTCACGTCCTCGATCAGTGCGAAGCACTTGTACACTTCTTTCTAGTTGATTCTCAGCCTCCGCTACGAGCGCGTGAAGCAATTAAGCTTCAGAACGGTGAGAAACAAATACACATAAGCCATAACGGGAATAATCATCAATGAATGTGAGAAACTAGCACGCACCATCCGGGCCCTCACATTCATTGGCCCACAAATGTGAGTGGATCAGCTCCAAAGGATGAAGGCACGAGTAGCCTTACCAAAAGGCTTTCTACATGCCTTCCCAGCCAGACAAGGCTCGCACACAGATAGGTCAACTTTGGCGAGAGACCCCAAAAGGCCTACTCGAGCCAGTTGTTCATTCTTTCTTGACCTATATGGCCTAGTCTGGCATGCCATTTAACGGATTCAGCACAAAAGATTAGAAGAAGAAGAAGCAAAAGCAAACGAATCATCCTCCAAATCTAACTTAAAGAAACCATTTATTAATGTACCATATCAAAAAATAAAGTACATGAAAGGAAATGTCAGGCGGTCTCTGTCAAAATGAAAAGAATAGCCTAAATGTAGCAAAGCTAAAACGAACATAGATTACTCTTATACCGGGTGCATATAGCACATCTTGAAGAAGTAAGGTTGCGGCCACCACGCCTTGAGTTGGTACGACCAACTCCAATAACTTCTTTCCATTGAGCCATTCCAAGGGTGACAAATTGTGTGCCAGTCGGTACTCGATGGTAATCTACAAATCCCGCTCGATCACGACACTACGTGCTGTTTGCTCCTGTATCCACGATCCAATCGGAAGAGAATTAGCTACTAAAGCATAAGAGCAAACAAAACAGTGTGAGAGTGTAGGGTTCCTTTTTCGCTCAGAACAATCCCGAGCGAAATGACCCTTCTTCTTGCAGTTATAGCATTTTAGCTTCGCAACTCTCTACTGCCAGCGCACGCTTGCCTCTGCCGCGCTTTCAATTCCACCATGAGGAATTTGATTTTATTTTTCTGCGCGGCCACATTGTTGTAACGCTTTTTGCGCTTGGGTGCAATCCCACCGCGCTTCTCAGAGCGTGCAACAAGAGCGACAGAACGATTCGCATCCAAGCGTTCTGCCTCAAGCTCGAGATGAGATGATATGTCATTAAAACGTTTTAATGCCCTCATGTGCGTCATCAGGAGCTTCATCTGGGACCATTCAGGGTCGGGCAGTGAACGAATCACTGCGAGAACCTGTTGCTCATCGGTGAGCTCATTTCCGCAGCCTTAAGGTCCCGAATCATGGTGCTCATCACACGTAGGTGCTCAACCATTGAGTGCTTAGGGGTCCTTAATGTACTGCTGAAACTTTAGATTTAGGGCACGCAGCCTCGTAACTGAAGTTTGCCAAAAGCAATCTTCAGATTTTCCCACATGTCTTTGGCAGTCTCAATGTCTCAAACTGTCCAATGAGGTCATCCTGCATGGCACACAACATAGTATACCTAGCCGTACGATCCTCCTTGAACCATTTATCATAGACATCCTGCTCATGCTTGTGTTCTGCAGTAGAGTTATCTAGAGGCTCGGTCTTTTGACAGAGAGAGTTTCAAGAACTCTTGTTCATTAAGCAGGTATTGCATTTTTCTGTGCCATATGTCATCATTTTTTCGTTTAGCTTATCACCCCTCGTGAGGTCAGCTATAACATTTCTGGAAGCCATTCACTACATTCAAAAACAGGTTTGGACATTAGGCACATATTTCAAAAAATTAACAAGATTGAAAAAAATATCCTTCACAACGGGATCGAAAATTTCGCTAGGCTCATAATCATCACCCAGTGTCGGTTCAAGAAATTTCAATCTTATTAATTTTTTTTTATTTAATTTTGAAACTTATCCAAAAAACGGAACTCATCCATTTAAGAAACACATCTTTTTTAAAAAAAAAATTAAGACTTATCTTAGATAATTCATATCACACAGATAAAAAAAATAAAATAAGTATTGTGCCAAAATTTAATTTGAAAAACGTCGATGGTGTGCAAAACACATTCCTCTTACATGACCTTAATTATACATCACATTTGCAGAACTAAAACCTACTACATCACTACAAAGATGTACATCAAAGGTAACCATATTCTAAAGAATGCTGCACACGCCGAACCCGCTTTTTCTAAAATTAAATTTTGTAGAAAAAACACCGAAAGAACACAAGTACTTATATGCACAAAACATACACAACAAGCACAAAAGCATTATAGTTTTACACCACACAAGATATATATTAGTACAAAGCATGCATAAATCAAAATAAAAAAAATTTCACACCACATAGGAGCATAAAAGAAATCACATAAAAAAATTGCACACATAGGAGCATAAAAAATTGCACACATAGGAGCATAAAAAAAAATTTTCTTAAAAAAAAATGCAGGAAGCCACTCAGGCCGGGCAGCACGGCTAACCAGCGCGATGGGCCGGCGACCCGCCCGCAGAGGAGCGGGCCGGGCCGGGCCAGCGCACCAGCGCAAGGACCCTCAGCGCTCGGGGCTGCAGGCGGGCCGGGCCCAGCGCACCCAGCGCAGGGGGCCCGCTGCTGCGGAGCTGCAGGCCGGCCGGGCCTGGCCTGCGCCTGCGCCTGCGGGGAGCTTGCGGCTGGGGCACTGAGCCCGCCCGCGGGCCATGATAGCCGGGCCCCTGCAACCCGAAGCGGTGGGCCCGCGCCTGCTTGCTGCGGACGGCTTCTTCCTTTTTTTTTTTTTTTTTTTTTTAAAGTAATGCACACACCATAAAATAAAAATAAAAAATATTTATTTACAACAACCGTGTAAATAAAAAAAAATTCTTGAAGAATAAAAAACTAAAACTAATTTAGTTTTCTTTTTATCTTAAAAAAAAAAAATATTTACAGCATATGTAAATAATATAATAAAAAAAAGAGGTCATTTACAACTATGTAAATAAAAAATATTCGTGATCAACATAAAAAATAAAAAATTAAAACTAATTTAATTTTCTATCTTCATCTTTTATTTATTCGATTTCACATAGAAAAAGAATCTAAAAAAAAAATTGTAGAACTAATCTACGAAAAATATGATCAACGAAACATTTTTTTTTTTTTTTTTTTATTAATCAAGCAAACACATAGGCATGATCTTTTAGGCGAAAACAAGCAAATGACGCTCTGATACCAATTGTAGGATTTTATAGGGCAGCGGAAACTTACAAACTGGATAGCCAACGTATCCAGAACCGGATTGGATCAGCTAGCTTGTTTTACCAGCCTTCTTGGATCGTCCCTGTCTTCTTGGTAATTCTTGACTCTCCACGAATCTTCTGGTTGCAAACCGGATGCGAAGAGGGCTACCAGAGTCTCTTCTATGTCCACACTCCAAAACCCCGGGAACGAAAGTGGAACCCAGAGAGAACGTAGAGAGAGAATGAGGAAGAAGAAAATCCTTTTTCTTCTTATGTATCGTATATCATATCTCACTCAACGTATGAGGGAAGGGGTTCTATATATTGATTATTAGGACTCCTTAGGATATTCTCTTACTCACGTAGAGATAAACAGAATATGGTTAGGATATGGGTTAAGATATGTTTCTTAACCTATAAGAAACATATCCTCATCTTTAACCCATAAGGATAAATCCTATCATTATCCTTAACATATAAGGATGAATCCTAATCCAAATCTCATATGGATTGAGTCAACATAGAACCGGCCAATGTGGACACACCACATGGCAACAGAAGTTATATAGCATATTTCTCTGGCCTTCAATTAAGTTTTCAAAAGATTAACTAGGTTCTAAACCCTTTATCCACAAAAACTCCAATTCTTACCCTAACTTTTCAATCCCTTCGAGAACACCCAAAATTTATGGTGTTTTCTTGATTAATTTAGATTATAATCACTTAGGAAACTCAAGAATCTCAATTTTAAAAGATTTAACATAAATCCTAAACTTGAATCCCAAAAACACATTTTTGCCCAAGTCCTCATAGCTTTCTCTTTCTCAAGAAGGTTACTTCACTCCAAGCTTGGTCTCCATCCTTCTCCACCTGATAGGAGGAGGTTCTAAGAGAGGGAGAGAGAACAAAGAGTAAGGGAGGAAGAGAAGTTTATTTTTTATTCTCTCTATGTGTGTGCGGGCTAGGAGAGAGTGGAATGAGGCCCTCTTATAAAGGGGTATAACAAAATTCCTATTAGCTCTTCTGTTACCACATATAGCTTATTACCACATAAAGCTCATATTTAATTTGTATAGTTTATTAGTTTCCATATTCATTGTAATTGTATATTTCCATATTCATTATATTTCTTTAATTAGATTGCACGGCTGTAAAAGGAAAGAGATGAGCATTGTATATGTGCCTATAAATTGAATAAGAAGAAAAGAAGAGACGATCATCTTTTTCAATAAATATTCTATCATGGTATCGGAGCCCTGGTTTTAGAAGTTTTTTTGGTTTTTTTTTGGATTGTTCTGCTACTCTCTTTGGATTAGAGATTCTGAAACAAACAGTGAGCCGCAGCGAAGTGGTGGCAGATCTGTGCACGGGTGCAGTACCTTTACGTTTTGGAATTTGGCGTGGAAAGGTAGCTCACGATTTCGGTAAAATTTTAGCTTTCTTTGGTGATTTTTTTTCTTGGTGCGAACTATTCTTATTTCTTTGCAATGGCGAGTAACACTTCTGAATTTTGTGTTAAGTTTACTGGAAAAAATTATACCGCATGGGAGTTTCAATTTCAATTGTTTGTCACTGGAAAGGAGTTATGGGGACATATTGATGGCACTGTTCCAGCTCCTACGGATGCCACACAATTGTCTCAATGGAAAGTCAAAGATGCTAGGGTGATGTCTTGGATTATTGGGTCATGTGATTCTCAAATTATTCTTAATTTACGTCCATATAAAACTGCTAAAGACATGTGGGCATATTTAAAAAGAGTTTACAATCAAACACATTCTGCAAGAAGGTTTCAATTGGAGTGCGAGATTGCAAATTACACTCAGGGAGGATTATCTATTCAAGATTATTTTTCCGGTTTTCAACAATTATGGACTGAATTTTCTGATATTGTTTGTGTTACCGTGTCGAAAGATTCTCTCCATGATGTAATGGCTGTTTATGAGGTTAGCAAGCGCGATCAATTTTTGATGAAATTGCGATCAGATTTTGAGAACGTTCGTTCTAATCTGATGAGTCGTCATCCTCCTCCTTCATTGGATATATGTTTTGGTGAATTACTTCGTGAAGAACAACGTCTTTTTACCCAAGCCACTCTGGAACAAGAAAGGTTGACTACAACACCTATGGCATTTGTGGCTCAAGGAAAAGGCAAAGGCAGGGATATGAGTAAAGTTCAGTGCTTTAGTTGCAAGAATTATGGTCACATTGCTGCAAATTGTGCTAAGAAATTTTGCAATTACTGCAAAAAGCCTGGACATATCATCAAAGAATGTTCAATTCGGCCCCAAAATCGTCAGACTGCATTTCAAGCTTCTACTACTAATCCTTTTACAGGTCAAATTCCAGCTGGAACCTCAACAGCAGTCAATCACAATGCTGAGCAAACAGTCCTCACTCCTGAAATGGTGCAACAAATGATTATTTCGGCCTTTTCAGCTCTAGGACTTCACGGTAATGGTAATTCTCCATCTAAATCTTGGCTTATTGATTCTGCCGCATCAAATCATATGACTGGCTCGGTGGCTTTGCTTAAAAATGTCCGCGCATATCGTGGTTCAGAACATGTCCGGGTTGCTAATGGACACACCTTACCTATTACTGCTGTAGGAGATATTACTCCAACTCTCAACAATGCTTTTGTATCACCTGGACTCTCTAATAATCTTCTATCAGTTGGACAATTAGTAGAAAATAACTATGATGTACATTTTTCTCGTGGTGGTTGTTATGTGCAGGATCAGGTGTCGGGGACGGTGATTGCGAAGGGGCCTAAAGTAGGACGACTGTTTCCACTCCAACTTTCCATTCCTAATCATGTTGCTTTGACTTCTTCTACTATTATCAATAAAAGTGAAAGGTGGCATAAACGTTTGGGACACCCCAATTCTGATATTTTGTCTTATTTATTGACTTCTGGTTTATTGGGCAATAAAGATAAATTTTGTTCTTCTCGTGCTTCCTTTGATTGTTCTACTTGTAAGTTAGGAAAAAGTAAACTGCTTCCATTTCCTATTGCTGGTAGTCATGCGAAAAATTGTTTTGATATTATTCATACTGATGTGTGGGGAATTGCACCTGTTATTTCTCATGGTCAGTATAAATATTTTGTAACATTTATTGATGACTATAGTCGGTTTACTTGGATTTATTTTCTCCGTTCTAAATCTGAAGTTTTTTTAACTTTTAAATCCTTCCTAGTGTATGTCGAAACTCAATTTTCTGCTACTGTTAAGATTCTTCGATCTGATTCTGGTGGAGAATACATGACTAATGCATTTCATGATTTTCTGAATCAAAAAGGCATTTTGTCACAGCGTTCATGTCCATATACGCCTCAACAAAATGGTGTGGCCGAACGAAAGAACCGTCATCTCTTAGAGGTGGCTCGGACATTGTTACTCGAATCTTCTGTTCCGCCTATTTTTTGGGTAGAAGCATTATCTACAGCAGTTTATCTTATTAATCGACTACCTTCTCGAACTCTTGATCTTGACTCTCCTTATTTTCGTCTTCATCATCAGCATCCTCCCTATCGACATTTGCATACTTTTGGTTGTGTGTGTTTTGTTCATTTGCCTCCTCATGAACGCCATAAGCTTTCTGCTCAATCTGTGAAATGTGCTTTTTTGGGATATAGTACTAATCATAAGGGGTTTGTTTGCTATGATCCTTCTTTAAAGAGGCTTCGTGTTTCTCGAAATGTTGTTTTCTTTGAAAGTCAACATTTCTTTCCAACTCATGTTAGCTCATCCCCTGAAGTCGCTATTCTTCCTACTTTTGATGACACGTCTTCTTCTATTGACCGGTTCAAACCTGGAGTTGTCTACACTCGACGTCGTGCACTGCAGCCCCTTCCCGAGCCAGATCCGCCATCTGCTCCTGCCCCACCTTTACCGAGGCGATCTACCCGAGTTTCTCGTCCTCCTCCTCGGTATGACTCTTATCATACATCATTTTCTGCTGCTTTGTCCTCCATTTCGGTTCCATCTTCTTACTCAGAAGCAGTGAAGCATGAGTGTTGGCAGCGGGCAATGCAGGAGGAATTTCGTGCTCTTCAGGATAATCAGACTTGGGACATTGTTAAATGTCCACCTCATGTTAAGCCCATTGGTTGTAAATGGGTTTATTCAATAAAGCTTCGCTCTGATGGATCCCTCGATCGCTATAAAGCAAGATTGGTTGCCTTAGGCAACCGACAAGAGTATGGGATAAACTATCATGAAACATTTGCTCCTGTAGCCAAAATGACTACGGTCCGTACAGTTCTTGCTATTGCCGCCTCACAGGGCTGGCCGCTTCAACAGTTGGATGTCAAAAATGCTTTTCTCCATGGTGATCTCAATGAAGATATATACATGACACCTCCTCCTGGTTTGTTTTCCTCTTCTACTATGGAAGTTTGCAAATTGAATCGTTCATTATATGGCTTAAAACAAGCTCCTCGAGCGTGGTTTGAGAAGTTTCGCTCTATTTTGCTTCAGTTTAAGCTTGTCCAAAGCCAATATGACTCTTCATTGTTTCTTCGAAAATCAACTACTGGAGTTGTTCTTCTTTTGGTGTATGTTGATGATATTGTTATCACTGGGACAGATTCTTTATTGATTACTCAGCTTAAGCAATATCTTCAAAAATCTTTTCATATGAAGGATCTTGGTCATCTTACATATTTCTTAGGTTTGGAAGTTCAAACTGATTCTTCGGGCATATTCTTACATCAACATAAATATATTCAGGATTTGATTGCTTTGGCTGGTCTTCAAGATTCTTCCTCTGTTGATACACCTCTAGAAATGAATGTTAAGTATTATGCTGATGAGGGAGAGCTACTTTCTGATCCTTTGTTGTATCGCCAATTAGTGGGTAGCCTCAACTACCTGACTATTACTCGGCCTGATATCTCCTTTGCTGTACAGCAAGTTAGTCAATTTATGCACTCTCCACGGCATCTACACTTGGCAGCTGTTCGTCGCATCATTCGATATCTCCATGGCTCTCCTTGTCGAGGTTTATTTTTTCCTGCTAATCTCTTCTGTGCATCTTATTGCTTTTAGTGATGCTGATTGGGCGGGATGTCCCAATACACGTCGCTCTGTCACTGGTTGGTGCATGTTTCTTGGGGACTCTTTGATCTCATGGAAGAGTAAGAAACAAGACCGTGTGTCTAAATCTTCCACGGAGTCTGAATATCGCGCTATGTCTGCTGCATGCTCTGAGATTACTTGGCTTCGAGGTTTGTTGACTGAGCTTGGGTTTCCACAGCATGATCCTACTCCACTTCATGCCGATAATACAAGTGCTATACAAATTGCCACTAATCCAGTATACCATGAGCGCACTAAGCATATTGAAGTAGACTGTCATTATATTCGAGAAGCTGTGGATACTCGTGTCATTTCTCTTCCACATGTTTCCACATACTTACAATTAGCCGATGTGTTTACCAAGTCTCTCAGTCGCCAACGCCATCAATTTCTCATTGGCAAATTGATGCTTCTTGATCACCCAGCATCAATTTGAGGGGGGATGTTACCACATATAGCTTATTACCACATAAAGCTCATATTTAATTTGTATAGTTTATTAGTTTCCATATTCATTGTAATTGTATATTTCCATATTCATTATATTTCTTTAATTAGATTGCACGGCTGTAAAAGGAAAGAGATGAGCATTGTATATGTGCCTATAAATTGAATAAGAAGAAAAGAAGAGACGATCATCTTTTTCAATCAATATTCTATCATCTTCAAATAATTTTATTTAGATTAGACATTCCTTACTGGCTATGACAGGTTTTAAGTACCTGCGAGATAATTCGGCGTCCGAATCTTCATAGTTCACTATTTCATCAGGCTTCTCGGATGCCCGCGAGTATTTTTGAGCGTCTGAAAAGCTCGAGGCAATGCGCAACTGTTCTCTCAGATTGAACATCCGCAAGAGATTGTTACAACATAGTAGTTACAGTAAACAATAGGAGGACGAGAGAAGAGGAGTAGAATAGAGAAAAAGGAGGGAGAAGAGAGATGAGGGAAGAAGAGTTCTGAGGAGGTAGGTGAGATTGAGACGTGTTGAGGAAGTAGAGGAGGAAACCAAAAGGATCAGGGACCATAGTTAGTTAATTCGCGAATTATTCACGAATTATTCGCGAATTATTGAGAATCCGAATTAAACGTGCCGTTTCCGACTTTTTCCAAAAATTCAGAATAATTCACGAATTTTTGAATCAAAAAATATTATTCGCAAATTATTCACGAATTACGAATTTTTGGGTGAAAAATTCGTTCTTTTTCAAAGCATATTTAGTTAATTCACGAATTATTCACGAATTATTCGCGAATTATTCGCGAATTATTCGCGAATTATTGAGAATTCGAATTAAAATTATGTCGGGAATAATTTAAAATTATATTTTTTTTTTCTAAATGAATATTTTATTTATTTCTAAAATAAATTGATTAAATTATTTTTAAAAATTATAATTGTTTATACTAATAGTATAAATTTTTTAATTTTTTTTAAATTTAATAGCCGAATTTTTGATCCCGAATTTTTAATTAGTGAACGTATTATTTTCGTATAAATCACGTATCCGAATAATTGACGAGCCTGTTTTTTAGCCGAATTTTTCAACGAATTTTAAAATTATAATACGAATTTTATCCGTATTATATCCGTACCGAATTTTTGCCGAATCCGAAGTAAATAACTATGTCAGGGACGCGTTGGATCAGGAAGGCTCCAGAGGCAGTAGGTGAGCACGGAACCCTAGGCGAGGGTTGTCTCTGAAGAGTAAAGGTGAGTAGAGTGTAAAGGCTAGCCCAAGCCCAAGGAACCATCTCCAAAGTCGCTATGCAGAAGCCCACTGCTATTTGAACAGTTTTAAGGTTGTTACAAGAAGCCCACGACCACAGCCTCAATCATTTGGGCCGTTACAAGGTTATTATAAGAAGCCCACGACATAGCCCGCAACAATTTGGCAGTTACAAGGTTGTTACAAGAAGCCCACGACATAGTCCACAATCATTTAACAGTTGCAACCTTTTGATTCATCAACAGCATCACATTCTTGTAGATATAAATCACTTATCTTTCATCTTAGTAATGGAGATGTACTATAAATAGCAGAGATATAAACAGTATGGGATATGAAATAAAACATTAAATTCTTTTCTCTAATCAAACCTAATTTCTCTTATCTCTCTTTCTCTCTCTAAACCTCTCATTCTCTCCAAAATGCAACCATCATTCTCACCACCATCCAAGCCTCAGAGCATTCTCATCCTCGACTGGTTGCGGATCGTCCGGGTTGCAACAGAGATCCCGAGCATTCACCCTCATCGTCTGAATGTTGTTTTGGGAATCCGAAAGTCCGCTTCCTGGCGTGATCCTAACTCTCTAGTTAAGCATCCGAATTATTTTCCAGATTTTTTTAGATAGGATCTGAATTTACATCTAGGCGCCTAATACATTTTTCGGGCGTTTGAATGCAATCAGAAGCTCAGACTTCAGCTTTTCAAACTCCGTTTCGATTTGAATTTGTTTCGGTTCGACCTAAACTTATTCTAAACTCTTTTAATCACATTTTAAGCATATCTAGCATAATCAAATTCTCATTTTATCAATTTAATCAAAGACTATGCACTACAAAGACAATATAGTTGATGAGGCATGCGGTTGAATGTTAGTTATAATTATATATATTTTGTTTGATTGGACATAATAGAAAGCGTTATAATTATAAATAATTTGTTGGTTATACATGATTGAAAAGTGCATTTGTAAAATTTTATTATTTTATATATATACATATATATTTCATATATATAGTGTAGTGTGATTCTTCCCAGTAGAAAAAAAAAAAAAAAAAAAAAATTTCTGTTGTCATTATGAAGGTAACCTTATATTTTGTTTGAAGTTACTATTTCTAGCTGTTGTATTGATACTGTGCCCAATTTGGCCGTAGTTTCAATTACTACAGTTGAGTCTTCTTGTGTAGTTTCAACTATAAGAGTTGAATTCAAATACATCAAACCAAACAATAAATTTAGATTTGCAATTATAGTGATGTTGCAATTGTGCCTCTTTAATAAAATAGAGTTAATCCAAAAGTATATAAAGAAATATTTATTCGTTTTTCGATAAGACAACAAAAAATTATTGTAACCGACATATAGCATTGAGTAATACATTGATATTATGTATCGAAATGAAATGATACTTTTTCATCATACCTTTTAATCGCACTTAACATAAATTTTTCTACCTGCAAAACAGCTTGTTTGGTTCCTTGAAAATCAAAGAAAACTACTTTTCGAATTTTTCGTTTTCTTTTTTTTTTTTTTTTTAATGGAAAACATATTTTTCATAATTTTTATTTTTCGACAAAATATAGAAATCGAAAATAAGAGATTTACATAAAATTTAGAAAAAAAAATTGTAAAACAACCTTTTATTTTATTTTATTTTATTTTTTCAATTTTCCGACCATTTCCTGGTAAGAAAAACTAACTTAAAAAAAAATTCAGATGTTTTGTTTTTTTTAAAAAATTCTAAATGAAAAACACTAAGTTTTTCTTGTAATCAAACACATGAAAATTTAAACTTTTTTTTCAAAATTTTTTTTTACACTTTTTCAAGGTACATACTAACAGATCCTAAACTTACCCAAATTACTTTTCCGGCTAAAACATTTGACTAATAATGTAAGACATTAAGGCCCGTCTGAATACTTTTAAAAACGTAGTATAGTTATACTATACTATACTTATAGAAATATTATTCTATAAAGTATTTGGTGCACAAAAAAAATATTATATTTTTTGAAATATAGTTTAATTATACTCTAAAAAATAGAGTAAAATAACAATCCATTCTAACCAAAGGAAAAAAATTCGACCATTCCTTATTTTTCTCATCTTGACAAATTTTAAACTTTATATTTCAAAATTTTACATTTTAAATTTTATATAAAATTAAAAATTTAAAAATATAAATTTAGAAAAATTAAAATTTTAAAATTAGGATTTAAATTTTAATTTTAAAGATTTTAAATTTCAAATTTAAAAAAATCAAATTTAAAATTCAAATTTTCAAAATTTCAAATTTTATAATATTGATTTTTACATTTTAAACATTAAAATTTACTATTTTAAAATAATAACTTTTAATTTTAAAATAATGAACTTTAATTTTAAAATAATAAATTTTAATTTTAAAAAAATAATTTTTAATTTTAAAATAATAAATTTTAATTTAAAATTTAAAATTTAAAATTTAAAATTTTGTTTTTTTTTATTTTTTCAAATTTTTGGTTTGAAATTTCAAGTTTTAAATTTCAAATGTTCAATTTTAATTTTAAAATTTTCATTTTCACTTTTCAATTTTAATTTTAAATACTAAATTTTTAATTTTAAATTTTTAACTTTTAATTTGAAATTATGAAAATTTTAATTTTAAAATATAAAATTAATATTTTTTTTATTTTTTAAAATTTTAAATTGAGAGAAATTTTGTGAAATTATGCGATATGCATCCAAACACTTTAAATTTTGAAACTATGAAATTTTTTAGAATTACATGATTCTCTATTTTACTTAGACTAAACCACAGTTTATTAACTCCATAAAATTTTTTTACTGTGTATTTAAACAGACCTTAACTTTTTATTAATCTCCTATTTTTTTTTTTTTTTTTCTAATATCGATGTCACATTCTATTTTTATAGTTAGGAAAAAGTTACGATTATTCTGCGGATTTGGGGCGTATAACCTTAACATTGATGTCAAATTCTAATTTTGTAACATCACTGTAATTACTTTTAGGGTAAATAACACTTTTGATGCTCAATTTTTTGCAATTTTTCATTGGAACTATGAGGCCAAAAATACTTTAGTTTTCGAACTTTAATTAATTATATTTTTTGGCTCGGACTATAAGGCATATGACAGTTTAGTTTTAAAACTTTCTGAATTATTATAATCAAATTTTACAACCAAATTTTTTAAATAAATATTAATTAATAATTAATATCGAAGTAAAATAATATTTTAATTATTATCACATTATTAAGTACGTTATTATTATGATTCAGAAAATTTAAAAACTAAAATGTCACATATCTTTTAGTTTCAATTAAAATTGCAACTAATTAAACTTTACAAATTAAAATATCACGTCCCACATAGTTCGAGCAAGAAATTACAGCAATGAAAATTTAAAAACTACAAAGTCACTTGCCTCATAGTATGAGGGCCAAAAGTGTAATTTACTCTTACTTTTAACAAATTCCTAGGGATGAGAAACATCTAGTTTAGGATTTAAGATTTAGTACCTCTTTCACTCTCTTAGAACCAACTTTTAGATCCTCTTAATCATTTTTTTAAAAATTTAAATATAATTTTTCAAGTCAGTTTTTGACCTAATATTTTTTTAGCATTTACAAAAGTTAAGGACTGTTCGGATATATAGTAAAATAATTTTATAAAGTTTAAATATCATAATTTTAGTTTAGATGGAATTTGGTATTATGTAACTTCAAAAAAATTTACAGGTTGATTTTGAAGACGGTTTGGATATATATTATATAATTTTATAAATTCTATGATATATTTAAAAAATTAGTAAATAATGAAGCGGAGAAAAAAAAAAGTAAAATTTTTATATAAATTATTTTTATAATATTTTCTCAACAAAAAAAAATTAATAAAATTACATGAATTTGAAAAAATTATTTGTGTGTAAAATTAATTTAATAAATTTTATTATTATTATTTATTCTATGAAAGAAAAAAAAAATATAATATATTTTTATCGATTGGAAGAAAAAACTGATATGAATTCTCTCCAGCCAAAGGTGGTGCGAGAGAAAATTTTGCGAGAGAAAACTTTTGTCCAGTGTGAAGAGGTATGAAGAAAAAACTTATGGTGGAGCGAGTCGAATGTGGAGAGAAAACTCTGTTACAGTGGATGTGGCCGGAAAGGAAAGAGGTAGGTAATGATGGGATTGAGATTTTGAGGCGTGTGGAGAAAAATACAGTAAAATAGGTGTGAAGAAAAACACAATTAGATAGGTATGGAGAGGAAAAAAGTGGGTGGATATGAAGAGGGAAGAGGTGGATAGGTGGGGAGAGGGAAGCGATGTGCGGTCGGAGGGAAAAGGTGTGCGATGAGAGGAAAATAAACTAAAGGAAAAAAAAAAATCGGTTGCAGTTTATCATACTTTTTAGAGTATAGTTAAAATGTATAGTTTAACTATACTCTAATTTATTTGTGTGTTTTTAAGTCTTCCAAATATTTTATAAAAAAATTTTTCTACATCTATAATATAGTTAAATTATGCTCCAAAATATAAATGATCCAAACATACCCTAAATATAATTTATCAATTTATTTACCAACAAAATCTATTGCAATAATATGTGGCAATAAAAATTATCGTCACTATAATTATTTGATGATAATATTTTATACATTTAATGGCTACTTTAATTAGTTGCCACTGTCATATTCTAAATTTGATAAGATAATTATAAATTATTATCTCTATAATTATTTGATGATAATATTTTATACATTTGGTGGCTACTTTAATTAGTTGGCACTGTCATATTCTAAATTTGATAAGATAATTATAAAATAAACTAAGATATTTGTACAGAAATCTAAATAACCATAAGCAGAGCTTATATGCTTTTTAACAGCTATGCTCTTAAAAGCACAAATTTAATCATGTTTGTACATTTTTTATTATTAACACAAATTTAATCATGTTTGTAGATTTTTTATTTTATTATTGAGATTTGTGCAATTATATTTTTTCTTTCTCTTTTTAGTTGATTTTATAATTGCACAAATCTCAATATAAATTCAATAATAAAAAAATTATAAATATAATTTATTTTATACTTTTGAAAATATATAAGCTCTACTCAATCATCATATCTTTTGTGTTGTACTTACAATAGAGCATTACTTCTTTCCAAATCAATCATAATCCTTTTTGTGTAATTTTTTTTAATTAATCATTAATTTTTTTTAAAGGAACTATTGAGATAAGGTTTGTTAATTAGGTTTTGCTGACCTACTTTTTATAGCGTATTTGGTTTGTGCTATATAATATTACATATTATTACAAAATAATCAGACATCTTAAAATTTTAAATCAAATTTCTATTAATTCTGTATTATCGTATTTTAAAATAATTTTTTGATACTATTACGCAAAAAAAATTCAGTCGTCCTTGATATACCAGTTTAGTCTTTATTCAAATATTGTAATCCTCTCCCTAGGATTTAAAGAAGAGAAAACGGTAAATAAAGACAATTTATTTAGTTTATTAAAAATTTGTATAGAATTTGAAAAAAAGAGCTGAGAGGAAAGCATATAAAATTATTATTATTATTTTTTTTTTTGATGGAATTACAAAAATAATAATATATAGATGACACTATTATATATAAAAAGTAAATAAATAATTTTTTATTTTATATTCTTACCGTACGTACGTAATACATCCTCCTCACAATCACAAATAGATAATTCTAAATATGGGCTGGTCCGAGCCTAAACAAAGCCCGCCCTGATCGACCATGTATGCCGGCTTTGGGTATCAAAATTATAACTTTATATCTAAGCCGAGCTTAAAAATTTATACTGGGTCTATTTAGACATGTCCAAATCCAGCTTTTACCTGAACTAAAAACTCGATACATTAGTCACTAAAATAAATTATTTATTTATATTATATAAAATATATTTATCCATATAAAAAAATATGGTATATTATATATATAAAATATAGTGTTATGAAGTAAATATATTAATATTAATATAAATAATTTAGTTTTTATACAAAGATATATTATTATAGTATTATTATATATAATTATACATATCTTATGTGAGAAAAATATATAAAGTATTGGGCAATAGACTTAGATTTATGGCCATGCCCTAAATTATTTTAAAAAATTAAATAGTAATCCGATTCAAAATTTAATATTTAAAAAAAATTAGACAAAATTAGACATTGTATAATCCGATCCAAATCCGACCAAATTTGACCGAGCTCTGCTATCTCTACATTCAAAATTAGATGTAGATTTTACATCCCATCCATCCAAAAATAGGTGCTTGTTCATCTATCATTTTAAAATAGTGGGTAAAATTTATTCCATACTAAAATGAATGAGATATAAGAAGTACATTTAAATTGGGTATACATTTTGTATTTACCAATTTGACCCTGATCCCAGCAAAGGCAAAAGGAGTATTACTTGAGCAGTGAGCTCATTCGTGGAAGTGGGCCCCACTAATTAAAGGGATCTTGGGTTTATTACATCAGCAATGAGCTCATTCACGGAATACGTGTGAAGCTCTTCAATTCATAAGATGATAAATTTAAATTAAAAATATAAAAAAATATAATATGTATTTTAAGTCTTTTTTTTTATCTGTAAAGTGGGAGTTAGAAAAACTGTTACTTCTTTTAAATTTACTCTGAATCGTAAAAAATTTGCTGTCCTAAATTCCGGTCTAATTTTTAAGAGTTAATTAATTATGTTCTGTGTTATCGCCATAAAAATAATAATAAAAAAAAAAATTGGGTTATAGTTGTTTAGAAGAATTTTTTATCATCACACCACAAATTAACAATTTTATCTAATTTGGAACCTTTGAAACGAAGTTTTTATATTTGGAAAAAATTTAAAATGGGCAGCTTTCCAATGGCGCCTTGCGGATCGAGTCAGAATCCATTGTCACTTATCATTTTAATTTTCATAAGCCATTAATGCATCATGAGCCAAGCACTGACCTCATCACCACCATTAATTTCCTCTTTAATTTGGAGAATTAGCTACAACTCTATCAAGGAGCGTACAGTACACACAAAACTCCTATAAATATATATATATATATATATATATATATATATATATATATATATATATATATATATATATATATATATATGTACTCTCCAAAACCATAACTCTTATTATACTCAAAACCATTTTTAAGAGTTACTTGTGTATAGAGTAGAGAAATGGAGAGGGTTAAGTTGGGTTCCCAGGGATTAGAGGTAACATTAATTAGTTATTTAATTAATTATACTTTCTAATTAATCTCTCTATTGATCATCCAAATTAATCTTCATCATTTAATTTGGTTATAAACTATATATACATGAGTAGGTATCAAAGCTAGGATTTGGATGCATGGGCCTCACCGGAATATACAACGCTCCGGTCGACGACGAGACCGGCATAGCCATCATCAAGCACGCCTTCGAGAGCGGCATCACCTTCTTCGACACCTCCGACGCCTACGGGCCGTGTACCAACGAAATCTTAATCGGCAAGGTTTGCTTTTCAAACTGTCGCTGAGGATTAATATGAAACACTACCGTATGTAGTTTATCTTTTGATGTACTTCGTGTTCATGTACTTTACAAAATGTTTAGAAACTAAAGAAGCCATTAATGCACTTTACCAACAATTTTTTTTTTTTTGGAGAAAATAAGTTATTTCATGTTGTGATCGAATAATTATATATTTGTGTAGGCATTGAAACAACTGCCTAGGGAGAAAGTGCAACTCGCAACAAAGTTCGGAATTGTGGGGATAGACATAACAAAGCATACCCTTCAAATCAACGGTAAGGCGGAGTACGTCCGCGCGTCCTGCGAGGCGAGCCTCGAGAGGCTCGGTGTGGACTACATCGACCTCTATTACCAGCACCGCGTCGACCAGACCGTGCCCATTGAGGAAACAGTGAGTAGTAAATTATCCTTCTGTATATCGATTTCGCACTTTATCCTCCTCGATTGATTTTTAAAATATGTGGTTGGTTTTTTTTGGTGAAAAAATTGCAATAGATGGAAGAGCTGAAAAAGTTGGTGGAGGAGGGGAAAGTGAAGTACATTGGGCTCTCGGAGCCGAGCCCGGACACCGTTAGGCGGGCTCATGCGGTGCATCCAATCTCTGCACTTCAGATGGAGTGGTCACTTTGGACTCGCGAGATCGAGTCTGAGATCGTGCCGCTTTGCAGGTTCGGTATATTTCGAGCTAAATGGTTTCTACTTCTGTTTCTATTTTTAGTTTTAATAATCCATAAAATAACACTGCAATCAAAGAAATTTTTTTTCTAAATTCTAGTGCAGCAGCATCTAGTACAAAGAAAAGTAAAAATCCTAATCTAAGGTCAAAAAAGTAAAATCTCTTATAGTACACTACAAGAAAGTTAATATTTAAAGATATTTGTTTGTATACTTAATGACATTTAAAAGCGTCTCAATATAGTGTAGTGTCGTATTTGAAAGCGTCGGTTAAGGCGTTGGAAGAGTCGTCACGTATATACCGACGCTTATGTCAAGCGACAGTAAAATATGTGCTGACGCTTTAAAGCGTCAGTATTTTTTTTAATCATGACGTTTTAGAACGTCGAAAAATTAAAAATAATAGTAAAATTTATTATTTAATTAATTAGTTTAATATAATAAATGGTTCACATGACGATACTTTTTGAAGCGTCGGTATTTTCAATATTGTAAAAATATTTAGAGACATTCATCTCAAGCGTCGTCTAAAAAGCGTCCTTATATTAACTTTTTTTTTGTAGTGATAGCAGCCTTCGCTGTTACCCGCAATGTAGAATACTTATCAACTAGATTATCAGTTAGTTTTCTCAAATTTGAGGTCTACATTTGGTTTCAAATCGAAAGAAAAGTAAATTAATTTGCATTTCAATGAATTCAAGCAAATTGAATTTGATGGTAATGTTATTTGGAATATACAAAGGGTGATTAGATTGAGTTTATTGTTTCCTAGGAATAACAAGGTTACCCATTCCACTAACATATCTTTAATATATACTTTGACATTCAAATTTCTAATTTTTGAGTAATTAAAATCATGCCCAATCTGACTTTGAATGATTCGATTTGTTTATATTTAGATGGAATTCTTCCAAATCCGCATATATTAACATAAATCATGAATACAAAAATATCAAAACAAGTTTCGGAGAGGGGGCGATATTTTTTAGAAAGCTTCATGCATTATAGACACATTTTCTTTTACACACTGTTTGGTTTGGATATGAAGGATGAATAAGCCTCTTTTGTACTCAAACACTATTGAAACTTGGGGGGAATAGACTGGTACACCTATTCCCCTCCTTACCGGGTTGTTCCGGTCAAAATCGAAACAACCCGGTAACAGGGGGATTTCTGTTTCCCCCTCCCCAAAGAATAAGGCCTTCTTTCTTCACTGTGCCCCTCCACTTTCCGAGGCATTTTTTTTTTTTTTTCCTTTTCCTTTTTCGTTTTCTTTTCTTTACATGCTCCGAGACTTTATTATTATTTTTTATTTTTTTAAATTAGAATTTTTAATTTTTAAAAGATATTTAAATTTATAAAATTTAAAATTCAAAATTTTTTGTTTTATAAATTTTAATTTTTTTAACTTTATTTTTTAATAAATCTAAAAATTTTATTTTATTTCATTTTTGTAAAAAAAAAAATTATTATTTTAAAATTTAAAATTTATATAATTTTTTATAAATTTTTTAAAATTATATAAATTAAAAATTAAAATTTTTACTCCCACTTAAAATTTTAAAATTAACTTTTTTTACTCCCACTTAAAATTTTTATAAAAATTAAAATTAATAAAAATTAAAATTTAAACAAATTTTAAAATTTTAATTTTTAAAAAGAAGGGTATTTTAGTCTTTTAACACAAAAGTCAATTCTCTATTTCTTTTATTCTTCAATCACTTCCAAACACTATTTTTCTTATACTAGTTACTAACCTAAAATCCAACCAAATACAAATTTATAATAATTTCAACTTATTCCAAAAATTATACTTATTCCTGATACTACTACTAGTTCTCTTTTATATCATAACCAAGCGAAGCCTTTTAGAGTTGATATCCACAATTCTTATATTGAGAGGGGCACTGGTTTTGGTTCTTAAATGATAACACCTCATAGCTACTATTTATTATTTATGATGGTTGAATATAAATGTTAGAAATATTATTTTCTGATCACTTAAGCTACTGCATAATAATAGTTATTTTATATTTTTTAATATGATATTAGAGCGAGGGACTCTCATTTGAATCTTATGAGATTCTTAGTATAATTTATTATTTGGGTCACTTGCTCAGCTCCAATTAAAATTAAAATGTATATGTTTGCTAAATGTAAATGCAGGGAGCTAGGAATTGGAATTGTTCCTTATGCCCCCCTTGGTGGAGGCTTTTTAGCTGGGAAAGAAATCACAGAAGAATTACCTCAAAATTCATTTATGGTAATTATAATCTTTTGTTCGTAGTATATTTCTATCTTACAGCTCAGAAAGTTATAATTAACTACTCTATAATTTTATTTTTATTTTACTATATGAACCTATGAGCAAAATGGATTAAAGTGACATTTTTTCCGCAAATCACAGAGCAGTACATTACAATATTTCACTAATGTATAATATGTATTTTATAACGGAAGGTTTTTATAATATAACAAAAATAGAATTATTAGTCGTTAAGTGCAACTCGGTGAACCAAAGCCAAATTAAATTCATCCTACGCGTAGGTTAAAAATTTAAGAAATCGAAGGAATGCGACTCATTTTTTCATAGATTATAAATTTTAAAAATTAAAGGGCCGCGAAAAAACATACTTTTTGCCACGTGACAAATTTTTCTTCACCCTCACCAACTCTATTTTTTTATCCTACTCATAGGTTACAAACTTGAGAAATCGAAGGAATGCGTCTTTTTTCTTCATCCTACGTGTAAATTATAAATTTAAAAAATTGAAGGGATGAAGAATATTTTTTCATCAAGTAGGTTATAAATTTGAAAAATCGAAGAGATGCAGCTCCTTTCTTCATCCTACGCATAGGTTATAAATTTGGAAAATCAAAAGAGACTCGCGTATGTTACAAATTTGAAAAATCGAAGGGATGTGGGATATTATGATTTATCTATGCCTAATCGAATTCCAAAAAAAAAAAAAGAAAATAAATTTCAACCATTGCGATCGTAAAGAGGTAGGAAAAACGAACAGACGAAATTCAGTTTTGAAATTTATATATATATATTTTTTTAAGAATATAAAAAATTCTTAGAGCCAATATAGTGCAAGAAGATACTTTAAATCGAATGATTTTCTTCATCGCGAGGTCGTCGATTTAGTACTGCTTTATTCTCTCTTACAATTTTTTTCATTTTTTCTTTTTGATCTTATTTGATTCCAAGTCATCTATTTTATTCTTTTTATAAATTCAATTTTGTATCATGTGTAGATTTTTTATATATTTTTTTTATTTTATTAATAAAATAATTTTTATTCGTCGCATCGCGCGGATTTCTATACTGGTATTATATTATTATTGATAACTCGATCATCGCGAGGTCGTCGATTTATTCTCTCTCTTACAATTTTTTTTCTTTGCTTTATTCTCTCTCTTACAATTTTTTTTCTTTTTTTTTTTGATCTTATTTGATTCCGAGTCGTTCATTTTATTTTTTTTATAAATTCAATTTTGTATTATGTGCAGATTTTTTTTTTATATTTTTTATTTTATTAATAAAATAATTTTTACTTGTCACATCGTGCGGATTCCTACACCGGTATTACATTATTATTGATTAGACTTTTGAATATGAATTGTACAGCAATCACATCCGAGATTTTCGGGCGGGAACTTGGAGAAGAATAAGCCTTTTTATGCGAGAGTGGAAAACCTAGCCATGAAGCATCAATGCACACCTGCTCAATTAGCTTTAGCTTGGGTTCTTCACCAAGGGGATGATGTTGTTCCAATCCCAGGTAATTAAGCTTTACAATGTAATGAGATATTTGTTTAAGGCTATTTCTTTTTAGACACCGTTCTTTTCGTTCACTCACAACATGCATTTGCTTCATAATGTTTTAGGGACGACCAAGATCAAGAACTTGAATAACAATGTTGGCTCATTGAAAGTAAAGCTCACCGAAGAAGATGTGAAAGAAATATGCGATGCGGTACGTGAGGAAGACGTTGTGGGTCTGCGAATAAATGAGCCATTCCTAGCTTCGGGATGGAAGCACGCAAATACTCCTGCGAAGAACACTGAATCTACTGCTTAATTGATATTGTTCTACAATTTTCTTTACGACGCTAAAGAGTATAATAGATAAGTGGATGGAGCATTTATGATCCTTTGTTGAAAGTTCTATTGTACTATATTTGCAGATTATGAGAAATGATTAAATGGTTTCTTTATTTATGAAATTGATCAAGTCATAATGACCTGCTTAGAGCTTGTTGCTTTTTTTTTCCATGATTTTTGCAGTAAAAACATAAGAACATTTCCTCAACAATAGTCCATTTTAAAATAAATTTAAATTCTTTAGTTGATACTTCATAATTACTTTGATTATAGGGTTAATTCTATAAGACTCTCTACAAATGTGTCGAATAACAAATAAATTTTTACAAAACTTAGGTAGTCAGATTTATTCTCTGAAAATTTCAAGGTTTGCAAATATGTTCTTCTAAAAGTTCTCATACGTTCCTATTTGTCCCCAGCTTTTGATCCACCGATATTTTTTTATCGGTGAGTGTGTGAAATGACCACTTGGCCCTTACAAATTTGTTTTTGCAAAAAGCTATCTTCTTTTTTCTCTCTATCCTCGCATTCGCCGCTAACCGTGCGGCGTCCCTTGTCTTTGCCGAAGCAAGAACCTCACCTTCAATTCCATCGCCATCGTAGGCCTCACCGCGGCCAAATCAAGAGAGGACGATAGAAAGATGGCGGCACTCAATATTATGACACAAATTATATATATATATAAGGAATAAAAATGTCATTTACCCCTTACGTAACCATGGTTAATTTTTTTAACTCATGATTATCCATTTTTGGTAACAAAGGGATACAATTACAAACAGAAGGATGTTTGGAGGGACAAATATGATCACTTAAGTTTTGTAGAAATTTACTTACTATTTAATACTTTTTTTGGGAGCCATATGCAATTATCATTTAATTTTGCGCTACCCCATTTACTTGAACTACGGATTTTGTTAAAACTAACAACCTTACTTTCTATTGGATGTTGAGGCCCATGCGGTATTCATAGCCATTTGGTTGGATATTGTCATGCCCGAGCCTGCAACGGAAGCTCCTTCGGACACATATGTAGATACCCATCGAACGGACTGTCTGCCGTCACGAACGAACCGACCCGCGATGAGTGGTCATTCATGATACAGATCGAGTTTGTTTAGATTTTTTTATTTGAAATCAGGTTTGTAGGCTCATGACTTCCAACAGACTCAAGAATCTACTGTTAATTATTCTACACTGTCAGTGTTAAGGGACACTCGATTAAGAGACCAAAAATAAATGCTGATGATGTAAGAGACCAAAGCGTGAAAAAATAAAAATTTATTAATATAATTTGCTGTGTACATGACTTAAGTAGGGGCATACCGCCACTGAACATAAGTCCGAATCTTCTTAGTTCACTATTTCATCAGGCTACTCAGGTGCCCGCGGGCATTTTTGAGCATCCGAAAGCTCGAGGCAGCGCGCAACTGCGCTCTGAGATTGAACATCTGCAAGAGATCCCGAGCATTCACCCTCATCGTCTGAATGTTGTTTTGGGAATTCGAAAGTCCGCTTCCTGGTGTGATCCTAACTCTCTAGTTAAGCATCCGAATTATTTTCCAGGCGTCTTTAGATAGGATCTGAATTTACATCTAGGCGCCTAATACATTTTTCGGGCGTTTGAATCCAATCAGAAGCTCAGACTTCAGCTTTTCAAACTCCGTTCCGATTGAATTTGTTTCGGTTCGACCCAAACTTATTCTAAACTCTTTTAATCACATTTTAAGCATATCTAGCATAATCAAATTCTCGTTTTATCTATTTAGTCAAAGACTCTGCACTACAAAGATAATATAGTTGATGAGGAATGCGGTTGAATGTTAGTTATAATTACATACATTTTGTTTGATTGGACATAATAGAAAGCGTTATAATTATAAATAATTTGTTGGTTATACATGATTGAAAAGTGCATTTGTAAAATTTTATTATTTTATATATATACATATATATATTCATATATATAGTGTAGTGTGATTTTTCCCCATAAATTTTTTTTTTTTTTTCTTTTCTATTGTCATTATGAAGGTAACCTTATATTTTGTTTAAAGTTACTATTTCTAGCTGTCGTATTGATACTACACCTAATTTGGCCGTAGTTTCAACTACTACAGATGAGTCTTCTTGTGTAGTTTCAACTATAAGAGTTGAATTCAAATACATCAAACCAAACAACAAATTTGGATTTGCAATTATAGTGATGTTGCAATTAGGTGCCTCTTAGATAAAATGGAGTTAATCCAAAAGTATATAAAGAAATGTTTATTCGGTTTTTCGATAGGACAACAAAAAATTATTGTAACCGACTTATAGCATTAAGTAAAACATTGATATTATGTATCAAAATGAAATGATATTTTTTCATCATACCTTTTAATCGCACTTAACATAAATTTTTCACCTTCAAAACAGCTTATTTGGTTCCTTGAAAATGAAAGAAAACTACTTTTCAAAAAAAAAAAAAAAAAAAAGCTTTTTATGGAAAACATATTTTCCATAATTTTTATTTTTCGACAAAAAGTAGAAATCGAAAATAAGAGCTTTACATAAAATTTGGAAAAAAAAAAAATAGTAAAACAACTTTTTTTTTTTTTTTTTTTCAATTTTCCGACCATTTCCTGGCAAGAAAAACTAACTTAAAAAAAAAAAAAAAAAAAAATTTCAGGTGTTTTTGTTTTTCTAAAAAAATTCTAAATGGAAAACACTAAGTTTTTCTTGTGATCAAACACATGAAAATTTAGAAAAAACTTTTTTTTCAAAATTTTTTTTTACACTTTTTCAAGGTATATACCTAACAAATTCTAAACGCACCAAGATTACTTTTCGGCTAAAACATTTGACTAATAATGTAAGACATTAAGGCCCGTTTGAATACTTTTAAAAACATAGTATAGTTACACTATACTATACCCGTAGAAATATTATCCTATAAAGTATTTGGTGCACAAAAAAATAGTATATTTTTTGAAGTATAGTTTAATTATACTCTAAAAAAATAAAGTAAAATAACAATCCACTCTAACCAAAGAAAAAAAAATTTTACCATTCCTTATCTCCCTCATCTTGACAAATTTTAAACTTTATATTTCAAAATTTTAAATTCTAAATTTTATATAAAATTTAAAATTTAAAAATATAAATTTAGAAAAGTTAAAATTTTAAAATTCGGATTTAAATTTTAATTTTAAAAATTTTAAATTTCAAATTTAAAAAATCAAATTTAAAATTCAAATTTTCAAAATTTCAAATTTTATAATATTGATTTTTAAATTTTAAACATTAAAATTTACTAATTTAAAATAATAAATTTTAATTTTAAAATAATGAACTTTAATTTTAAAATAAGAAATTTTAATTTGAAATTTAAAATTTTGATTTTTTTTTATTTTTTCAAATTTTTGGTTTGAAATTTCAAGTTTTAAATTTCAAATGTTTGATTTTAATTTTAAAATTTTCATTTTTCACTTTTCAATTTTAATTTTAAATATTAAATTTTTAACTTTTAATGTGAAATTATAAAAATTTTAATTTTAAAATATAACATTAATATTTTTTTATTTTTTAAAATTTTAAATTGAGAGAAATTTTGTGAAATTATGCGATATGCATTCAAACACTTTAAATTTTGAAACTATGAAATTTTTTAGAATTATATCATTCTCTATTTTACTTAGACTAAACCACAGTTTATTAACTCTATAAAATTTTTTACTGTGTATCCAAACAGAGTCTAATTTTTTATTAATCCTCTGTTATTTTTTTTCTAATATTGATGTCACATTCTATTTTTGTAGTTAGAAAAAGTCAGTATTATTCTGCGGATTTGGGGCATATAACCTTAATATTGATGTCAAATTCTAATTTTGTAACATCGCTGTCATTACTTTTAGGGTAAATTACACTTTTGATGCTCAATTGTTTACCATTTTTGATTCGAACTATGAGGCGAAAAACACTTTAGTTTTCGAGCTTTAATTAATTATATTTTTTGGCTCGGACTATAAAACATGTGACATTTTAGTTTTTAAATTTTCTGAATTATTATAATCAAATTTTACAACCAAATTTTTTAAATAAATATTGATTAATAATTAATATCGAAATAAAATAATATTTTAATTATTATCGTATTATTAAGTACGTTATTATTATTATGATTCAGAAAATTTAAAAACTAAAATGTCGCATATCTTTTAGTTCCAATTAGAAATTGCAACTAATTAAACTTTACAAATTAAAATATCACGCTCCACATAGTTCGAGCCAGAAATTATAGCGGTGAAAATTTAAAAACTACAAAGACACTTGCCTCATAGTATGAGGGCCAAAAGTGTAATTTACTCTTACTTTTAGCAAATTCCTAGCAATGAGAAACATCTAGTTTAGGATTTAAGATTTAGAACCTCTTTCACTCTCTTAGAACCAACTTTTAGACCCTCTTAATCATTTTTTTTTAAAAATTAAATATAATTTTTCAAGTCAGTTTTTGATGTAATATTTTTTAGCATTTACAAAAGTTAAGGACCGTTCGGATATATAGTAAAATAATTTCATGAAGTTTAAATATCATAGTTTTAGTTTAGATGGAATTTGGTATTATGTAATTTCAAAAAAAAATTACAGGTTCATTTTGAAGGCGGTTTGAATACATATTATATAATTATTTTATGAATTCTATGATATTGTAACCCAATCACAATTCCATACATATTATATAATTATTTTATGAATTCTATGATATTGTAACCCAATCACAATTTATTTTATGAATTCTATGATATTGTAACCCAATCACAATTCCATACATATTATATAATTATTTTATGAATTCTATGATATTGTAACCCAATCACAATTCCATCCACATCCGATGTGGGACTATTGGGGGCGTCACAGGGGGGACGTCCTCGTCAGCCCAAACATACACACACAGACACAGCAGTCCAGTCGAGACTCGCCGCACACTTCCGTCACAGGGGGACGTCCTCGTCAGCCCAAACATACACACACAGCAGTCCAGTCGAGACTCGCCGCACACTTCCGGCTGGTTACTGGCTCTGATACCAAATGTAACGACCCGGCCCACTAGCAATAATAACTCGTTGGACCCAAACCACAGCCCAAAATGCTTAAGCCCAATTATTATTACTAGTGTCCATGTCTCATATAAACCCAATCACAATTCCATCCACATCCGATGTGGGACTATTGGGATAACTCGTTGGACCCAAACCAAAGCCCAAAATGCTTAAGCCCAATTATTATTACTAGTGTCCATGTCTCATATAAACCCAATCACAATTCCATCCACATCCGATGTGGGACTATTGGGGGCGTTACAGATATATTTAAAAAATTAGTAAATAATGAAGCAGAAAAAAAAATAGCAAAAAATTTATATAAATTATTTTATATTTTCTCAACAAAAAAAAATTTAATAAAATTACATGAATTTAAAAAAATTACTTGTGTGTAAAATTAATTTAATAAATTTTATTATCATTATTTTTTCTGTGAAAGGAAAAAAAAGAAATATAATATATTTTTACCGATTGAAGAGAAAAATGGTGTGAATTCTCTCCGGCCATGGCGAGGCCAAGGGTGGTGCGAGAGTAAACTTTTGTCCAGTGTGAAGAGGTGTGGAGAAAAAACTCATGGTGGTGCGAGTCGAAACTTTTGTCCAGTGTGGAGAGGTATGGAGAAAAAATTCAGTTGTTTGGGTTGGGATGTTGGAATGTGGAGAGAAAACTCTGTTGTAGTGGGTGTGGAAAGGAAAGAGATAGGTAATAATAGGATTGAGATTTTGAAGCGTGTGGAGAAAAATACAGTTAGATAGGTATGGAGAGGGAAGAGGTGGGTGGGTGTGGAGAGGGAAGAGGTGGGTGGGTGTGGAGAGGGAAGAGATGGGCCGTGGGAGGGAAGAGGTATGCGATGGGAGGAAAATAAACGAAAGAAAAAAGAAAATCGGTTGCAGCACGATAAATAAAGTTTAAATTTTTTTAAAAAAAATTAAATTGTATGTTTATCATATTTTTAAGGTATAATTTAACTATACTATAATTTATTTGTGTGTTTTTAAGTCTTCCAAATATTTTATAAAATTTTTTTTCTACACCCATAATATAGTTAAATTATGCTCTAAAATAAAAGCATCCAAACATACCCTAAATATAATTTATCAATTTATTTACCAACAAAATCTATTGCAATAATATGTGGCAATAAAAATTATCGTCTCTATAATTATTTGATGACAATATTTTATACATTTGATGGCTACTTTAATTAGTTGCCTGTCATATTCTAAATTTGATAAGATAATTATAAATTATTGTCTCTATAATTATTTGATGACAATATTTTATATATTTGATGGCTACTTTAATTAGTTGCCACTGTCATATTCTAAATTTGATAAGATAATTATAAAATAAACTAAGATATTTGTACAGAAATCTAAATCACCATAAGCAGAGCTTATATGCTTTTAACCGCTATGCTCTTAAAAGCACAAATTCAATCATATTTGCAAAATTTTTATTATTAGCACAAATTCAATCATTTATAGATTTTTTATTTTATTATTGAGATTTGTGCAATTATATTTTTTTTTCTCTCTCTCTTTAATTTTACAATTATACAAATCTCAATATAAATTCAATAATAAAAAATTCATAAATATAATTTATCTTATACTTTTGAAAATATATAAGCTCTACTCAATCATCATATCTTTTGTGTTGTACTTACTATGTAGCGTTACTTCTTTCCAAATCAATCATAATCTTTTTGTGTAATTTTTTTTAATTAATCATTAATTTTTTTTAAGGAACTATTGAGATCAGATTTGTTAATTGGGTTTTGCTGACCTATTTTTTATAGCGCGTTTAGTTTGTGCTATATAATATTACATATTATTACGAAATAATCAGATATCTTAAAATTTTAAATCAAATTACTATTAATTCTGTATGATCGTATTTTAAAATAATTTTTTGATACTATTAGGCAAAAAAAAAAAAAAAAAATTTAGTCGTCCTTGACATATCAGTTTAGTCTTTATTCAAATATTGTAATCCTCTCTCTAGAATTTAAAGAAGAGAAAACGTAAATAAAGACAATTTATTTAGTTTATTAAAAATTTATATAGAAATTGAAAAAATAACTCGTAGGAAAGCATATAAAATTATTCTTTTTATTTATTTATTTATTTATTTTTGATGGAATTACAAAAATTATAATATATAGATGACACTATTATATATAAAAGTAAATAAATAATTTTTTATTTTATATCTTTATGGTACGTACGTAATACATTCTCCTCACAATCACAAGTAAATAATTCTAAATATGGGTGTAACTGGCCCGAGCCTAAACAAAGCCCGCCCTGATGGACCATGTATGGCCGGGCTTTGGGTATCAAAATTATGACTTTAGATCTAAGCCTAGCTTACAAATTTATACTCGAAAAAATGTTGGGTCTATTTAGACATGTCCAAATCCAGCTTTGACCTGAACTAAAAAATCGATGCATTAGTCACCAAAATAAAATATTTAGTTATATTATATAAAATATATTTATCCATATAAAAAATACATAATATGGTATATTATATATATAAAATATAGTGTTATGAAGTAAATATATTAATATTAATATAAATAATTTAGTTTTTATATAAAGATATATTATTATAGTATTATTATATATAATTATACCGAGTACGGGTGGAATACTATCGATAGCATCAAGCAATTGGTGTTACCAAGTTTTTAGTCCTGAGATGAAAATATGTGCGGTTAGAATTATAAAGGTTTTCTAAAATTTTTACTATTCAACCAACCACCAACTAAATCCTATGGGACCACTATCATCTTAACCGCACATTTTTTAATCCAAGAACTAAAAATTTGATAGCATCAATGACTTGGTGCCATCGATAGTATTCCAGCCTAATTTTAATTATACATATCTATAATTATGTGAGAAAAATATATCAAGTATTGGGTAATAAGACTAGGATTTAGGCTCAGACCCTAAACTTTTTTAAAAAATTAAATAATAATCCGATTCAAAATTTAATATTTTAAAAGATTAGACATAGTATGAACGGATCCAAATCCGACCAGACCAAATTTGACCCCAAATCCCAACAAAGGCAAAAGGAGTATTACTTGAGCAGTGAGCTCATTCGTGGAAGTGGGTCCCACTAGTTAAAGGGTTCTTGGCTTTATTACATCAGCAATGAGCTCATTCGCGGAATACCCCGTCACTATATAGATATGCAAATAGATTTGTGAAGCTCTGTTTCAATTCATAAGATGATAAATTTAAATTAAAAATATAAAAAAATATAATATGTCTTTAAGTTTTTTTTTTTTTATCTGCCTAGTAAATAAAGTGGGAGTTAGAAAAACTGTTACTTCTTTTAAATTTACTTTGAATCGTCGAAAATTCGCTGTCCTAAATTCCGGTCTAATTTTTAAGAGTTAATTAATTTTGTTCTGTGTTCTCGCCATAAAAATAATAACAATAATAAAAATATTTGGGTTATAGTTGTTTAGAAGAATGTTTTATCATCACACCACAAATTAACAATTTTATCTAATTTGGAACCTTTGAAACGAAGTTTTTATATTTGGAAAAAAATTAAAATGGGCAGCTTTCCAATGGCGCCGTGCGGATCGAGTCAGAATCCATTGTCACTTATCATTTTAATTTTCATAAGCCATTAATGCATCATGAGCCAAGCACTGACCTCATCACCACCATTAATTTTCTCTTTAATTTGGAGAATTAGCTACTACTCTATCAAGGAGCGTACAGTACACACAAAACTCCTATAAATATATATATATATGTACTCTCCAAAACCATAACTCTTATTATACTCAAAACCATTTTTAAGAGTTACTTGTGTATAGAGTAGAGAAATGGAGAGGGTTAAGTTGGGTTCCCAGGGATTAGAGGTAACATTAATTAGTTATTTAATTAATTATACTTTCTAATTAATCTCTCTATTCATCATCCAAATTAATCTTCATCATTTAATTTGGTTATAAACTATACATGAGTAGGTATCAAAGCTAGGATTTGGATGCATGGGCCTCACCGGAGTATACAACGCTCCGGTCGACGACGAGACCGGCATAGCCATCATCAAGCACGCCTTCGAGAGCGGCATCACCTTCTTCGACACCTCCGACGTCTACGGGCCGCGTACCAACGAAATCTTAGTCGGCAAGGTTCGCTTTTCAAACTGTCGCTGAGGATTAATATGAAATGTAGTTTATCTTTTGAAGTACTTCATGTTCATGTACTTTACAAAATGTTTAGAAACTAAAGAAGCCATTAATGCACTTTACCAACATTTTTTTTTTTGGAGAAAATAAGTTATTTCATGTTGTGATCGAATAATTATATATTTGTGTAGGCATTGAAACAACTGCCTAGGGAGAAAGTGCAACTCGCAACAAAGTTCGGAATTGTGGGGATAGACATAACAAAGCATACCCTTCAAATCAACGGTAAGGCGGAGTACGTCCGCGCGTCCTGCGAGGCGAGCCTCGAGAGGCTCGGTGTGGACTACATCGACCTCTATTACCAGCACCGCGTCGACCAGACCGTGCCCATTGAGGAAACAGTGAGTAGTAAATTATCCTTCTGTATATCGGTTTCGCACTTTATCCTCCTCGATTGATTTTTAAAATATGTGGTTGTTTTTTTTGGTGAAATTTTTTTTACAATAGATGGAAGAACTGAAAAAGTTGGTGGAGGAGGGGAAAGTGAAGTACATTGGGCTCTCGGAGCCGAGCCCGGACACCGTCAGGCGGGCTCATGCGGTGCATCCAATCTCTGCACTTCAGATGGAGTGGTCACTTTGGACTCGCGAGATCGAGTCTGAGATCGTGCCGGTTTGCAGGTTCGGTATATTTCGAGCTAAATGGTTTCTACTTCTGTTTCTATTTTTAGTTTTAATAATCCATAAAAATATATATATATATATTTTTTCGGCCGGGCTCTGCCGACTACCCCTGCTAAATTCATCCCCGCTATGAATGAAGCGGCAGCATGCTGCCTTTCTCTCAAAAAAAAAATAATCCATAAAAATATAACACTGCAATCAAAGAAATTTTTTTTCTAAATTCTAGTGCAGCAGCATCTAGTACAAAGAAAAGTAAAAATCCTAATCTAAGGTCAAAAAAGTAAAATCTCTTACTCTTATAGTACACTACAAGAAAGTTAATATTTAAAGATACTTGTTTGTATACTTAATGACATTTAAAAGCGTCTCAATATAGTGTAGTGTCGTATTTGAAAGCGTCGGTTAAGGCGTTGGAAGAGTCGTCACGTATATACCGACGCTTATGTCAAGCGACAGTAAAATATGTGCTGACGCTTTAAAGCGTCGGTATTTTTTTTAATCATGACGTTTTAGAACATCGAAAAATTAAAAATAATAATAAAATTTATTATTTAATTAATTAGTTTAATATAATAAATGGTTCACATGACGATATTTTTTAAAGCGTCGGTATTTTCAATATTGTAAAAATATTTAGAGACATTCATCTCAAGCATCGTCTAAAAAGCGTCCTTATATTAACTTTTTTTTGTAATGATAGCAGCCTTAGCTGTTTACCCATAATGTAGAATACTTATCAACTAGATTATCAGTTAGTTTTCTCAAATTTGAGGTCTACATTTGGTTTCAAATCGAAAGAAAAGTAAATTAATTTGCATTTCAATGAATTCAAGCAAATTGAATTTGATGGTAATGTTATTTGGAATATACAAAGGGTGATTAGATTGAGTTTATTGTTTCCTAGGAATAACAAGGTTACCCATTCCACTAACATATCTTTAATATATACTTTGACATTCAAATTTCTAATTTTTGAGTAATTAAAATCATGCCCAATCTGACTTTGAATGATTCGATTTGTTTATATTTAGATGGAATTCTTCCAAATCCGCATATATTAACATAAATCATGAATACAAAAATATCAAAACAAGTTTTGGAGAGGGGCGATATTTTTTAGAAAGCTTCGTGCATTATAGACACATTTTCTTTTACACACTGTTTGGTTTGGATATAAAGGATGAATAAGCCTCTTTTGTACTCAAACACTATTGAAACTTGGGGGGAATAGACTGGTACGTCTATTCCCCTCCTTACCGGGTTGTTCCGGTCAAAATCGAAACAACTCGGTAACAGGGGGATTTCTGTTTCCCCCTCCCCAAAGAATAAGGCCTTCTTTCTTCACTGTGCCCCTCCACTTCCCGAGGCATTTTTTTTTTTTTTCCTTTTCCTTTTTCTTTTCTTTGCATGCTCCCGAAACTTTATTATTATTTTTTATTTTTTTAAATTAGAATTTTTAATTTTTAAAAGATATTTAAATTTATAAAATTTAAAATTTAAAATTTTTTATTTTATAAATTTTAATTTTTTTAACTTTATTTTTTAATAAATCTAAAAATTTTATTTTATTTCATTTTTGTAAAAAAAAAATTATTAATTTTAAAATTTTAAAATTTATATAATTTTTTATAAATTTTTTAAAATTTATATAAATTTAAAAATTAAAATTTTTACTCCCACTTAAAATTTTAAAATTAACTTTTTTTACTCCCACTTAAAATTTTTATAAAAATTAAAATTAATAAAAATTAAAATTTAAACAAATTTTGAAATTTTAATTTTTAAAAAGAAGGGTATTTTAGTCTTTTAAAACAAAAGTCAATTCTCTATTCCTTTTATTCTTCAATCACTTCCAAACACTATTTTTCTTATACTAGTTACTAACCTAAAATCCAACCAAACATAAATTTATAATAATTTCAGCTTGTTCCAAAAGTTATACTTATCCCTGATACTACTAGTTCTCTTTTATACCACAACCAAGCGAAGCCTTTAGAGTTGATATCCACAATTCTTATATTGAGAGGGGCACTGGTTTTGGTTCTTAAATGATAACACCTCATAGCTACTATTTATTATTTATGATGGTTGAATATAAATATTAGAAATATTATTTTCTGATCACTTAAGCTACTGCATAATAATAGTTATTTTATATTTTTTAACATTATATTAGAGCAAGGGACTCATTTGAATCTTATGAGATTTTTAGTATAATTTATTATTTGGGTCACTTGCTCAGCTCCTATTAAAATTAAAATGTATATGTTTGCTAAATGTAAATGCAGGGAGCTAGGAATTGGAATTGTTCCTTATGCCCCCCTTGGTGGAGGCTTTTTAGCTGGGAAAGGAATCACAGAAGAATTACCTCAAAATTCATTTATGGTAATTATAATCTTTTGTTCGTAGTATATTTCTATCTTACAGCTCAGAAAGTTATAATTAACTACTCTATAATTTTATTTTTATTTTACTATATGAACCTATGAGCAAAATGGATTAAAGTGACATTTTTTCCGCAAATCACAGAGCAGTACATTACAATATTTCACTAATGTATAATATGTATTTTATAACGGAAGGTTTTTATAATATAACAAAAATAGAATTATTAGTCGTTAAGTGCAACTCGGTGAACCAAAGCCAAATTAAATTCATCCTACGCGTAGGTTAAAAATTTAAGAAATCGAAGGAATGCGACTCATTTTTTCATAGATTATAAATTTTAAAAATTAAAGGGCCGCGAAAAAATATACTCTTTGCCACGTGACAAATTTTTCTTCACCCTCACCAACTCCATTTTTTTATCCTACTCATAGGTTACAAATTTGAGAAATCGAAGGGATGCGTCTTTTTTCTTCATCCTACGTGTAAATTATAAATTTGAAAAATTGAAGGGATGCAGAATATTTTTTCATCACGTAGGTTATAAATTTGAAAAATCGAAGAGATGCAGCTCCTTTCTTCATCCTACGCATAGGTTATAAATTTGGAAAATCAAAAGAGACTCGCGTATGTTACAAATTTGAAAAATCGAAGGGATGTGGGATATTATGATTTATCTACGCCTAATCGAATTCCAAAAAAAAAAAAAGAAAATAAATTTCAACCGTTGCGATCGTAAAGAGGTAGGAAAAACGAACAGACGAAATTCAGTTTTGAAATTTATATATATATTTTTTTTAAGAATATAAAAAATTCTTAGAGCCAATATAGTGCAAGAAGATACTTTAAATCGAATGATTTTCTTCCTTCGAATTTCTTAATTAGGGATTAGGATTTTTTTTTTTTTTTTTTTTTTTTTTTTTTTTTTTTTGTTGAAGCTATCTTTGAGAACTCGATCATCGCGAGGTCGTCGATTTAGTACTGCTTTATTCTCTCTTACAATTTTTTTCATTTTTTCTTTTTGATCTTATTTGATTCCAAGTCATCTATTTTATTCTTTTTATAAATTCAATTTTGTATCATGTGTAGATTTTTATATATATTTTTTATTTTATTAATAAAATAATTTTTATTCATCGCATCGCGCGGATTTCTATACTGGTATTATATTATTATTGATAACTCGATCATCGCGAGGTCGTCGATTTATTCTCTCTCTTACAATTTTTTTTTTTTTGCTTTATTCTCTCTCTTACAATTTTTTTTTTTTTTTTTTTTTGATCTAATTTGATTCCGAGTCGTTCATTTTATTTTTTTTATAAATTCAATATGTGCAGATTTTTTTTTATATTTTTTATTTTATTAATAAAATAATTTTTACTTGCCACATCGTGCGGATTCCTACACCGGTATTACATTATTATTGATTAGACTTTTGAATATGAATTGTACAGCAATCACATCCGAGATTTTCGGGCGGGAACTTAGAGAAGAATAAGCCTTTTTATGCGAGAGTGGAAAACCTAGCCATGAAGCATCAATGCACACCTGCTCAATTAGCTTTAGCTTGGGTTCTTCACCAAGGGGATGATGTTGTTCCAATCCCAGGTAATTAAGCTTTACAATGTAATGAGATATTTGTTTAAGGCTATTTCTTTTTAGACACCGTTCTTTTCGTTCACTCACAACATGCATTTGCTTCATAATGTTTTAGGGACGACCAAGATCAAGAACTTGGATAACAATGTTGGCTCATTGAAAGTAAAGCTCACCGAAGAAGATGTGAAAGAAATATGCGATGCGGTACGTGAGGAAGACGTTGTGGGTCTGCGAATAAATGAGCCATTCCTAGCTTCGGGATGGAAGCACGCAAATACTCCTGCGAAGAACACTGAATCTACTGCTTAATTGATATTGTTCTACAATTTTCTTTACGACGCTAAAGAGTATAATAGATAAGTGGATGGAACATTTATGATCCTTTGTTGAAAGTTCTATTGTACTATATTTGCAGATTATGAGAAATGATTAAATGGTTTCTTTATTTATGAAATTGATCAAGTCATAATGACCTGCTTAGAGCTTGTTGCTTTTTTTTCCCATGATTTTTGCAGTAAAAACATAAGAACATTTCCTCAACAATAGTCCATTTTAAAATAAATTTAAATTCTTTAGTTGATACTTCCTAATTACTTTGATTATAGGGTTAATTTTATAATTAAGACTCCCTACAAATGTGTCAAATAGCAGATAAATCTTCACAAAGCTCAAGAGATCAGATTTATTCTCTGAAAATTTCATGGTTTGCAAATATATTCTTCTAAAAGTTCTAATACATTCCTATTTGTCCCCGCCTTTTGATCCACCGACATTTTTTTAACGGTGAGTGTGTTAAATGACCACTTAGCCCTTATAAATTTGGTTTTACAAAATACTATCTTCTTTTTTCTCTCTCTTCTAACCTTCGCTGCTAATCATGCGGCGCCCCTAGTCTTTGCCGTAGCCAATAACCTCACCTTCGATGCCACTATGCCACTGCCATATCGCAGGCCTCATCGCTGCCAAATCAAGAGGAGGATGACAGAAAGATGGCGGAACTTAATATTATAACACAAATTATATATATTGTCACGCCCCGGATCGAAACTGCGACCCGGCTCGCTAACAGATCTGCCATCTGTACGGAAACTGCCGTACAGACGAAGCGTCTAACCTGCAAAAAGAATCAACTACAGCTAAACAGATATCAGAGCTGAAAGTAAAACTACTGAAAAGCTGGAATCCAAAAACTGAACAAATGAAGATAATACAATATCCATCTCCCAAATATCATCATATACCAAGTCCTCTAATATATAAAACCCAACAGGGGGATATCTCCAATAAATACATCAGTATATCGGCTCTCAATACCCAATTATCCTCACTACATCAGTCTCTCAAAAATAAGGAAAAGTACAACTCGATCCTCACTACAAGATCACTCAACATGAACTCTCAAAATATGAAGGGTACAGCTACTCTCAGGAGGACCACTAGTAGGGATCTAACTCGCGACTCCCTTACCTCGATCAGCTGGATCAGCAACCTGTGCAATCGGAACAGAAGTAGAGGTCCCTGGGGAAAAATACACCACGACGGGTGTGAGAACTACATCCCCAAGTAGTTCTCAGTGGGTGCCGCCAACAAGACCGACGGTCTGCCCACTAAGTCCACTAGAGGCATAAAGTAACAAATGCAATACTGGAAAGAAATGCTGAGGAACTAACTCTACAGCTACTATGCCTCTAACTAGATGCTCAAGGGGTGAAACAGAAGAAGACTGGTACCACGACTGACTCTCAACTCAAATCACCCAATCTACAATGACTGCCACATCGGGTCCAGTCAAACCTGCGCCAACCTACTGCCGTTACGTCCCGAAGGAGCGGCCTTACGTAGGGTGTCCGTGGCTGCCAACAGGCCCAGCCAGAAGGACTGCATCGACAAAGCCGCAATAGCAAGTAACCCGCCTAGCTCCGGAGTGGCACTCGAGGGGCGCGACCCCACCGAGCAAAGTATCTGCGCATCTATGTCGAGCTCAATGTGGCCCATGCAGGCTATAGTCCAAATCCGATCAACAAGATCGACTGTAACCAACAAACCCTGTCTCACTCACTGGCTGGAACACCACACAGCCGAGACCCACTGTCACTCAGACAACTCCCAAAGACACTCTGATCAATGAACTGACAATCAAACACCACTCGGTCCCCCGACACGAGTGTATATGCACCCCACAACAACCCGACCCCTCGGCCCCTCTATCTGGGCGAGGCAGAATATATATATATCTCGAATGAAATAATCATGATAGTGTGAGTGTCTAAAGCAATAAAGTAACCTAGCCCAAGTTGAAGGTTTCTACTAGTCTGGTTGAACATGCTGTATATGACAGGGGTGCTAGGTCAAGTCCAAAGATAGCAATAACTAAGGATGTGGAGAATGCTGATATGAAACACATGCTAAACTGAACAAATAAGCAATCCCAACTCATGCTTGCTATCATGCTGTACTGGAGGTAACAATAATCCAAACACATCCCTAATCAGCTAGAATTAGTGTGCAGATCGTAAATTCTGAAAGCGAGACCACCCACCTGGAAAGTCGAACTGTCAAAAGCCCTACAGCTGATGATACCAGAAATAGCAGCTACACCGAATCCACTGGGTCCAGCACAGTCCACACTGCTCCTGGGTACAAAAACCGAACTGTCATTACACAATATTCCTCCCAAAATTGTCGGATTTAAATTACATTAGTTCAGCTGCGAAGATGGGCAAAAATCACCTGCCGACAGTTCTCAGAAAAATCCGAATAAAATATCCCCGCGATCTACGCATCGATAGCTTCGAAACGACTACCTGCACGTCCAAATCCGAGTTTTCTACGCTGAGAAATAAATCCGGCAAGAAAATAACCTCCAACCCGACTGTAGAAATTTCCCCAGATAAACATTCGGGAAGAGGGAAGGTTCTCACCTTCGAGATAATCTCCTAAAGTCCCGAGAAAAATCCAGCAGATTCCTCGTGAAGAGTAGATGAATTTAGGCTCTTGAATCACCCCGATCCGATATCGGTACGCGAAGTTATGGCCGAAACACCGCGGCGCTGTCCAAACATGCAACTGAACCAAGGGCTCCAAAGATGATGAATTTCACCTGATTGTAGCAAGAATTAGCCTTTCCCTTTAATATGAAAAATGTAGGTCTCCGAGTCCTGGTGAATTCCTCGCAAAAATCGGCTCAAAATTCTACTTCTTCAATCCTAGGGAGCAAAAACACTGAGCATTGCTCAAAACCACATCCAAAATCTCAGCTGTACACAACAATCCCAAAGATGGCTCAATTAACCTAACATAGAGTCCAAATTGGAAATTCCCCAAAATACGAAAGTTGAAGCTCTGTAAGTCCTGGGAATTTACCAACAAAAATCAACTTAAAATTCCATTTATACATCCCAGGGGAGTAAAAACACTAACCTCTGCTCGAAACCTCAAACAGAAATTAAGTGTCTCAAAGATTGCTATAATTACCTGGTTTAGGGCTTCAATTAGGTCTCCTCTTCAATACCAAAGTTGTAGATCTTGAAGTTGTGAAGAGAACCACGCAAGAATCATCCCAAAATTCCATTTCTACACTTCTGGGGACCTCCTGGAAGAAAATGCGACGAAGTTGAATCCAAAACCAGCAACTTCAATCTCCCTTCAAATATGCTAAAAGATGGTATTTTCCCTTGATAATTGCTGGAGAAGAAGATAACCCCTTAGGAGAATTTTTGATGCAAAAATTCCCATTTTACAGCTCTCAAAAAGCCCTCCATTTGATCAAGAACCAGGCCAAAACCATCAAAATAACCCAAAACAACTCCTCTTCACACCAGATCCTCGCACCCGATCCTGTGCGAGGCGGGTCGGACCGCATCCGTCCGACCGACCCGGGCTGACGACACGCCGCACAGCCGGGCCACGCGCGCGCGCGCGCGCGCGCGCCACGCGCGCGCGTCCATGCGCGGTGCGGTGCCCGGTGCACCGCGCGTGCACCGGGCGCCCGCCCGAGATCGTGGACCGGGTGCAGCGCGGCCGTGGACCGCGCTGCACCGGCCGGTCTACCCCCGTGCACCATCCGTCCGCGTCGCCCCTGCACCGGGTGCACGCTTCCTCCCATGCACCGCGCGTACACCCACCGGTGCATGGGCCGTGAGCCGGCCGCCGTGAACCCGGTCCACCACTCCCAGCAACACCAAACTCCTATTTAAGGCCCCAAAATGTCCAGAAAAGCCTATTTTGCACAGTTTTTCGTCCTGAGTCCATTTTTCTTGTCCATTTGACGAACCGAGGCTTCCGACACACCGACGCAGCACACTCAAAACTCTCCAAAACATAACTGTACAACCACCGCACTTCCGCACACCCCCGTTATGCGGTTTTTCGCACTGGATTCGATTTTCGCGTCCTCTTCGCGCACCGGCAACTCTAACACACCCAAAATATGCCGACGAGCTACCAATCCACTAGTAACCCAACTCACAAGGATTTCGGGTCTTCCAATTACCCACGCGACCTCTTTTTAAATCCGAAGTCCATCACTTGTGCTCAAATTGCGCGCAACGCCACCGACACACCACGCAGGCCTTCAGTGATGCAGCTAAATTCTAAATTGCATCACAGATCCCAACCTCAGGCCTGACAAACGCACAAACACTCCCATCAGCCACTAAAAGCTGCCCCAACAACCCGCAAACCCTACGCGGTTTTCCGGGACATCACATCCTCCCCCACTAAAAGAAAGTTTCGTCCTCGAAACTAGGTCAAGACCATCAGGAGTCACAAATACCACGGGTAGGTATCCATCAATACGCCTCCAGCTCCCAAAACACCACACACTCCCCGTGATTACTCCGCGACAACTAGAACAACAACAAGTACGGTATGGCCCGATGTGCAATTCTTTCGTTTCTCGAGCCAGAAATTGCAACGGGCGTCCCTCGTACTCCAACAATCACAGATCTCGAAGGGGCAAGTCAATCACGGGCGAGGAAAACACATCACTCCTGAGCTGCGACGTGAAATGCCAAAAACTCCAATACAAGGCTGGGGGAAACTGAAATAACCCCTAGTGCAACACGCACCAGACCACAACAAGTAGGGGTCCTCACTCTGTGTCTCACAAATCCTATCCAACAGAGTGGGCTGCAAGACCAAGGGCATGAGTCTAGCAGATACCTCAGGGGATACCACCTCAAATTGTGGACGCCTCAACTGCTCCACAAGCGATGCCTGTTGAGTGAGCAACATGCTCACGCTCTGCGCTGACCTCCTATTCCAAGCGTCTGCTACATCATTGACTTTGCCGGGATGATAAAGGATGCTCACATCCTAGTCCTTTAATAGCTCCAACCACCGGCGTAGCCTCAAGTTCAGCTTCTTTTGGATAAACAAATACTTTAAGCTCTGATGGTCCGTGTAAAGCTCACCGTGCTCCCCGTAGAGATAATGCCGCCATAACTTCAGTGCCAACACCACAGCTGTAAGCCCCAAATCATAAGTAGGGTAATTCTTCTCATAATCCTTTAATTGCCGTGAAGCATAAGCAATTATCCTACCATACAGCAACAGGACACAACCCAAGCCACTGTGAGAGGCGTCACTATAAATCACGAATCCAACGCCCAACTGGTAGTGCTAGAACTGGTGCCAAAATCAATCTTCGTCGGGTCCACTGCCACTCCGGCGGCTGATATAACGTGGCCTAGAAAAGCAACCTCCCGAAGCCAAAAGTCACACTTTTTGAGCTTGACATACAGCTTCTTCTCTCGCAGAAGTTGTAGCACTAACCTTAACTACTCCTCAAGCTCCATATCACTTCGGGAGTAAAACAAAATGTCGTCAATGAATACGACGACAAACCGATCCAAGTACGGCTGAAACACCCGGTTCATCATGTCCATAAATACAGCAGGGCATTAGTTAAACCGAAAGGCATAACCGTAAACTCATAATGCCCGTACCGGGTTCTAAAAGCCGTCCCAATCTCGCGGTCAAAAGTCCGAACCATCAACGACAATCCACGTAAATCCCACTCAAAATGCCGAAAGCTGTGTAGTCTCCACTGGTGCTACAAAGCAGAAACTGTAAACTGAAGCTGAATCTTACCCTATCATAGTGGAGCACAGAAATGCTGAGAAATCAGAACTGATAGCCCCGCAGGCATGGCCTACGCCCAGGTATATCAACCAAAGCTGGAAATCATGAGCATACTGAAAGGCTCAACTGTGGGATCCAAGCTACCTACATAACAGCGGTCCGTCCTACCTCAACTCATGGGGTGGGACTGATGCAGTGCTAACCGAAAATCAACCCACGGTACTCCACAGCCACAAAGGAAGGCATCACTATAATTCGCAAATCCAACTCCTAACACCAGAATACTAACATTGACGCTGGTGTTAGTCTCATTATCCATTGGCCATGCTCTTCCGGCACTGCCGGGTCTAAGAAGCTCCTCACCTCCTGAAAGAATGTTGGTCTCCGCCAACCTTAAGTCGCGTCCATTTGGTCGGGTTCCCTCGCCGCTCCAACGGCTACAATAAGGTGATCCAAGGAGTCACGCACTTGGAGCCAAAACTCGTACCTCAAAACTTGGCCTACAGCTTCATCCACACAGGTATGGTAGCCTATCCACAAGTGCTCCAATTCGCTCAAGGAATAAATCAAATATCCCTGGAGAATGCCACTCCCAACCGTCCAGGTACAACCGGAACACACACCTCCCAAATCACAAAGACAACAGGGCATTAATTATTCCATTGGCCTCACTAAGCTCTTCTAATGCCCTTGCCGTGTTCCGAACGCTATCTGGGCGAAGTCCTCGGCTGTCAAATTCCAAGTAGGGGCTCACATCATACCCCAACTGCCGGGATATAACTCCCTCAGAAAGTCCTAGATACCACCCGGACCTGCCTACGCTCGAACCATAAAAGGACCCTCACAGTCGAGTATCTACAACATGGCATCACCACCGTGTACCAATGGCATGGCACTAGGTCAATTAGACCCCTCAATCCATCAGATCCTGCTACTGCACCATCAGTTCTCTCAACTCCACGGGTGATATCCATTGAGGTGCTGTCGAGGGTGGCGCGGTTCCCCGAACCACGTCAAACGCAATCTCTATCACCCTTACCGGCGGCATTATCAACAGCTCAATGAAATCACACCCGGAATCTCATGGGCAACCAAGATATCCCTGAGTCCCAGTGCCACCGCAAGCACCTTTCTCACTGTCGCTAAACCTGGGTGTTCTACGCCAACCAAACCCCAAGTGCTGGGTCAACACACCGAACTGCCACAGCTTCCAACAAGTCTACTGATGCCACTCACGGCCTCAACTACATTGGGCAACCTCCACAGGTCTTCTCCACATGCGCGACACCAACGGAAACCTGTACCTCAGGTGCGCATGGTAATGAATCTTCCTCTAGTTCCTGCAGGAATGCAACCTGCTCTAATTCCGACTGCTGTGGTGAATTCACACCAGTGACCACTCAATCCAATACCGTGGCGCCCTCCAACCAGGCGGCACAGACTCATCCGCTCGGTGCAAGTGGTTGTCGCTCAATCTGCCTGAAAGTCGGGACTATCCAAACGGGAGCATGACCTCTGTCTCTGCTCACGCGGAGGCGACGAATAAGGTCCTCCACAGATAATAAACCCATGCTACCACGGCGCCACTCTGATAAGGACGCAGATACTGCCCTCGGGGTCCACCCGATCTCTAATATCTCAGGGACTCGTTATCCTAGAAAAGAAATCAGAAATGCCCCTGCCGGTCGATCTGTCCTCCATCACCCGACGCCAAGCGCCAAAATCCAAAACTCGCCTCTAGCGGCAAAACCCAATCCAAAGGAACTGCAACGCCACGCTCCAAACACAACGCCTACTCCATCGAGGCGTCAAATCCAAAACAGAGGGACCAGTTAACAGAAAGGTATCCTGGCGCAAACCACTCTCAGTCTCACACATCCTATGCGCCTCGTCCCTCGAGACCTGGAGCGCTCAGTTCAACAACTGCCCAAAAACTCTCTAGCACCGGGAGGCTCTTAATTGGTCACTCCATCACCACCAACCACGACTCTGCCTCCAAGGACTCCAAACTTAATCTTACGAGTTAGGGTAGTTCATCCGCCCAATCTGGCTCCATAGATCAAACATGTCCCACAGCTCCTCTGCTGTCCACTATCCACCCTGCCTCGGTGCCTCGGCACTAAACGTTGGCACGGAGGGGGTCACTCAGTGCTCCGACAACTGTGTCACCAAGACCCGCTGCTCACTCTGCCGCTGATAAGCCTTTGACAATCCTGTCATCTGGGTCTGAAATTCTCTAACCTCACTCCAAGCATCCGCCCCAAAACCAACCGCTCAAGCTCAACTGCTACGATCGGAAGCACACGGGTCAACACCCAGCGTCGGGGAGACACGGCTCGCCACGCCGAAACCACAAAACAGCACACAAAAGCGCTCGACCCAATCCAGCGAAAGTCTAAAGCATGTCACCCATTCCACAGCATTATGTTGTCTGCAGCCAACATAATCACTTAGGAGAATAAACATGCCAATCACTCCTCCCGTCCCTTGGGAGGGGTATAAAACTCAATCAGGACTCTCGCTAAAAGTCACGACTCTCACGTAAGTCATCCTAGGGTCCAGCCACAAGCCTAGGGTTTCTAAGTCCACCATGACCTACTACCTAGGCTCTGATACCACTCTAATCTGTCACGCCCCGGATCGAAACTGCGACCCGGCTCGCTAACAGATCCGCCATCTGTACGGAAACTGCCGTACAGACGAAGCGTCTAACCTGCAAAAAGAATCAACTACAGCTAAACAGATATCAGAGCTGAAAGTAAAACTACTGAAAAGCTGGAATCCAAAAACTGAACAAATGAAGATAATACAATATCCATCTCCCAAATATCATCATATACCAAGTCCTCTAATATATAAAACCCAAAAGGGAGATATCTCCAATAAATACATCAGTATATCGGCTCTCAATACCCAAATATCCTCACTACATCAGTCTCTCAAAAATAAGGAAAAGTACAACTCGATCCTCACTACAAGATCACTCAACATGAACTCTCAAAATATGAAGGGTACAGCTACTCTCAGGAGGACCACTAGTAGGGATCTAACTCGCGACTCCCTTACCTCGATCAGCTGGATCAGCAACCTGTGCAATCGGAACAGAAGTAGAGGTCCCTGGGGAAAAATACACCACGACGGGTGTGAGAACTACATCCCCAAGTAGTTCTCAGTGGGTGCCGCCAACAAGACCGACGGTCTGCCCACTAAGTCCACTAGAGGCATAAAGTAACAAATGCAATACTGGAAAGAAATGCTGAGGAACTAACTCTACAGCTACTATGCCTCTAACTAGATGCTCAAGGGGTGAAACAGAAGAAGACTGGTACCACGACTGACTCTCAACTCAAATCACCCAATCTACAATGACTGCCACATCGGGTCCAGTCAAACCTGCGCCAACCTACTGCCGTTACGTCCCGAAGGAGCGGCCTTACGTAGGGTGTCCGTGGCTGCCAACAGGCCCAGCCAGAAGGACTGCATCGACAAAGCCGCAATAGCAAGTAACCCGCCTAGCTCCGGAGTGGCACTCGAGGGGCGCGACCCCACCGAGCAAAGTATCTGCGCATCTATGTCGAGCTCAATGTGGCCCATGCAGGCTATAGTCCAAATCCGATCAACAAGATCGACTGTAACCAACAAACCCTGTCTCACTCACTGGCTGGAACACCACACAGCCGAGACCCACTGTCACTCAGACAACTCCCAAAGACACTCTGATCAATGAACTGACAATCAAACACCACTCGGTCCCCCGACACGAGTGTATATGCACCCCACAACAACCCGACCCCTCGGCCCCTCTATCTGGGCGAGGCAGAATATATATATATCTCGAATGAAATAATCATGATAGTGTGAGTGTCTAAAGCAATAAAGTAACCTAGCCCAAGTTGAAGGTTTCTACTAGTCTGGTTGAACATGCTGTATATGACAGGGGTGCTAGGTCAAGTCCAAAGATAGCAATAACTAAGGATGTGGAGAATGCTGATATGAAACACATGCTAAACTGAACAAATAAGCAATCCCAACTCATGCTTGCTATCATGCTGTACTGGAGGTAACAATAATACAAACACATCCCTAATCAGCTAGAATTAGTGTGCAGATCGTAAATTCTGAAAGCGAGACCACCCACCTGGAAAGTCGAACTGTCAAAAGCCCTACAGCTGATGATACCAGAAATAGCAGCTACACCGAATCCACTGGGTCCAGCACAGTCCACACTGCTCCTGGGTACAAAAACCGAACTGTCATTACACAATATTCCTCCCAAAATTGTCGGATTTAAATTACATTAGTTCAGCTGCGAAGATGGGCAAAAATCACCTGCCGACAGTTCTCAGAAAAATCCGAATAAAATATCCCCGCGATCTACGCATCGATAGCTTCGAAACGACTACCTGCACGTCCAAATCCGAGTTTTCTACGCTGAGAAATAAATCCGGCAAGAAAATAACCTCCAACCCGACTGTAGAAATTTCCCCAGATAAACATTCGGGAAGAGGGAAGGTTCTCACCTTCGAGATAATCTCCTAAAGTCCCGAGAAAAATCCAGCAGATTCCTCGTGAAGAGTAGATGAATTTAGGCTCTTGAATCACCCCGATCCGATATCGGTACGCGAAGTTATGGCCGAAACACCGCGGCGCTGTCCAAACATGCAACTGAACCAAGGGCTCCAAAGATGATGAATTTCACCTGATTGTAGCAAGAATTAGCCTTTCCCTTTAATATGAAAAATGTAGGTCTCCGAGTCCTGGTGAATTCCTCGCAAAAATCGGCTCAAAATTCTACTTCTTCAATCCTAGGGAGCAAAAACACTGAGCATTGCTCAAAACCACATCCAAAATCTCAGCTGTACACAACAATCCCAAAGATGGCTCAATTAACCTAACATAGAGTCCAAATTGGAAATTCCCCAAAATACGAAAGTTGAAGCTCTGTAAGTCCTGGGAATTTACCAACAAAAATCAACTTAAAATTCCATTTATACATCCCAGGGGAGTAAAAACACTAACCTCTGCTCGAAACCTCAAACAGAAATTAAGTGTCTCAAAGATTGCTATAATTACCTGGTTTAGAGCTTCAATTAGGTCTCCTCTTCAATACCAAAGTTGTAGATCTTGAAGTTGTGAAGAGAACCACGCAAGAATCATCCCAAAATTCCATTTCTACACTTCTGGGGACCTCCTGGAAGAAAATGCGACGAAGTTGAATCCAAAACCAGCAACTTCAATCTCCCTTCAAATATGCTAAAAGATGGTATTTTCCCTTGATAATTGCTGGAGAAGAAGATAACCCCTTAGGAGAATTTTTGATGCAAAAATTCCCATTTTACAGCTCTCAAAAAGCCCTCCATTTGATCAAGAACCAGGCCAAAACCATCAAAATAACCCAAAACAACTCCTCTTCACACCAGATCCTCGCACCCGATCCTGTGCGAGGCGGGTCGGACCGCATCCGTCCGACCGACCCGGGCTGACGACACGCCGCACAGCCGGGCCACGCGCGCGCGCGCGCGCGCGCCACGCGCGCGCGTCCATGCGCGGTGCGGTGCCCGGTGCACCGCGCGTGCACCGGGCGCCCGCCCGAGATCGTGGACCGGGTGCAGCGCGGCCGTGGACCGCGCTGCACCGGCCGGTCTACCCCCGTGCACCATCCGTCCGCGTCGCCCCTGCACCGGGTGCACGCTTCCTCCCATGCACCGCGCGTACACCCACCGGTGCATGGGCCGTGAGCCGGCCGCCGTGAACCCGGTCCACCACTCCCAGCAACACCAAACTCCTATTTAAGGCCCCAAAATGTCCAGAAAAGCCTATTTTGCACAGTTTTTCGTCCTGAGTCCATTTTTCTTGTCCATTTGACGAACCGAGGCTTCCGACACACCGACGCAGCACACTCAAAACTCTCCAAAACATAACTGTACAACCACCGCACTTCCGCACACCCCCGTTATGCGGTTTTTCGCACTGGATTCGATTTTCGCGTCCTCTTCGCGCACCGGCAACTCTAACACACCCAAAATATGCCGACGAGCTACCAATCCACTAGTAACCCAACTCACAAGGATTTCGGGTCTTCCAATTACCCACGCGACCTCTTTTTAAATCCGAAGTCCATCACTTGTGCTCAAATTGCGCGCAACGCCACCGACACACCACGCAGGCCTTCAGTGATGCAGCTAAATTCTAAATTGCATCACAGATCCCAACCTCAGGCCTGACAAACGCACAAACACTCCCATCAGCCACTAAAAGCTGCCCCAACAACCCGCAAACCCTACGCGGTTTACCGGGACATCACATATATAAATGATGAAAATGTTATTTACTCCTTACGTAACCATGGTTAATTTTTTTTTTACTCATGATTACCTATTTTTTGTAATAAAAGGATACAATTACAAACACAAGGATGTTTGGAGGGACAAATATGATCACTTTAAGTTTTGTAAAATTTTACTTGCTATTTAATACTTTTTAAGGGAGCCATATGCAATTATCATTTAATTTTGCGATATTCCATTTACTTGAATTAGGAATTTTGTTAAAACTAACAACCTTCCTTTCTATTGGATGTTGAAGCCCATATGGTATTCATGGCCATTTGGTTCATGCCCGAGCCCGCAACGGACACTCCACCGAACACATATGCACAGACCCATTGAACGAACAGAGTTTTCTCTACTCTTCTAAGGAATCACGACCTATACAATTCAATGCATTCCAAATAGAAATAGAGTATACACAAGAATTGTATGAGGAAATAACAGTAAACCTAAACAATTAAGCTATTACAATTTTTTTGCTATTCACTAGATTTACATCTAATTTTTCAAATACAACCCAAAATAGTGTCTACATTTTTTTTTTCTTTTTTTTATCTTTTAACTATACAATATCTAAGGGTGTATCTATCTCGATCACCAAAAAAATGAAAGGATGTTATCTACTATGATATGCCCTTTTCTTGCGCCTCTGCGTCATCCGCGAATGGATCTAAAAAATATAGGATGAGAACTATAAACAAAGTTCTTAGTTAGTACAGTCATCCAAGAAAAGAGTTTGACCTATCAAATCCAAAGTAAGCAACATAAGTATACAAACCTCTATTATATGTATAAAGGAATATTCATACTCATGTCCCAGTGGTTATTTTACCACTATATTGTCCAACCTATATCATATGGCACTAAATTTATTATACACTAGGAGTCATAGAGAGAGAGAGAGAGAGAGAGAGAGAGAGAGAGAGAGAGAGATAGAAGAGGAAGGAGAGGAGTCAGGGGGGCGGAGAAGGCTAGGAGTCAGGAGAGAGAGAGAGAGAGAGAGAGAGAGAGAGAGAGAGAGGGGGGGGCAGAGGAAGGCAACAATGCCACGTAGCAAAATGCATGCTATACGGGGAAGGCTAGGAGGGCCAAGCCAGCCAAATGCATGTTGGATTATGTAAAAATCATGTTTCGAGTCCATATAGATTTGATCTAATCTTGTTCCTAAAGATTAGGGATGATTTAGGAATATCTTAAAGATAATTCTTAAGAGGATATGGACGACGACTACAAGTGATTTAAAAACTCGGATGGACGGTGGAGATCGTTTCCTATTAGAATTAGGTTTTTTTAGAGTTATATTAACTCTTGCGATTCATCTTTTATTTTTTAGGGCTTCATTAAAAAAATCCTAATTGAGAGGAAAAACGTGGAGAGCCTCCGTGAGAGAGTTTCTTGTAATCCAATTTTACTCCTTGTACTTTTGTGCCGTGGATTAATCGAATAACGCATTGAGGTGGTCTTGCCCGTGGACGTAGGTTGACACATTGTTGGCCGAACCACGTAATTCTCGTGTCCTTGCATTCCCTTATTTGTTTTATTTATTTAGTTATTCTCGTGCTTATTTTCTACAATCGTTTTCGTCTACTTTCATCTACGAAAGATTCTGTTTCCGCTGCGCTCATGTGCTGTGTGGGTTGACGTGTGCTCGGTAACCCCACGGCCGGTTCCCCTTCAATTGGTATCAGAGCGTTTGGTTATTCGTAGCTCGTTGACGGTGAAATGATGGCGGGAAAAGTTTCAGCGACAAAGTATAAGATTTCTCGATTTGATGGAGCGAACTTTGCGTTGTGGAAACTGAAGATGCAAGCAGTTTTGATTAAAGATGCTTGTGAGATTGTCCTGCAAGGAATAGAAAATAAGCCAGAAGGGATGACGGATAAACAATTTCAAGAGAAGGACAAGATGGCTTTGGCAAACCTATATTTGGCACTGGATGATTCGGTGTTATTCAGTGTGGAGACCGAGTGTGATGATCCGGACTCCCGCAGAACCTTCGCAACATTAATAGTGACTGTAGAAGGCTTGTACTGTGCAACGGAGCTTGTAGAAACGAAATTGGATATTTAAAATTGACTCTGCGCGAAAATCGGAGCAAACGGGAATTTCCGGGAGCTTTTTACAAAATTTCGGATGAGAATTTGGCGAAACGGACGTCGTATTTGGACTCAGCGCGCGAAAACGGTCAAAACGGTATATTCGCTTTATTTTTCGGCACTTGGTACTGTTCACCGGAACAGTAACCGCCGGCCGGAATTACTGTTCCGGCAGGCGGCGGCCGCCGGCGAGCGGCGGCGGGCGGCGGCGGGCAGCGGCGCAGCGGCGGGGCAGCGGCGAAGCGCGGAGGAGCGCGGCGCGGGCAGCGCGGGCAGCGCGGGCAGGCGCGGGCAGCAGGCGCGGGTGCGCGGTCCATGGACCTGGCGTGCACCGGGAGCACCGAGTTTTTCCTCTGCCACGTGGCGGCACCCGATTGGCTGGCCGGCTTCTAGAAGTGACACGTGGCACGCTCCTATAGGCCGACATTTTCCGGAAAACCCGGAGCGCGGACCGATCACGTGGACCACGTGGCCACGTGGCGAAATCTGATTGGCCCTTGCACGGCTGTTTCCTGTTTGGGCGACACGTGGCGCTTCCTGGTTGGCCAGTTTCGGTGTTTCCTGTTCGGATCTGATCCCGTGTGGGAATATTCCCTTTGGCCCATTATAAAGAGGAACCCCACCCCCCTCTCATTCCACCTCGTTTTGCGAGCCAAGGAGAGAGAATCAGAAAAAGTGCCCAATACAAAAGTTTTTCCTCTCTCTCTCCTCTCTCTCTCTCTACAATCTCAGAAATTTAGGAGTTACAGATAGTGAGATATCTGCGACGCGGCGCACTGCGACGGTTTTCTTTTTCGGCCCATTTCCCGTCGCAGTTCCGTCGAAAATTCACTGCGGGCTAACCAGAAGGAATTTTTGGACGATTTTTGCGACAGCGCGACCGTAAGAGGTAGGGCTTCGATTTCCGTATTGATTATTTTGCTCCGTTTCGTATTTTTGGCATAGTTTTCAGGTCCTCTTTGACCCCCCTTTTTACTGTGATGATTTTTGGACAGCACCGACTTCTCCGATTTTTATCTTGACGTAGGAGCGTCAGATCGAGGCGTTTTAAGAGTCGATTTTGATCTACTCTTCGCGAGGAACGCAATCGTGATTTTTCTGGGATTTTAGGAGCTCATTTTAGAGGTGAAAAATTCCTCTTTTTCCGTGCTGTCTGAAAAACAGCAAATATTGTGCTTTTTGGGGTTTGTATTTATACCGGGAGCATTGGTTTGCAGGAATTGAGGACTGCGGACAACCAGGAGACTACCTGGGGTGTTGTTTGAGCTGTTCGAGGTGGGCGGTTGTTGCTTACCTCATTTTTGACAAGCTCACTGGGATTACTAGAGATCCCCTAAAATATGACAATTAACGAGAACAATTGGGACAAAGTAACATGATTATTGATGAGAACCATTGGGACTACTAACAGGACTACTAACAGGACTACTAACAGGACTACTAACAGGACAATTAATGAGAACCATTGGGACAAATTAATATGACAAATGACAAGGACCGCTGGGACAAACTCCCCTAAAAATTAATATAACCCCACAAATGATATGATGACTTATATTGGGACACTGTGATTGAGACAAAGGCTATGATCTCGCATGCAAATGACTTTTATTCAGTAAATCAATTGTTTTAAACCTTTGACACTATTTTACAACTTTTAAAATAAAGACAGTTGCATGCATGCCCGGACATCAGGTAAGGCCACTATTTATTGCTACACTATCATATTGGGATTTGAACATGTTTCATTGTTGTCCTTTGCATTCAGATGTTGTTGCTCAAGTGTGAGCAGGGGTTTGGGATAGTGTAGCCAAGGTTGTGCTAGATTGTGGACTTGTGGGGTATTGCGGTGACCGCGGACAGTAGGCGGTTGACCAGATGTTTATCCTTGCATCAGATTGGGGTTGAGTTTGGTTTATTTATTGCATCAGTTGGGGATTGGGTTTCTATAGTGGATGGAGTTTTCCCACTTTGATCATAGTCATGATCCAGTCCTGCTATATTGTGATACTTGTGGGACATATGCTACAGAGATACTTGTGATACTGATGACAGAGATATTTTACTCGTGTGGGTCGCTCCCCTCGAGTGCCACTCCGGAGTGTGTTGCAGACATGCTTAGAGTCTTTGAGACTCCTATCCCCTATCGGTACCCGATTTGGCAACTATCCCCATCGGTGTTATGCAATGGCCAGCATACCCGATTTGGCAAGGCATAGCAGACAGTATCAGTTATTGTTACATACAGTCATGGCATTTAGAGGCATAGTGGTGGTAGTTTCCTTTCTTTTCAGCAGCCTTTGTAACTTACCACTGTTCTTTTCTGTTGCCTCTAGTAGTCCTAGTGGGTGCGTCAGAGTTGAGGTTTTACCCACTAGGGGAGGCTGCTGGTTTATCTGGTAGTTCTCACCCCCATTATTGTTTTCTGTTTCTTTCTTCTCCTTTATTTTGCAGAGTCATCTGCAGGAGCTGCTAGGCCATCGGCAGCTGATCGAGGTAAGGGGATCGCTGAATAGATCTCCTGGGAGACTGAGAGCTGTAGATAGACACTGTACCCTTCACTCAGACTGTGGAATTCTCCTTTTATTTTGGGTCTGGCGTTAGCCAGCTGGTTGTACTATTTTGGTGAGCTGGGAGATTATTGTACATATTACAGCTGTATTTGTAGTACCAGTCTGAGATACTATGTGGTTCTTCTATTTCAGCTCTGTATTATGCTCTTTTATTATACATTTGATATCTGAGCAGGTTACCAGCGCTTCGTGTACACGGGAAGTTCCGTGTGCACGGCGGATCTGTAGACGGGCCCGGGGTCTGGTTACACCCCGGGGCGTGACACCGAGACTACCGCAAAAGGGATTTGGGATAAATTAAAAAATCTCTATGAAGGAAAGTCATTGGTGAACAAAATTTTCTTAAGGCGACAATTGTACAATCTAAAGATGAAGGATGGGGCACCGGTACAAGAACATCTAAGTACATTCAACTCTATCGTGAGCAAACTCGCTGCCCTAGACGTGAGAATTGATGAAGAAGAAAAGGCAAGTATTTTACTTTGCTCGATGCCGGAAACTTGGGATAATTTGATTATGAACTTGAGCCATGTTGAAACCCTTAAGATGGAGTCGGTTGTTGCATCATTACTTACCGAGGAGATGAGGCGGAAGTCTAGCCAAGGAAGTTCTTCGGGGGAGGCTATATGATAGCACGGGGAAGACCTTTCGAGAGGGAGTATGGTGATCGAGGAAAGTCGAGATCAAAATCCAAGGGCAAAAAGAAAGTAAAGTGCTGGAATTGTGGAAAGTTGGGGCACGTGAAGAAGGATTGTCGGGTTAAAGGAGTTGATGGTAAATCCGATTCAAATAATTTTCAAGGTAATATAGCCGAAGCGGATGCTAAGTCGGCTAGTTCAGAAGACGGAGATGCGTTAGTCGTATTGGATAGATCCGAGCTTATTTATCATTGGATCTTGGATTCGGGGGCGTCATTCCACATGACTCCCTATAGGGAGTGGTTTCATTCTTATAAGTCACGGGATTATGGAGTTATCTATTTGGGTGACAACACGGCATGTCCGGTGGTTGGAGTGGGAGACGTTCGGATCAAGATGTTTGATGGTGTTATTCGGACGGTTTCTAATGTTCGACATGTTCCTGCACTTCGAAAAAGTCTTCTATCACTTGGAAAATTTTGCAAACAAGGGTTTAAATTCATCGGCGAGAAAGATCACTTGAAGGTATGTCAAGGTTGTTTGGTGTTGATGAAAGGAGAGCAAGTAGGTGGCCTTTATAGATTAGTCGGCGAGACTCAAGTGGGAGAAGCGGTTGTTGCAAGCGCAAAGGTGGAGTCTTCAACGGTGTGGCATCGCCGTTTAGGACACATAAGTGAGCGCGGATTGCAGGTATTATCCAACCGTGAACTTCTTTTAGGTTACAAGTCCGCGCCATTAGATTTTTGTGAAGATTGCATCTACGGGAAGCAACGAAGGTTGTCTTTTTCTCTATCACATCAAAGAAGTAAGAAGCATCTCGAGTTGATTCATTCAGATACTTGGGAGTCGCCCGATACTTCGTTGGGCGGATGTTCTTACTTTGTTTCATTTATTGATGATTACTCTCGGAAGGCTTGGGTGTATATTCTAAAGCGAAAGTCCGATGTGTTTGAGACTTTTAAGAAGTTCAAAACTCTTGTAGAGAACGAAAAGGATTTAAAAATTAAGTGCCTACGTTCTGATAACGGAGGGAAGTATTGTTCAAGAGAATTTGATGAGTTTTGTATTGAGCATGGAATTAAGCGGCATCTTATGGTACCCGGTACACCGCAACAAAACGGTGTAGCGGAGAGGTTAAATAGAACACTCATGGAGAGGGCCCGTAGCATGTTGAGTACTTCAAAACTCGACAAGAGATTTTGGGCGGAAGCCGTGAGCACGGCTTGTTATTTGATTAATCGAGCGCCGACAAAATCACTTAGTTTGGAAATTCCTGAAGAAGTCTGGAGCGGCAAGTCCGTTGATTACTCCTATCTTCGTGTCTTTGGATGTGATGCTTATGCGTGGATACCAAAGGAGAAAAGGTCAAAATTGGATAAGACCTCTCGAAGGTGTATATTTCTTGGCTATGCAAAAGGTGTTAAGGGGTATCGATTGTGGGACCCTACTAACCACAAAATAGTCATAAGTCGTGACGTTATCTTCAATGAAGGGTCCTTTCAAGGCACCAAGGAAAAGCAAGATGATGATGCTATGATTCCAATTGAGCTCTTTGAAGCGCGCGATGAGGTGCAAGTTGAGCAAGCACAACAGGATGATGAAGTGGTTGATGATGAACCTGACTTGGAATCTCCGCAATCATCCGAAGATACAAATTCACCGGTAGAGTCGCCAGCGGATTCCGGGCGTCCTAGTAGAGTTATTAGACCTCCTGCGAGGTATAATGACTATATTACTTCATTTATTCCTTCTGCAAACCATGTTAGTGCATATGTTGCTTTAGCGGAAGAAGATGAGCCGACTTCGTATAAGGAGGCTTGTGAGTCGACTGACGCTGGGAAGTGGCAATGCGCGATGGAGGAGGAGATGGAGTCAATTCGGAAGAACAAGACTTGGGAACTTGTTGATTTGCCGAAGGGAAGGAACGCGATTGGATGTCGGTGGGTGTTTAAGGTGAAAAAGGATACAGATGGAAATGTGGAGAGGTTCAAGGCAAGATTGGTGGTGAAGGGATATGCTCAGAAGCCGGGAATCGATTTCGATGAGATCTTCTCACCGGTGGTTCGTCTTACCACTATTCGGGTTGTTTTGGCGATCGCAGCGGTCATGAATTTGGAGCTCGAGCAGATGGATGTAAAAACAACATTCTTGCATGGTGACCTGGAGGAGGAGATATATATGTCGCAACCGGAAGGCTTTGTCGAAAAAGGCAAGGAGTATTTGGTTTGTCGGTTGAACAAATCGTTGTACGGCTTGAAACATGCGCCAAGGTGTTGGTACAAGCGATTTGATTCTTTCATTATAAGTTTGGGTTTTGATAGGCTTGAGCGGATCATTGTGCATATTTCTGCGATTATAATGACGGGAGCTTCTGTATTTTGTTATTATATGTCGACGACATGGTGGTCGCCGGAAATAACAAGGGCAAGATATCTATCTTGAAGACTCAGTTAGCCGGTGAGTTCGATATGAAGGACTTAGGAACTGTGAATCAAATACTCGGGATGAAGGTACTACGGGAGAGAAAGAATAGAAAAGTTTGGCTTTCACAGAAGAGTTATGTGGAGAAGGTTCTGCGGCACTTCAACTTGCAGAACGCAAAGCCAGTTTCTACCCCGTTTCCTATTCATTTAAAATTGTCGGCCGAGCAATCACCGGGTACGGAAGCAGAAAAGGCCGACATGGCTCGGGTACCATATTCATCGGCAGTAGGGAGCCTTATGTTTGCCATGGTGTGCACGAGACCCGACATTGCTCAAGCAGTGGGAGTAGTGAGTCGGTATATGGCGAATCCAGGTTGTGAACATTGGAATGCAGTGAAGTGGATTCTCAGATATTTGAGAGGTACTGCGGATTTCTCACTCTGTTATGGTTCTGCGGGTTTGGAGTGCGTCGGATATGTGGATGCAGATTTCGCAGGAGATAAAGACAGAAGAAAGTCTTCCACGGGTTATGTTTTCTCCATAGGCGGTGGTGCTATTAGCTGGGAGTCGAAGCTTCAATCGGTAGTCGCTTTGTCGACGACGGAGGCGGAGTACATAGCAATGACAAATGCTTATAAGGAAGCTATCTGGCTAAAAAGACTTTTAGGAGAATTAAAAGTGAAGCAAGATGTGGTGGGAGTGAATTGTGATAGTCAAAGTGCAATACACTTGGCGAAGAATCCGGCGTTTCACTCTCGGACGAAACACATTGATATTCGCTATCACTTCGTGAGAGATGTGGTGGATGAGGGTTTTATCTCATTGTTGAAAATTCACACAGATGCGAATCCAGCGGATATTTTAACGAAACCGGTAACTCGAGAGAAGTTCAATTGGAGTATGACTTCTCTCGGTCTTGGAGCTACATGAGGAGAGTGGGAATTTTGGCAAGATCTTCAATTTTGTGAAATTCGGCACATGTTTTTAAGTGGGAGAATTGTTGGATTATGTAAAATCATGTTTCGAGTCCATATGGATTTGATCCAATCTTGTTCCTAAAGGTTAGGGATGATTTAGGAATATCTTAAAGATAATTCTTAAAAGGATATGGACGACGACTAGAAGTGATTTAAAAACTCGGATGGACGGTGGAGATCGTTTCCTATTAGAATTAGGTTTTTTTAGAGTTATATTAACTCTTGCGATTCATCTTTTATTTTTTAGGGCTTCATTGAAAAAATTCTAATTGAGAGGAAAAACGTGGAGAGCCTCCGTGAGAGAGTTTCTTGTAATCCAATTTTACTCCTTGTACTTTTGTGCCGTGGATTAATCGAATAACGCATTGAGGTGGTCTTGCCCGTGGACGTAGGTTGACACATTGTTGGCCGAACCACGTAATTCTCGTGTCCTTGCATTCCCTTATTTGTTTTATTTATTTAGTTATTCTCGTGCTTGTTTTCTACAATCGTTTTCGCCTACTTTCATCTACGAAAGATTCTGTTTCCGCTGCGCTCGTGTGCTGTGTGGGTTGACGTGTGCTCGGTAACCCCACGGCCGGTTCCCCTTCAATGCATAGCGTTGCGCCACGTTAGCCAAATGCATAGTGTTGCGCTATGTCTGTCCGGAGGAACTGCCAAATAGAGATTGTATAGATGTTGAGTTCTCATGACCCTAGAGAATGTCAACCTATAACTAGTCCATGCATAGGCATGCATACATGCACATACATAAATATGTCCTCACATGTATATAATTATACAATGGTAGTCATGTATTCTAAATCAAGGTGAGGGGGAGCTCACCAGGGTGTTGGCCGAAGTCTGGAAGCGACGGCGGTGGTTGGCAGCGAAGCTCTGCCCAAAGCAAGAAGACCCAGAACTAGGGCTTCACCGTGCGGCTTCGCTACTCAACCAGAAACTCTGAAACTTTGTGGAGGTCTTCCAAATGGTCAACAAGAGAGGATCCACCCCTTGGATCGAAGCTTCGACGGTCGTATGAGGCGGGCACACGGTTCCGGCCAGAATAAGTTTCCGGTGAGCCGATCTTCTTCCCTGGAAAACCAAAGAGTTTCAGGCCACGAGGCTGCACCAGGAGGGTCCCCAAGAGGTCAGTAGAGCACTGCTAAGGGTCTTGGTGCAAGAAAAACAAAGAAGAGGGAGAGGTACTCACCTCGGGTCTAAGAAAAGAAGAATAATAAGTGTCTTCTTCACCGGCGCAGTGCAGCGGAACCTAGCGGTTGTGCTCTTCGGGAGAGGTCTCCAAAGCGAGAAGAGACAGACCAGGGCTTCTCTGGAGCAAACTTGCAGGTTGGTGTCCTCCCTCCAACCAAGCACGGACTCAAGAAAAAGAACTTTTCCTTTTTCCTTTCCTACGAGGTCGGGTGAAGAAGGAAGGATGGGGCTGCTCGTGGTAGTGGCAGAGGAAGAGGAAGAGCGTCCCCGTGCGGTTAGGATTCCCTCCAAGTGTCTAACCGTAGTGGATGCGACAAAATGCCAAGAGGCCCTTCAACCCTTAGTATTCTCAGGTAAGTCCCTTACTGTAGATGAGAATTGCAAAGATGTCCCTCCCCAAGGACTTTGGTGTAATTCTTTACATAAAATATTGGACATTCTTGCAAAAATTTCACATTTAAAAATTCTAGAGCATTACAATAGGAGTTGAATTCAAATACATCAAATCAAACAACGGATTTGGATTTGCAATTATAGTGATGTTGCAACTACGTATAATTAGACAACCTCTTAGATAAAATATAATTAAAATAAAAGTATATAGAGATAGGTTTATTTGTTTTTTGATAGGACCACAAAAAATTGTTGTGCACGAAAATAAAATAATATATTTTCATCATACTTTTTAATCGCACTTAACATAATTTTTTCACCAGCAAAACTTTGGTTCCTTGAAAAATCAAGGAAGACTACTTTTCGAAAAAAAAAAAAAAAAAAAAGTTTTTTTTGATGGAAAACATATTTTCCACATATTTTTTTTTTAAAAAAAAAGAAAGAGAAAAGAAGATCTTTCCATAAAATCTGAAAGAAAAAATAGGAAAACAATCTCTCTTTTTTTTTTTTTTTTTTTCAATTTTTCGACCATTTCGTTGTAAAAAAAAACTAACTTAAAAAACAATTTTAGGTGTTATTGTTTTTCTAAAAAAATTCTAAAACGAGAACACTAAGATTTTCTTGAAATCAAACACATGAAAACTTAGAAAAAAAAAAAAATCATAAAAACTTTTTTTTTTTGAATTTTCTTTTTCACACTTTCTCAAGGTATATATACCAAACAGCTCCTAAACGGACCAAAATTACTTTTCCAGCTAAAAAATTTGACTAATAATGTAAGACATTAAATTTTTTCACATATCGGTATAGTCTTTATTCAAATGTTGTAATAGGCTCTCTAGGATTTAAAGAAGAGAGAACGAGAAATAAAGACAATTTATTTAGTTTATTAAAAAATTTAGATAGGATTTGAAAAAAGAGCTTGGAGGAAAGCATATATATATATATATATATATATATATATATATATATATATATATATATATATATATATATATATATGGAACTACAAAAGTTACAATATATAGATGACACTATTATATATAAAAATAAATAAATATTTTTTTATTTTATATTTTTACTGTATGTACGTAGGGGTGGCAATTTAGCTCGCTGTTCGCGAACCAGCTCGTGTTCGGCTCGAAATGAGCTCAAGATCGAATCGCTCGTTTAGTAAACGAGCCGAACACGAGCCGAATTTTTCAGCTCGTTTATTAAACGAGCCGAATACGAGCCGAATTTTTCAGCTCGTTTATTAAACATGCCGAACACGAGCTGGGGCCAGCTCGCACGTGCTTGGCTCGATAACAGCTCGAATACATATATATTATATTTATATATTATATTAATTATAATTATATATATAATATAGATTTTTATTATTTAATTTTTATCCCAACTAAAATATAAAATCCAACTCTATTATAAAGAGATCTAATTTTAAAAAAGTTTCATTTATCTATGTTGAGTTAGAATATTTTTAAAAGTTTTAAAAAAATTTAATCCTTAAAACTGATTTTTTTGTCATTGGCCAATGTGTATAATCCAAAAAACTATTAGAATTAATTCAACGATTAAAAATATTATAGTGCTAAGACTTTACTACTTTTAAAATCACTTTAACCGAAATATATATATATATATATATATATATATATATATATATATATATATATATATATATATATATATATATATATGAAAAATATACTTCTATAAATTTTACTATTTAAATTTTAGCCCAACCTAATATTAAAAAATCATTTTTTTGTTAATTTTAATTATTAGATTAATATTTTAATATTTTAATTTTTTTCTAATTTTATATCTAATAGTGAGAATAAAAATCTAACTTGTTGTTCGCAAGTCAGACGAGCCGAATTTTTGAGCTCGATATTTAAACAAGCTAGCTCGTATTTAGCTCGTTTATTAAACGAGTTGAACACGAGCCAGCCCGCTCGTGTTCGGCTCGTTGACACCGCTATATATAGTTAATACATTCTCCTTGCAATCACAAGTAGATAATCCTAAATATGGGTGGAACTGGGCCCGAGCCTAAACAAAGCCCGCCCCGATGGACCATGTATGGCCCATCTTTGGGTATCAAAATTGTAACTTTAGATCTAGGCCGAGCTTAAAAATTTATGCTCAAAAAAATGTTGGGTTTATTTAGACATGTCCAAATCCAGCCCTGACCTGACCTAAAAACTCGATACATTAGTTACCAAAATAAAATATCTAGTTATATTATATAAAATATATTTGTTCATATAAAAAAATACATGATATATTATATATATAGAATATAGTGTTATGAAGTAAATATATTAATATTAATATAAATAATTTAGTTTTCATATAAAGATATATTATTATAGTATTATTATATATAATTATACATATCTATATGTGAGAAATATATAAAGTATTAGGCAATAGAATTGGATTTAGGGCTAGACCCTAAATTTTTTTAAAAAATTAAATAGTAATCCGATCCAAAATTTAATATTTAAAAAAAAAAAAAATTAGACATAGTATGATCCGACTAAAATCCGACCAAGTTTCACCCCTAATCCCAACAAAAGGCAAAAGGAGTACTGCTTGAGCAGTGAGCTCATTCGTGGAAGTGGGTCCCACTAGTTAAAGGGTTCTTGGGTTTATTACATCAGCAATGAGCTCATTCGCGGAAAACGCCCGCGTGGTGTATATATATATAGAGTTGGGCTGCAATGCTATTGATAGCACTAGTCCAACTTTGCCATCTCTTTTGTAGTCCTTGGATCGCATTGAGATTCGTGCAGATTTTTTAATAAAAAAAAAAAAAATAAAAAAAAAAATAAAAAATAAAAAGTAAAATTTTTTTTTTTAATTAAAGGACCTGCACGAATCTCAATGCGATTCAAGAGCTACAAAATAGATGGTAAAGTTGGGCTGGTACTATCAATAGCATTCCAGTCCAACTCTATATATATATATATATATATATATATATATATATATATATATATATATATATATATATATAATATATGCCCAATATTATTTTTATATTTAATTTTGGGTATTAATTTTACACTCTATTTATTTAAAGATAAATTTTTTTTCATCTATTATTTTAAAATGATGAATAAAATTTACTCCATCCTAAAATAGGTAAAATGTAAGATGTACATCCTTTTAGAATGTATATTTAATATTTATATATATATATATATATATATATATATATATATATATATATATATATATATATATATATGTAAAATTAGACTACTATGCTATCGATAGTACTAAATTAATGATACTATTAAATTTTTAGCCCTTAGATTAAGAAATATGTAATTAGAATGATAGTGGGTCCCTAGAATTTAGTAAATAGTTGAAAAAATTGTATGACCTAAAGCGGGGAAATGATCAAATTCAAAGAGTGCCACATCTACTGGCTCTCTAGCTAATTAACCTAGACTTCTTTAAACTCTTGGCTGCAGGTTTTCACTCCACAAGTCTCTACAATATATAAATCTTGTCCAAGTATGAATCCTAATCTAACTCAAAATTAATTCTAATACAAATCAAATAAAATATTTAAACTTATGTCTAACTATATTTTAAAATTAAGTTTAAATTATTATCTTTATTCAAGGATTGAAATTCATTCTCCTCTTTAGAATTTAAAAAAGAGAGAACGAGGAATAATGATAATTTATTTAGTTTATTAAAAATTTAAATTGAATCTGTAAAAGATAAAAATAATTTATTTTTATAAAAATATAAAATTAGTAAATTTTTTATGGGTCTATTTGCCGCCATTGAAGATAATTTAATATTATTAAATATAAAGAGCTAACACGAAAGCATATCAAAATATTCTTTTTATTTTTCGATAAAACTACAGAAATTATAATATATAAATCACAATATTATATATAAAAATAAATAAATATTATATTTTATTTATAATCCGATACCACTTGTTGATGGCTAACTTTTGTAATTTTCAAAAGTTAATTAATTATATTTTATGTTCTCGTTAAAACAAAAGAAAACATTTGAGTTATAGCTGGTTAGAAGAATATTTTATTAATACCTCACAAATTAATAAATTTTATCTAATTTCAATTCTTTGAAACAAAATTTTTATATTTGAAAAAAAATTAAAGTGGGGAACTCGCCAACGATAGATACTATTTGTGATACTTTAAAAAATTAATATTAAAAAATATTTAATAAATTATTAAATAGAAGCAAATTTAAAATAAATTTAGTTAAAAATTATGAAACAACTAAATTTTAAATTTAGAATTTTATTATTTTTTTGAAAGAAAAAAATAACATGCTATCCGCATCGTTTATTTTAAAAGAAATTCAGCTGAAAATGTAAAACAACTAAATTTTGAATTCAAAATCTCATATATCAATTATTAACTCTTTTGTCACATGCGCTAAAGATTATGGATGGGAATAGAACACCGTTGAAAGTTTCAACTGAAGTTTTATTTATATTTTAGCAGCCTAAGTTTCGTTGCTGAGTATACATCAGCCCTCACCTCATCACCTCCATTTTACAATTTGGAAAAGCTACAACTCTATCAAGGAGCGTACAGTACACGCAAAACTCCTATATATATATATATATATATATATATATATACTCTACAAAATCGTAACTCTTATACTCAAAACATTTTTAAGAGTTGTGTCCCACATATTAATTAACAAGAGGAGTGAGTATACATATATATATATATATATATATATATATATATATATATATAGCTACTTGTGTAGAATAGAGAAATGGAGAGGGTTAAGTTGGGTTCCCAGGGATTAGAGTTAACATTAGTTATTTAATTATATATATACTACTATATATATATATATAATTAATTAGACTTACTAATTAATCTCTCTATTGATCATCCAAATTAACCTTCATCGTTTGGTTATAAACTATATATGAGTAGGTATCAAAGCTAGGATTTGGATGCATGGGCCTCACCGGAATGTACAACGCTCCGGTCGACGACGAGACCGGCATAGCCATCATCAAGCACGCCTTCGAGAGCGGCATCACCTTCTTCGACACCTCCGACGTCTACGGGCCGTGTACCAACGAAATCTTAGTCGGCAAGGTTCGCTTTTCAAACTGTGGCTAAGGATTAATATGAAACACTACCGTATGTAGTTATCTTTTTGAAGTACTTTATATTTATGTACTTTACAAAACGTCTGAGGCTGCATTTGGTAGTGAAATAAGAGAGAATTAACTGTTATAAAATTAGAAATTAATTAAAATGTACTGGTGTAAAAAAATATTTGGTTAGATATTAGATTAGTTCGAGAGATAAAAAGAAATTGTATTTAGTTTGATAATGGAGAATAAAAGAAATAGAAAGTAGTAGTTGATTAAAATTATATTTTTGCCCTCACGCTTTATGATGTATTAAAACAAATTAAATTTCAATTTGATTGTTTTAAGTAATTAATTGAAAAAATTTAAAAATCAGATAAAATCAAAATCAAAATCAAAATATATTTCTTGGAAAAATATTAAAATCAAATTTTTAGTTGCTCTTTTTTTTCAAAATCAAAAAATATTCACAAAAAATTCCTAAAGGGTTATATCATGGAAAAAAGCAATTAATTTATTTACTATAAATTTCATATTACTTTTCTATTAATATATACAATTTAAATTTAATAAATTTAAATTTAAATTTAAATTGGGTGAGGTAGCAGATAGGATTGAATGCGAGGGCAGAACAGAAAAAACGCCAGGGTGGGAACAATTGTTCCCACCAATGCCACACCGGTGGGATAACCCGGTAGGCTTTAGGGAAAACATGTTTGGCTTATTCCCCAAATAGTTCTTGTACCAAACAAAACCTTAGAAACTAAAGAAGCCATTAATGCACTTTACCAACATTTGTATAAAGAGTGCGAGCGATCAGATGTCTATAACAGAATAGTAGCTAGGTATAATATTTGGATCATTTTCCTCGAGAAAATAAGTTATATCATGTTGTGATCTGTCTACCGCTACGAACGAATCGACCCACGATGGATGGTCATTCATGATACAGATTGAGTTTGTTTAGATTTTTATTTGAAATCAGGCTTGCAGGCTCATGACTTCCAGCAGATTCAAAAATCTGCTGTTAATTATTCCACATTGTCAGTGTTAAGGAACCCTTGATTAAGAGACCAAGTTTAATGCTGATAATAAAAAGAGACCGTAATATAAAGACAAACTTTTATTGATATGACTTCAAGTACATGGCTAAAGTAGGGGCATATTCCCACTGTACATGAGTGAAATGCTCAATTTATGAACTTGGTGGTCCTTCAAAAGTGGGTTGCTAAGTTTAATGACATGACGGTCAGGTTGGGTTGAGTTTCAGCTTAATTTGACTTTCTTAGTTTAATGACTTGACGGTCGTTTGAAGTTGAGATGCTCAGTTTAACGACATGACAACCTGTTTGAATTTGGGCTGTTTAGTTTAACAACTTTGCGGTCGTTTGAATTTGGGTTTAGTTTAATGATTATTCGGTCATTTGATTTTGGGTTTAGTTTAATAACTTTTCGGTCGTTTGAATTTGGGTTTAGTTTAATGACTTTTCGATCGTTTCAATTTGGGTTTAGTTTAATAACTTTTCGGTCGTTTGAATTTGGGCTGTTTAATGACTTTTCGGTCGTTTGAATTTGGATTTAGTTTAATGACTTTTCGGTCGTTTGAATTTAGGTTTGTGAGTCGATTAAGTTGACTCGGCCGATTCATTTGAAGTCAGCTCGGTTTGAACTCTTGATTTGATTCAGTTTGGGCGGAGCTGGTTTGCTTGATTTGGATCGTCCCTGAAGTTTAGTTTGAACCTTTATTCAGGTTGGGTTCAAATTGAATTGGTTTGAACCTTTTGTATTTGATTTGAGCTGAGTCGGTTTAGGCTTTCGCTTGATTTGTCCCTTTTGAATTTGATTTGGGTCGAACCGTTATACTTTGGTTCAGAACCCTTTGAGACATGGTTTAGGTCGAACCCTTATGATAGTTCGAGACCCTTTGAATTCGATTTCGGTCGGGCCCTTATAATTCGGCTCAACTTAGACCCTTCTGCAGTTCGGTTTGGTTCGTCTTGTAACCTTATGGTTTGGTTCGAGATCCGTTTGAACTTGAAACTCCATTGCATTTGGTTTGGATTGAATCTTTGTGGTTTGATTTAAGACGCCTTCGAGTTTGGTTTGAGTCACCCTCTTTGCGGTTTGGCTCAAAACCCTTTGACTTTGATTTGGGGTCGAGCTGGTGCATGGTCCAGTTCGTATGATTCCACCCAGATTCGATTTAGGTTGAACTGGCTTATGATTTGGCTTGGCTTGTCTTGATCCTCTCGCGGTTTAGTTTGGGTTGAACCTGTTTGTAGTTCAAATTGAATCTTTTATGGTTCAATTTAAGTCGAACCAGCTTGTGGTTTGATTCGGTTCAGTTCGAACCTCTTGTAGTTCGCTTTGGATTGAACTAGATTGTAGTTCGAGTTGGATCCTTTTATAGTTCAATTTAAGTCGAACTAGCTTGTGGTTCGGTTTGGGTTGGAACCGACTTCAGTTCAAGTTGAATCCTTCACGATTTGGTTTAAGTAGAATCGTCTTGTCATTCGGTTTGACTCGAACCTCATGTGGTTTGGTTTGGGTTCAACCGAATTGTAGTTTGGTTCGGCTTGACTTGGACCTCCTGTGGCTCCGTTTGGGTTGAACCGACAAGTTGAATGTTTAAGCCGAACCGGCTTGTGGTTCGGTTTGGTTCGAACCTCATGCAGTTCAGTTTAAGTTGAATCCGTTTTAGGTTCAAGGTGTATCATTCATGGCTCGGTTTAGGTCGAGCTAGCTTGTAATTCGGTTCGACTTGGCTCATCCTCCTCTGATTCCGTTCAAGTTGAACCGACTTGTAATTTGGTTCGACTCGGCTTGGGCCTCCTGTGGTTCTATTTGGGTCGAACCGACAAGTTGAATCCTTTATGGTTTGGTTTAAAGCTGAACCGGCTTGCGGTTCAGTTTAGTTCGAACCTCATGCAGTTCAGTTTAAGTTGAATCCGCTTAGGTCCAAGGTGTATCCTTCGTGGCTCGGTTTAGGTCGAGCCGGCTTGTAGTTCGGTTTAGTTTGGCTCGGTTCTCCTTTGATTCCGTTCAGGTTGAACCGGCTTGTAATTTGATTCGTCTCGGTTTGGGCCTCATGTGGTTCTGTTTGGGATGAACCGATTTCAATTCACGTTGAATCCTTTACAGTTTGGTTCACTATTTATCTCGATCATAGTCGTTCCGAATTATGTTCATAGGGTTCAGTTGGCACAATCCGGTTTAAATCGAATCGAGTCGAACCGGGCCTATCACGTAGATGGTGCTTGGCTCGACCAGTGCCTATCACGAAAATGGCGATTTGATCGAGTCGAGCCGTGCCTATCACGAAGATGGCGATTGGTTCGATCAGTGCCTATTACGAAGATGGCGGTTTGATCGAGTCGAGCCGTGCCTATCACGAAGATGGTGATTGGCTCGACCGGGGCCTATCACGAAAATAGCGATTAGCTCGACCAGTGCCTATCAAGAAAATGGCGGCTTGATCGAGTCGAGCCGTGCCTATCACGAAGATGGCGATTGGCTCGACCGGTGCCTATCACGAAGATGACGGTTTGATCGAGTCGAGCCGTGCCTATCACGAAGATGGAGATTGGCTCAACCGGTGCCTATCACGAAGATGGCGGTTTGATCGAGTTGATTTATTTTTGTAATTTTTATTTTTATTTTTATTTTATTATTATTCTTTCTTTTTAGCGGGTTTGATTGTGTTGGGCCTATCACGAAGATGGCCACTCGATCGAACAAAAAAGAACGGTTTCGTTTGAATCGCATATTTCGACCGTGTCGAGCCTATCACGAAGATGGCCGCTCGGTACAAAAAAAAATAATCTAAAGTTGGGTTTGATCGTGTCGAGCCTATCGTGAAGATGGCCGCTCGATCGCACAAAAAATGACGGTTTGGTTTGGAATAGGAATTTGTGTGTCGAGCCTATCACGAAGATGGCCGCACAATCAAATCGGTTGGAGAACTGTCGTCATGTCGTTCGGCGCACGTCTTGAGGAGACGGGTGTATAGTGAATATGCACGCACAACATAGTAACGATTCAATGCCGGATTTGATCGGTCGAGCCTATCACGAAGATGGTCGTGTGATCAAACCGACAAAAAAGTCGCCACTATGTCGTTTGTGCGCATACACCGACCCGCCCGCCGTCATCTTAGTGGTGGGATAGTCTTGTGGCCACTATTGTTACCACCGTCGACGAAGGAATAAGAGGCTATGAGACCTCCTCGCACATCGTTGTTGTCGTCGTCGTCGCCATCACGGCCGCCGTCGCCGTCACCGTCGTGGCCGCTATTGCCGTTACCATCTTACATTCATCTTTTTGTTTATTTTTTTAAACCCTCTCCTCCTCTTTTTATTTATTTTTTTTATTTTTTTTTATTTTTTATAGCCCTATTTATATAGATTCTGGGATCTTTTTATTTTGAAAAATAATTCTTGACTATGATTCATCTAGGGCAAGTTTCAATCAATTAACATTTAATTGATTTTTTTAATTCATTTTTTTTTTCAATTTTAAATTTCAATTTTTTTTTTATCTCAACATGATTGAATAATAATATATATTTGTGTAGGCATTGAAACAAATGCCTAGGGAGAAAGTGCAACTCGCAACGAAGTTCGGAGTAGACATAACAAACCATACCCGCCAAATCAACGGTAAGGCGGAGTACGTCCGCGCGTCTTGCGAGGCGAGCCTCGAGAGGCTCGGCGTGGACTACATCGACCTCTATTACCAGCACCGCGTCGACCAGACCGTGCCCATTGAGGAAACAGTGAGTAGTAAATTATCCTTCTGTATATCGGTTTCGCACTTTATCCTCCTCGATTGATTTTTAAAATATGTGGTTGTTTTTTTTGGTGAATTTTTTTTTACAATAGATGGAAGAACTGAAAAAAGTTGGTGGAGGAGGGGAAAGTGAAGTACATTGGGCTCTCGGAGGCGAGCCCGGACACCATCAGGCGGGCTCATGCGGTGCATCCAATCTCTGCACTTCAGATGGAGTGGTCACTTTGGACTCGCGAGATAGAGTCTGAGATTGTGCCGCTTTGCAGGTTCAGTATATTTCGAGCTAAATGGTTTCTGCTTCTGTTTCTATTTTTAGTTTTAATAATCCATAAAACGATAATACTACAATCAAAGAAAAAAAATTTGGTTTACATTTGGTTTCAAATCGAAAGGAAAGTGAATTAATTTGCATTTCAATGAATTCGAGCAAATTGAATTCCTCTAACATCTTCGATTTGTTTATATTTAGATGGAATTCATCCAAATCAGCATATACTAACATAAATCATGAATTCAAAAATATCAAAACAAAGATCGTTTCGGAGAGGGGCGATATTTTAATTCACAATTCTTTTTTCTTTTGATATTCACAATTCTTATATTGAGAGGGGCACTGGTTTTGGCTCTTAAATGATAACATCTCTCAGCTATTATTGATTATTTATGGTTGTTGAATATATATATTAAAAATACTATTTTCTGATCACTTAAACTACTGCAGAATAATAATTATTTTGTATTTTTTAATATGATATTAGAGCGAGGGACTCTCATTTGAATCTTATGAGATTCTTAGTATAATTTATTATTTGGGTCACTTGCTCAGCTCCTATTAAAATTAAAATGTATATGTTTGCTAAATGTAAATGCAGGGAGCTAGGAATTGGAATTGTTCCTTATGCCCCCTTGGTGGAGGCTTTTTTGCTGGGAAAGGAATCATAGAAGAATTACCTCAAAATTCATTTATGGTAATTATAATCTTTTGTTTGTAGTATATTTCTATCTTACAGCTCAGAAAGTTATAATTAACTATTGGCTAAATTACAGAAAATCTTTCAGTAATATTCCGCTTTTTCATTTTGCTCTCATGTCTTTTAAAAGCTTACATTTTGCCCTTTCATAATTACCGAAATATGCATTTACCCCCCGCCGTCACCATTTCATGAGTGAACCGTCAATTTTTTAAAAAATATTATTGGATATACTCAAAATACTCTTCGGGAAATAAGCTAAAATCTATTTTCTCTCCAATATAAGGTAAGGATATTTTTGTCAATTTACCTCCTCCGTTAAGGCCGTTGCCCCCTAAAGATAATTCGGTAATTACGAGGGGGCAAAATGTAGGCTTTTAAAAGACAGGGGACAAAGTAAAAAAGCAAGATATTACATGAAAATTTTCTGTAATTTAGCCTTAACTATTCTATAATTTTATTTTTATTTTACTATAAGAAACCTATGAGCAAAAAGGATTAAAGTGACATTTTTTTTTTTCACAATTCACATAGCAGCACATTACAATACTTCACTAATGTATAATCTGTACTTTATATAACGGAAGGTTTTTATAATATAACAAAAATAGAATTATTAGTCGTTAAGTGCAACTGGTTGAACCATAGCCAAATTAAAGTATACCATTATAATAATCTATATAAATATTTGAATCCCTAATACCTTTTGTCATGCGGTAAAATTTTTTTCACCTTCAACGGCCTTATTTCTTCATACTACGTTTAGGTTATAAATTTAAAAAATCAAAGAATCGCAGAAGAACATACTCTTTGCCACGTGGCAAATTTTTCTTTACTCTCACCAACTCCATTTCTTTATCTTACACGTAGATTATAAATTTGAGAAATCGAAAAGATGCGTCTCTTTTCTTCGTCCTACGCATATATTACAAATTTAAAAAATCGAAGGAGCGCGTAGGTTATAAATTTGGAAAATCAAAAGAATGCAGCTTCTTCTTTCATCCTACGCGTTATAAGTTTGAAAAATCAAAAAGGATGTGGAATATTTCTTCATCCTACATAGGTTACAAATTTGAGAAATCGAAAGGATGTGAAATATTATGATTTATCTACGCCTAATCGAATTCTAAGAAAAAATAAAAAATAAATTTCAACTGTTGCGATCGCGAAGAGGTAGGAAAAATGAACGGGCAAAATTTAGTTTCGAAATTTATATATATATATATATATATATATATATATATATATATATAATATATATATATATATATATATATATATATATATTATTATATATATATATATTTTTACTTTAAGAATATAAAAAATTCTTAGAGCCAATATAGTGTAAGAGGAGACTCTCAAATCGAATAATTATCTTTCTTATAATTTCTTAATTAGGGATTAGGATTTTTTTTTTTCTTTTGGGTCTGTGGAAGCTATCTTTGAGAACTCGGTCATCGTGAGGTTGTCGATTTAGTACTGCTCTATTCTCTTTCTTGCAGTTTTTTTTCTTTTTTTTTTTTTTTCTTATTTGATTCCGAGTCGTCTATTTTATTTTTATTATAAATTCAATTTTATATCATTGGCAATTTTTTTTTTTATTTTTTATTTTATTAATAAAATAATTTCTACTTGCCACATCGCGCGGATTCCTATACTGGTATTACATTATTATTGATTAGACTTTTGAATATGAATTTTACAGCAATCACATCCGAGATTTGCGGGCGGGAACTTGGAGAAGAATAAGCCTTTTTATGTGAGAGTGGAAAACCTAGCCATGAAGCATCAATGCACACCTGCTCAATTAGCTTTAGCTTGGGTTCTTCACCAAGGGGATGATGTTGTTCCAATCCGAGGTAATTAAGCTTTACAATGTTATGAGATATTTGTTTAAGGCTATTTCTTTTTAGACGCCGTTCTTTTCGTTCACTCACAACATGCATTTGCTTCATAATGTTTTAGGGACGACCAAGATCAAGAACTTGGATAACAATGTTGGCTCATTGAAAGTAAAGCTCACCGAAGAAGATGTGAAGGAAATATGCGATGCGGTGCGTGAGGAAGACGTTGTGGGTCTGCGAATAAATGAGCCATTCCTATCTTTGGGATGGAAGCATGCAAATACTCCTGCGAAGAACACTGAATCTACTGCTTAATTGATATTGTTCTACAATTTTCTTTACGACGCTAAAGAGTATAATAGATAAGTGGATGGAGCATTTATGATCCTTTGTTGAAAGTTCTATTGTACTATATTTGCAGATTATGAGAAATGATTAAATGGTTTCTTTATTTATGAAATTGATCAAGTCATAATGACATGCTTAGAGCTTGTTGCTTTTTTTTTCCCACCATTTTTGCAGTAAAAACATAAGAAGATTTCCTCAACAATAGTCCATTTTAAAATAAATTTAAATTCTTTAGTTGATACTTTCTAATTACTTTGATTATAGATTTAATTCCATAAGACTCCCTACAAATGTGTCGAATAACAAATAAATCTTTACAAAACTTAGATGGTCAGATTTATTCTTTGAAAATTTCATGGTTTGCAAATATGTTCTTCTAAAAGTTCTCATACGTTCCTATTTGTCCCTAGCTTTTGATCCATCGATATTTTTTTATCGGTGAGTGTGTGAAATGACCACTTGGCACTTACAAATTTGTTTTTGCAAAAAGCTATCTTCTTTTTTCTCTATATCCTCGCATTCGCTGCTAACCGTGCGGCGTCCCTTGTCTTTCCCGAAGCAAGAACCTCACCTTCAATTCCATCGCCATCGTAGGCCTCACCGCGGCCAAATCAAGAGGAGGACGATAGAAAGATGGCGGGACTCAATATTATAACACAAATTATATATATAAGGGATAAAAATGTTATTTACCGCTTACGTAACCATGGTTAATTTTTTTTTACTCATGATTATCCATTTTTTGTAACAAAGGGATACAATTACAAACAGAAGGATGTTTGGAGGGACAAATATGATCACTTAAGTTTTATAGAAATTTACTTACTATTTAATACTTTTTTTGAAAGCCATATGCAATTATTGCTTAATTTTGCGCTACCCCATTTACTTGAACTACGGATTTTGTTAAACTAACAACCTTACTTTCTATTGGATGTTGAGGGACATGCGGTATTCATAGCCATTTGGTTGGGATATTGTCACGCCCGAGCCTGCAACGGAAGCTCCTTCAGACACATATGCACATACCAATCGAACGGACTGTCTGCCGTCACGAACGAATCGACCCGCGATGAGTGGTCATTCATGATACAGATCGAGTTTGTTTAGATTTTTTTTATTTGAAATCAGGTTCGTAGGCTCATGACTTCCAACAGACTCAAGAATCTACTATTAATTATTCTACACTGTCAGTGTTAAGGGACACTCGATTAAGAGACCAAAAATAAATGCTGATGATAAAAGAGACCAAAGTGTGAAAAAATAAAAATTTATTAATATAATTTGCTGTGTACATGGCTTAAGTAGGGGCATACCCCCACTGAACATAAGTGCTCGGTTTATGAACTTGGCGGTCAATTAGTTGCTCAGTTTAACAATTTGGCGGTCAATTAAGTTGAGTTTGATTTGATTTGCTCAGTTTAATGACTGGCCGGTCAATTAAGGTTGAGTTTGATTTGATTTGCTTAGTTTAACGACTTGGCTGTCAATTTGGGTTTGGCTTGCGAGTCGATGAAATTGACTTAGCCGATTGAATTCAACTCGGTTTGAACTTTTGCTCTTTAGTTCAAGTGGAGTTGATTTAATTGATTTGGTTCATCCTTGGAGTTTGGTTTGAACCTTTGTTTAGGTTGGGTTCAAAATGAACTGGTTTGATCCTTTTGTATTTGATTTGGGTTGAGCTGACTTTGGCTTTCGCTTGGTTTATTCTTTTTTCAATCTAGTTTGGGTCGAACCGTTATACTTTGGTTCAGGGCCCGTTGAGATTTGGTTCAGGCCGAACCCTTATAACTTAGTTCGAAATCCTTTGAAATTGACTTGGGTCAAGCCCTTATAGTTCGGCTCAACTTGGACTCTTCTGTAGTTTGGTTTGGTTCGGATCTTAACCTTATGGTTTGGTTCGAGATCCGCTTGAGTTTGATTCGAGTTGAGCTCTTATGGCTTGGTTCAACATGAAACTTTTGAACCTTTATAGTTTGATTTAAGACGCCTTTGAGTTTGGTTTGAGTCGCCCTCTTTGCAGTTTGGTTCGGGTTGAACCAGTTTGTAGTTCAAGTTGAATTCTTTATGGTTCGGTTTAAGTCGAACTAGCATGTGGTTCAGTTTGAGTTGAACTAGCTTGCAACTTGGACCTCATATTGGCGTAGTTTGGACCTTCTGTGATTTTGTTTAGGTTGAATCAGTATCGATTCAAGTTAAACCCTTTGTGGCTCGGTTTAGGTCGAACCGGCTTGTAATTTGGTTCGATTTGGTTTGACTCGGCTTGAGCCTCATGTGGTTCTGTTTGGATTGAGCCAACTTTAATTCAAGTTGAATCCCTCACAGTTTGATTTAAGTCGATCCGACTTGTGGTTCGGTTTAAGTCGAACCTTATGTGGTTCGGTTTGGGTCGAACTGCTTTTAATTTAAGTTTTGGTTCGGTTCTGCATATGGGCTTGAAAGGTACCTATCACAAAAATGGCAATTTGATGGAGTCGAGACTATCACAAAGATGACGTATGGCTAGACCAGTGCCTATCACGAAGATGACGTTTTGATCGAGTCGAGCCGTACCTATCACAAAGATGGTGTATAGCTAGACTAGTGCCAATCACGAAGATGGCGATTTGATCGAGTCGAGTTGTGCCTATCACGAAGATGACGATTTAATCGAGTCGAGCCGTGCCTATTACGAAAATGGCAATTGACTCGATCGGTGCCTATCATGAAGATGGCAATTTGAAACAACACTAATTTTATTATTATTATTATTTATATTTATTTTATTTATTTCACTCTTTTTTTTATTAGCGGGTTTGATCGTGTCAGGCTTATCGTAAAGATGGCCGCTCGATCGCACCAAAAAGATCTATTTGGTTTGAATCGCTATGTTTCGACCGTATCGAGACTATCACGAAAATGGTCGCTCGATAAAAAAAAATAATAATCTAAAGTCGTGTTTGATCGTGTCGAGCCTATCACAAAGATGGGCGCTCGATCGCACCAAAAAGAAATGTTTGGTTTAAATCGCCATGTTTTGACCGTATCGAGTCTTTCACGAAGATGATTGCTCGGTAAAAAAAAAAAAAAAAGTAATCTAAAATTGGATTTTACCGTGTCAAGCCTATCACGAAGATAGCCGCTCAGTCAACCGGGCAGGAGATCGTATTTTTATCGTTTGCATATATGCGTTATCTCTTTACTGTCGTGGAAGTCGAGTGATCACCTTAATTATTTTCGTCGTCGTATTCTTTGTTGTTGAAGAACAAAAGTCCGAAGCTTTCTCTTTTTTTTTTTTTTTTTTAGTTTGCTAGGACGAATTAATTAGAGGACACCCAGCACCACCTTAATTTGCATGGTGTTACCTCGTGGGTGGAGAAAAAAAAGTACTCCCCTCTGTTGGGCGCCAGAGAGAAAGGGAAGGGAAAGAGAGAATAAGAGAAATAGAAAAAATGTCTTTCTTTTTTTTCTCTCTTTTTTTTTTTTTTTTTTTTTTTTTTTTTTTTTGACTGCTGCTGCTGTGAAACTCTTTTTTTTTTTTCTTTTTTTTCTTTTTTTTTTTGTCTCTGTATCTCGCTAGCTCCCTCTTCTTCTTTTTTCTTCCTCTCATTCTCTCTAATTTATAAACGTCTCAAAACCTCTTTTTAGAAATTATTCAATAAAATTAAAAGAGATGGTAACTTCGAAGGTATATGCTATTTTTTATATCAATCAAATCAATTAACATATTCTCCACCATTTTCTCTTTTTTTACCTTCTCTTTTCATTCTTTTTTGCAAAAAGAAACCTCCATCAGATTTTTTTTTTTTTTTCCTTTCTTTTTTTCTTTTGGAAATAATTTTTAATCTCTCTTCATTCTTTTTTTATTTCTTTCCTTTTTCTTCTTTTTTTTTTTTTTTTTTTTTCTTTCTTCTTCTTCTTCCTTTGTATTTCATTTTTTTTTCTTTTTTTTTTTCTTTCTTCTTCTTCTTCCTTTGTATTTCATTTTTTTTCTTTCTTTTTTTTTTATCCGAACAAAGATAGAGTTCTCCATACGCTTCTAAGGCGTCACAATCTATATACAGTTCAATGCATTCCAGATAGAAATAGAGTGTACACAAAAATTATATGAGGAGATACCAATAAATATAAACAATTAAGCTATTGCAATATTTTTGCTATTCATTAGATTTATACTCTGTTTTTCAAATACAACCCAAAATAAAGTCTACAGTTTTTTTTTTTTTTTTTTTCTGTTTCTTTATCTTTTAGCTATACAATATCCAATGGTTTATCTCTCTCGATCACCAAAAAAATGGAAGGATGTTATCTACTGTGCTACGCCCTTTTCTTGCGCCGCTGCATAATCTACGAATTTAAGAACTATAAACATAGTTCCCATAGTTCCCAGCAAGTACGGCTACCCAAAAAAAGAGTTTCACCCATCAAATCCAGAGAAAGCAACATAAGCATATAAACTTCTTTTATATGTATGAAGGAATACCCATACTCATGTCCTAGTGGTTATCCTATTTACTATACATGTTGAGTTCTCATGACCCTAGAGAATGTCAACCTATAACTAATCCATGCATAGGCATGCATACATACATGCACAAACATAAATACGTCCTCACATGTATATAATTATACAATGGTACGTAGTCATGTAATCTAAATCATATGTTTGATCCATACATAATTATTATTTAAGTACCCACTTTAATTTACAAACATTTTTCTTATAAAAATTCTCTCTAGACATGAGAAATGATTAAATCCATTCGATGCACACTAACCCATTTCAACACACTTTCAATTACTTGTCGATACTTGCAATTGAGTTCTCACAAGCTATTTGCTCGCTTTCGAGCTTAACGAGCCGAAATCTTTAAGAACTTTCTCATTTCTTCAAATTGACCGTCGAGAATTTGTCGTTCTCCAAATTGAAGTTGTAGGATTTTATAGGGCAGCGGAAACTTACAAACTGGATAGCCAACGTATCCAGGAACCGGAATTGGATCAGCTAGCTTGTTTTACCAGCCTTCTTGGATCGTCCTTGTCTTCTTGGTAATTCTTGACTCTCCACGAATCTTCTGGTTGCAAACCGGATGCGAAGAGGGCTACCAGAGTCCTCTTCTATGTCCACACTCCAAAACCCCGGGAACGAAAGTGGAAACCCAGAGAGAACGTAGAGAGAGAATGAGGAAGAAGAAAATCCTTTTTCTTCTTATGTATCGTATATCATATCTCACTCAACGTATGAGGGAAGGGGTTCTATATATTGATTATTAGGACTCCTTAGGATATTCTCTTACTCACGTAGAGATAAACAGAATATGGTTAGGATATGGGTTAAGATATGTTTCTTAACCTATAAGAAACATATCCTCATCTTTAACCCATAAGGATAAATCCTATCATTATCCTTAACATATAAGGATGAATCCTAATCCAAATCTCATATGGATTGAGTCAACATAGAACCGGCCAATGTGGACACACCACATGGCAACAATCTCCCACTTGGCCACATTGCCAATTTTCTCTCATATACATTCTACTCTTCATACGGGTAATGGAGCGTGCGACCAGATGGAAAAAATCACAATGCAGGAGTGCTATATTAAGTCACCACCCAACTAACATAGCACATCACTGACTAAAGCGTATATGCCCCAGACGTTTCAACACACACCGGATCAAGTATCACAAATCTTCCTCCTGTAATCACAGGACTTGACCCTACAACATCTCTTGTACTCATGATTATCTCAAGTAACACAACCGAGATAACCGCCAGGGCAATGAGTCACAAGACTTTCATGGTGTGCTATCGAAACATCTTCCTCAGCCCCTCACATTAATCTGTATCGGTCCAAGCACTTTACTAGACATGCTCCGCGAGATCGTATTTTCTCATGACCCTGAGATACACGCTAAGTTAGTTACTTTGGACCTCTACTTCATAATGTAGTTCTAAGTCGAGGGCATAAAAAAAAGGGGGTTAGTGCTCACACAGTGACATAGAGGGAAGAATGTATGTCACTCTACTAACTGGTCGACAATCACATACAGTATGATATGTATGCCATGGCGGAGCACCCACCCAATGGGTCGTGTCACGCTCTAAAACGCCATGCGAACCTTGGTCTAGGCACCACTAAGGCATCTAACCACTATACAACTCAGGTCATCTCTCTAACCCAAGTATTTAGGTTCGGCTGCTATACAGGCTCGATATGGAATTTTACAAAACAATTCTCATATCCAACTCCCAAGAGTCTCATCTTAAACTAATTAAGGCGACTTTCAAATCGTATCAACACTTTATTCATAACATATATGAACAAAGCAATCATATTACAACTACTAAAGTTTAATATGATTATTTAGTCTCATCCTGCTCACCACTTAGGTGCCAGGGCGATCACCCGTGTGAGTGGGCTGACCTGAGCCTGGTGACTAATGGTAATATGTGCCTACTAGTATCAATTACGCAATCATACATAAAAGAAAAACATATTTTCATTAAGAAAAGCGTAAGATACAAAAGTCTCAATAATGTCCATACATCATAACCTGCGAAGACCCAAACTCCGAACGTGGGTCAGGAACATATCCCTAGCTATCGGCTTGGTCAACGGATCAGCCACCATCCTAGTGGTGGAGATATGTCTAAGAGTGACCTCGCCTAGCCTAATCATCTCTCGAATGTAGTGAAAACGGATGTCAATGTGCTTGGTCCTGCCATGATACTTGGGGTCCTTCACATACTCCAAAGCAGCCATGCTGTCAGAGACCATCTCAACAGGCTCGTCAGCTCGAGTCACAATGTCGAGGTGCTGGAGAAATCTCCTCAGCCAAACAGCCTCCTGAACGGCTGCTGAACAAGCAACATACTCCGCCTCCATGGTAGACAAGGCAATGCAACTCTGCTTTTTACTGCACCAGGAAATTGCCCCACCTCCAAGCATAAACACATAGCCTGAAGTGGACCTGCGCTCATCTCTATCACCGCCCCAATCAGCATCACTATATCCTTTCAATCTCAAGTCCCCAGCTTGAAAGCATAGAACGAGATCACTGGTTCCCTTTAAGTATCGAAGGATTCTCTTGACCGCTTGCCAATGAGCAGGTCCTGGGTTGCTCTGGTAACGACTTACCAAGCCAACAGCGAAGCATATGTCAGGTCGAGTACACATCATAGCGTACATCAAGCTGCCAATCGCACTCGCATAAGGAACCCTACTCATTTGCTCTTTTTCTTTATCCGTTTTAGGGCACTGATCAAGACTCAAAGTGTGATTCTTTTCCACTGGAGTATCAACGGGTTTACTATGATGCATCCTAAACCGCTCCAGAACCCTTTTAATATAAGATTCTTGAGACAGACCAAGAAGTCTCCTAGAGCGATCTCTGATGACCTTAACACCGAGCACATAGCTCGCCTCACCCATATCTTTCATCTCAAAATTGAAAGATAACCACTCCTTAGTGGTATTGATCAACTCGATGTCATTCCCAGCCAATAGTATGTCGTCGACGTATAGAGAGAGAAACAAAATTCCCTTCTCGACTTCTTGACATATACACAGTGGTCTTCCTCTATCATGGACATACCGATAGAGATGATGGCTTCATGAAACCTGAAATACCACTGTCTCGATGACTGTTTGAGACCATAAATGGACCTTTTAAGACGACATACTTTGTCTTCTTGACCTTCGAGTACAAAACCCTCAGGTTGATCCATGTAGATCTCCTCCGCTAATCCTCCATTGAGGAAAGCTGTCTTGACATCCATTTGGAACAATTCCAAATCTAGATGAGCCACTAAGGCTAAAATCACACGTATGGAGGCAAATCTCACAACGGGAGCAAATGTCTCGTTGTAATCTACCCCCTGCCTTTGATTGTAGCCCTTAGCCACGAGCCGAGCCTTATATTTATCGATTGATCCATCCACCTTGCGCTTAATTTTTAAAACCCATTTATTTCCAATAGACTTGCGCTCAGGTGGAAGGTCAACCAACTCCCATACTTGGTTCTTGCTCATGGAATCCATCTCATCTCTCATAGCAGCCATCCACTCATTACAAGCTGGTGATTGTAGCGCTTCTACATAAGAAGCAGGCTCATCATCATCGAGCGGAGTGCACATGAAAATATTCCCTTCGATCTCAAAACGTCGACGGGGAATGTTTCCACGTTCACTTCTACGCAGTTGAGGGCCTAAACTCTCGGCTTCCAAGGGTATGCTCCCACTCATAGGAGCACTCCCACTAACCGGAGGATCGCTACCACTTCCTTCAGCGACTTCGGGAAGTGATCGATCACCCTCACCAGAAGATGGGATAGCATCGTCTTGTAACTCATACAATCCGACGTCATTTCGCATTTCACCAATGCTTGGAAATTCCTTCTCTAGGAATTCCACATTACGAGACTCAATCTCGGTCATCCCACCATCTGGGTGTTCACCATACATCACATAGCCCTTCGAATTTTCAGGGTATCTGATGAACACATGCTTGCTTGCTTTAGGGCCGAGTTTTCCGAATCTATGTGAGGGGTTATGAACATATCCAGCTGAACCCCAAGGGCGTAAGTAGTGTAAACTTGGCTTTCTACCACTCCACAACTCATATGGGGTAGATGGCACTGATTTACTAGGGACTCGATTAAGAATATAGGCAGCAGTCAAAAGAGCATCTCCCCAAAAACTTATAGGAAGATGAGCATGCGCCATCATAGACCTAACCATGTCCAGTAGAGTACGATTCCTTCGCTCTGCAACACCATTTTGTTGCGGAGTACCTGGAATAGTGAGCTGTCTCATAATGCCCTTTTGCTCACAGTAAGTCTTGAACTGATCAGACAAGTACTCACGTCCTCGATCAGTGCGAAGCACTTTTACACTTCTTTCTATTTGATTCTCAGCCTCCGCTACGAAGCGCTTGAAGCAATCTAAAGCTTCAGAACGGTGAGAAAGCAAATACACATAGCCATAACGGGAATAATCATCAATGAATGTGAGAAAATAGCACGCACCATGCCGGGCCCTCACATTCATTGGCCCACAAATGTCTGAGTGGATCAGCTCCAAAGGATGAGAGGCACGAGTAGCCTTACCAAAAGGCTTTCTACATGCCTTCCCAGCCAGACAAGGCTCGCACACAGATAGGTCAACTTTGGCGAGAGACCCCAAAAGGCCTACTCGAGCCAGTCTGTTCATTCTTTCTTGACCTATATGGCCTAGTCTGGCATGCCATTTAACGGATTCATCACAAAGATTAGAAGAAGAAGAAGCAAAAGCAAACGAATCATCCTCCAAATCTAACTTAAAGAAACCATTTATTAATGTACCATATCCAAATAAAGTACCATGAAAGGAAATGTCAAGGCGGTCTCTGTCAAAATGAAAAGAATAGCCTAAATGTAGCAAAGCTAAAACTGAACATAGATTACATCTTATACCGGGTGCATATAGCACATCTTGAAGAAGTAAGGTGCGGCCACCACGCAACTTGAGTTGGTACGAACCAACTCCAATAACTTCTTCCATTGAGCCATTCCCAAGGGTGACAAATTGTGTGCCAGTCGGTACTCGATGGTAATCTACAAATCCCGCTCGATCACGCACTACGTGCTTGTTTGCTCCTGTATCCACGATCCAATCGGGAAGAGAATTAGCTACTAAAGCATAAGAGCAAACAAAACAGTGTGAGAGTGGTAGGGTTACCTTTTTCGGCTCAGAACAATCCCGAGCGAAATGACCCTTCTTCTTGCAGTTATAGCATTTTAGCTTCGCAACATCTCTACTGCCAGCGCGCTTGCCTCTGCCGCGCTTTCCAATTCCACCATGAGGAATTTGATTTTTATTTTTCTGCGCTCCATTGTTGTAACGCTTTTTGCGCTTGGGTGCAATCCCACCGCGCTCCTCAGAGCGTGCAACAAGAGCGACAGAACGGTTCGCATCCAAGCGTTCTGCCTCAAGCTCGAGATGACGTGATATGTCATTAAACGTTTTAATGCCCTCACTGTGCGTCATCAGGAGCTTCATCTGGGACCATTCAGGGTCCGGCAGTGAACGAATCACTGCGAGAACCTGTTGCTCATCGGTGAGCTCATTTCCAGCAGCCTTAAGGTCCCGAATCATGGTGCTCATCACACGAAGGTGCTCAACCATTGAGTGCTTCGGGTCCTTAATGTACTGCTGAAACTTTAGATTTAGGGCACGCAGCCTCGTAACTGAAGTTTGCCCAAAAGCAATCTTCAGATTTTCCCACATGTCTTTGGCAGTCTCAAATGTCTCAAACTGTCCAATGAGGTCATCCTGCATGGCACACAACATAGTATACCTAGCCGTACGATCCTCCTTGAACCATTTATCATAGACATCCTGCTCATGCTTGTGTTCTGCAGTAGAGTTATCTAGAGGCTCGGTCTTTTTGACAGAGAGAGTTTCAAGAACTCCTTGTTCATTAAGCAGGTATTGCATTTTTCTGTGCCATATGTCATAATTTTTTCCGTTTAGCTTATCACCCCTCGTGAGGTCAGCTATAACATTTCTGGAAGCCATTTCACTACATTCAAAAACAGGTTTGGACATTAGGCACATATTTCAAAAAATTAACAAGATTGAAAAAATTCTCCTTCACAACGGGATCGAAAATTTCGCTAGGCTCATAATCATCACCCAGTGTCGGTTCAAGAAATTTCAATCTTATTAATTTTTTTCTTATTTAATTTTGAAACTTATTCAAAAAAAACGGAACTCATCCATTAAAAGAACACATCATTTTTTTAAAAAAAAAATTAAGAACTTATCTTAGATAATTCATATCACACAGATAAAAAATAAAATAAGTACTTGTGCCAAAATTTAATTTGAAAAACGTCGATGGTGTGCAAAACACATTCCTCTTACACGACCTTAATTATTACATCACATTTGCAGAAATAAAACCTACTACATCACTACAAAGATGTACATCAAAGGGAATCATATTCTAAAGGAATGCTGCACACGCCGAACCCGCTTTTCTAAAAATTAAATTTTGTGAAAAACACCGAAAGAACACAAGTACTTATATGCACAAAACATACACAACAAGCCACAAAAGCATTATAGTTTACATCCACACAAGATATATATAGAATATACAACGCATGCATAAATAATAAAAAATTTCACACCACATAGGAGCATAAAGAAATCACATAAAAAATTTGCACCACATAGGAGCATAAAAAAATTGCACCACATAGGAGCATAAAAAAAATTTTTCTAAAAAAAAATGCAGGAAGCCACTCAGGCCGGGCCAGCCCACGCCTACCCAGCGCGATGGCCGCGCCCGCCGCAGAGGAGGCGGCCCGGCCGGGCCCAGCGCCCCAGCAAGGGGCCGCAGCCGCTCGGGGCTGCAGGCCGGGCCGGGCCCAGCGCACCCGCGCAGGGGCCCGCTCTGCTGCGGAGCTGCAGGCCGGGCCGGGCCTGGCGCGCCTGCGCCTGCAGGGGAGCTGCGGCTGGGCCTGACCCGCCCGCGGGCCATGCAGCCGGGCCCCGCGCCCGAAGCGCGGGGCCCGCGCCTGCTTGCTGCGGGCCGGCCTTTTTTTTTTTTTTTTTTTTTTTTTTTTTTAAGTAATGCACACCCATAAAATAAAATAAAAAATATTTATTTACAACCGATGTAAATAAAAAAATTCTTGAAGAATAAAAAACTAAAACTAATTTAGTTTTCTTTTTATCTTTAAAAAAAAAAATATTTACAGCATATGTAAATAATAATAATAAAAAAAAAGAGGTCATTTACAACATATGTAAATAAAAAATATTTCGTGATCAACATAAAAGAATAAAAAATTAAAACTAATTTAATTTTCTATCTTCATCTTTTATTTATTCGATTTCACATAGAAAAGGAATCTAAAAAAAATTGTAGAACTAATCTACGAAAAAAAAAATGATCAACGAAACTTTTTTTTTTTTTTTTTATTTAATCAAGCAAACACATAGGCATGATCTTTTAGGCGAAAACAAGCAAATGGCTCTGATACCAATTGTAGGATTTTATAGGGCAGCGGAAACTTACAAACTGGATAGCCAACGTATCCAGGAACCGGAATTGGATCAGCTAGCTTGTTTTACCAGCCTTCTTGGATCGTCCTTGTCTTCTTGGTAATTCTTGACTCTCCACGAATCTCTGGTTGCAAACCGGATGCGAAGAGGGCTACCAGAGTCCTCTTCTATGTCCACACTCCAAAACCCCGGGAACGAAGGTGGAAACCCAGAGAGAACGTAGAGAGAGAATGAGGAAGAAGAAAATCTTTTTCTTCTTGTGTATCGTATATCATATCTCACTCAACGTATGAGGGAAGGGGTTCTATTTATTGATTATTAGGACTCCTTAGGATATTCTCTTACTCACGTAGAGATAAACAGAATATGGTTAGGATATGGGTTAAGATATGTTTCTTAACCTATAAGAAACATATCCTTATCTTTAACCCATAAGGATAAATCCTATCCTTATCCTTAACCTATAAGGATAAATCCTAATCCAATCTCATATGGATTGAGTCAAACATAGAACCGGCCAATGTGGACACACCACATGGCAACAAAGTATATTAGCATATTTCTCTGGCCTTCAATTAAGTTTTCAAAAGATTAACTAGGTCTCAAACCCTTTATCCACAAAAACTCCAATTCTCCCTAAGTTTTCATCCTTCGAGAACACCCAAATTTATTGTTTTCTTGATTAATTTAGATTATAATCACTTAGAAAACTCAGAATCTCAATTTTAAAAGATTTAACATAAATCCTAAACTTGAATCCCAAAAACACATTTTTGCCCCAAGTCCTCATAGCTTTCTCTTTCTCAAGAAGGTTACTTCACTCCAAGCTTGGTCTCCATCCTTCTCCACCTGATAGGAGAGGTTCTAAGAGAGGGAGAGAGACAAAGATTAAGGAGGAAAGAAGTTTATTTTTTATTCCCTCTATTGTGTGCGGGCTAGAAGAGAGTGGAATGAGGCCCTCTTATAGGGTTATAACAAAATTCCTATTAGCTCTTCTGTTACCACATATAGCTTATTACCACATAAAGCTCATATTTAATTTGTATAGTTTATTAGTTTCCATATTCATTGTAATTGTATATTTCCATATTCATTATATTTCTTTAATTAGATTGCACGGCTGTAAAAGGAAAGAGATGAGCATTGTATATGTGCCTATAAATTGAATAAGAAGAAAAGAAGAGACGATCATCTTTTTCAATCAATATTCTATCATGGTATCGAGCCCTGGTTTTAGAAGTTTTTTTGGTTTTTTTGGATTGTTCTGCTACTCTCTTTGGATTAGAGATTCTGAAACAAACAGTGAGCCGCAGCGAAGTGGTGGCAGATCTGTGCACGGGTGCAGTACCTTTACGTTTTGGAATTTGGCGTGGAAAGGTAGCTCACGATTTCGGTAAAATTTTAGCTTTCTTTGGTGATTTTTTTTTCTTGGTGCGAACTATTCTTATTTCTTTGCAATGGCGAGTAACACTTCTGAATTTTGTGTTAAGTTTACTGGAAAAAATTATACCGCATGGGAGTTTCAATTTCAATTGTTTGTCACTGGAAAGGAGTTATGGGGACATATTGATGGCACTGTTCCAGCTCCTACGGATGCCACACAATTGTCTCAATGGAAAGTCAAAGATGCTAGGGTGATGTCTTGGATTATTGGGTCATGTGATTCTCAAATTATTCTTAATTTACGTCCATATAAAACTGCTAAAGACATGTGGGCATATTTAAAAAGAGTTTACAATCAAACACATTCTGCAAGAAGGTTTCAATTGGAGTGCGAGATTGCAAATTACACTCAGGGAGGATTATCTATTCAAGATTATTTTTTCCGGTTTTCAACAATTATGGACGGAATTTTCTGATATTGTTTGTGTTACCGTGTCGAAAGATTCTCTCCATGATGTAATGGCTGTTTATGAGGTTAGCAAGCGCGATCAATTTTTGATGAAATTGCGATCAGATTTTGAGAACGTTCGTTCTAATCTGATGAGTCGTCATCCTCCTCCTTCATTGGATATATGTTTTGGTGAATTACTTCGTGAAGAACAACGTCTTTTTACCCAAGCCACTCTGGAACAAGAAAGGTTGACTACAACACCTATGGCATTTGTGGCTCAAGGAAAAGGCAAAGGCAGGGATATGAGTAAAGTTCAGTGCTTTAGTTGCAAGAATTATGGTCACATTGCTGCAAATTGTGCTAAGAAATTTTGCAATTACTGCAAAAAGCCTGGACATATCATCAAAGAATGTTCAATTCGGCCCAAAATCGTCAGACTGCATTTCAAGCTTCTACTACTAATCCTTTTACAGGTCAAATTCCAGCTGGAACCTCAACAGCAGTCAATCACAATGCTGAGCAAACAGTCCTCACTCCTGAAATGGTGCAACAAATGATTATTTCGGCCTTTTCAGCTCTAGGACTTCACGGTAATGGTAATTCTCCATCTAAATCTTGGCTTATTGATTCTGCCGCATCAAATCATATGACTGGCTCGGTGGCTTTGCTTAAAAATGTCCGCGCATATCGTGGTTCAGAACATGTCCGGGTTGCTAATGGACACACCTTACCTATTACTGCTGTAGGAGATATTACTCCAACTCTCAACAATGCTTTTGTATCACCTGGACTCTCTAATAATCTTCTATCAGTTGGACAATTAGTAGAAAATAACTATGATGTACATTTTTCTCGTGGTGGTTGTTATGTGCAGGATCAGGTGTCGGGGACGGTGATTGCGAAGGGGCCTAAAGTAGGACGACTGTTTCCACTCCAACTTTCCATTCCTAATCATGTTGCTTTGACTTCTTCTACTATTATCAATAAAAGTGAAAGGTGGCATAAACGTTTGGGACACCCCAATTCTGATATTTTGTCTTATTTATTGACTTCTGGTTTATTGGGCAATAAAGATAAATTTTGTTCTTCTCGTGCTTCCTTTGATTGTTCTACTTGTAAGTTAGGAAAAAGTAAACTGCTTCCATTTCCTATTGCTGGTAGTCATGCGAAAAATTTTTTTGATATTATTCATACTGATGTGTGGGGAATTGCACCTGTTATTTCTCATGGTCAGTATAAATATTTTGTAACATTTATTGATGACTATAGTCGGTTTACTTGGATTTATTTTCTCCGTTCTAAATCTGAAGTTTTTTAACTTTTAAATCCTTCCTAGTGTATGTCGAAACTCAATTTTCTGCTACTGTTAAGATTCTTCGATCTGATTCTGGTGGAGAATACATGACTAATGCATTTCATGATTTTCTGAATCAAAAAGGCATTTTGTCACAGCGTTCATGTCCATATACGCCTCAACAAAATGGTGTGGCCGAACGAAAGAACCGTCATCTCTTAGAGGTGGCTCGGACATTGTTACTCGAATCTTCTGTTCCGCCTATTTTTTGGGTAGAAGCATTATCTACAGCAGTTTATCTTATTAATCGACTACCTTCTCGAACTCTTGATCTTGACTCTCCTTATTTTCGTCTTCATCATCAGCATCCTCCCTATCGACATTTGCATACTTTTGGTTGTGTGTGTTTTGTTCATTTGCCTCCTCATGAACGCCATAAGCTTTCTGCTCAATCTGTGAAATGTGCTTTTTTGGGATATAGTACTAATCATAAGGGGTTTGTTTGCTATGATCCTTCTTTAAAGAGGCTTCGTGTTTCTCGAAATGTTGTTTTCTTTGAAAGTCAACATTTCTTTCCAACTCATGTTAGCTCATCCCCTGAAGTCGCTATTCTTCCTACTTTTGATGACACGTCTTCTTCTATTGACCGGTTCAAACCTGGAGTTGTCTACACTCGACGTCGTGCACTGCAGCCCCTTCCCGAGCCAGATCCGCCATCTGCTCCTGCCCCACCTTTACCGAGGCGATCTACCCGAGTTTCTCGTCCTCCTCCTCGGTATGACTCTTATCATACATCATTTTCTGCTGCTTTGTCCTCCATTTCGGTTCCATCTTCTTACTCAGAAGCAGTGAAGCATGAGTGTTGGCAGCGGGCAATGCAGGAGGAATTTCGTGCTCTTCAGGATAATCAGACTTGGGACATTGTTAAATGTCCACCTCATGTTAAGCCCATTGGTTGTAAATGGGTTTATTCAATAAAGCTTCGCTCTGATGGATCCCTCGATCGCTATAAAGCAAGATTGGTTGCCTTAGGCAACCGACAAGAGTATGGGATAAACTATCATGAAACATTTGCTCCTGTAGCCAAAATGACTACGATCCGTACAGTTCTTGCTATTGCCGCCTCACAGGGCTGGCCGCTTCAACAGTTGGATGTCAAAAATGCTTTTCTCCATGGTGATCTCAATGAAGATATATACATGACACCTCCTCCTGGTTTGTTTTCCTCTTCTACTATGGAAGTTTGCAAATTGAATCGTTCATTATATGGCTTAAAACAAGCTCCTCGAGCGTGGTTTGAGAAGTTTCGCTCTATTTTGCTTCAGTTTAAGCTTGTCCAAAGCCAATATGACTCTTCATTGTTTCTTCGAAAATCAACTACTGGAGTTGTTCTTCTTTTGGTGTATGTTGATGATATTGTTATCACTGGGACAGATTCTTTATTGATTACTCAGCTTAAGCAATATCTTCAAAAATCTTTTCATATGAAGGATCTTGGTCATCTTACATATTTCTTAGGTTTGGAAGTTCAAACTGATTCTTCGGGCATATTCTTACATCAACATAAATATATTCAGGATTTGATTGCTTTGGCTGGTCTTCAAGATTCTTCCTCTGTTGATACACCTCTAGAAATGAATGTTAAGTATTATGCTGATGAGGGAGAGCTACTTTCTGATCCTTTGTTGTATCGCCAATTAGTGGGTAGCCTCAACTACCTGACTATTACTCGGCCTGATATCTCCTTTGCTGTACAGCAAGTTAGTCAATTTATGCACTCTCCACGGCATCTACACTTGGCAGCTGTTCGTCGCATCATTCGATATCTCTATGGCTCTCCTTGTCAAGGTTTATTTTTTCCTGCTAAATCTCCTGTGCATCTTATTGCTTTTAGTGATGCTGATTGGGCGGGATGTCCCAATACACGTCGCTCTGTCACTGGTTGGTGCATGTTTCTTGGGGACTCTTTGATCTCATGGAAGAGTAAGAAACAAGACCGTGTGTCTAAATCTTCCACGGAGTCTGAATATCACGCTATGTCTGCTGCATGCTCTGAGATTACTTGGCTTCGAAGTTTGTTGACTGAGCTTGGGTTTCCACAGCATGATCCTACTCCACTTCATGCCGATAATACAAGTGCTATTCAAATTGCCACTAATCCAGTATACCATGAGCGCACTAAGCATATTGAAGTAGACTGTCATTATATTCGAGAAGCTGTGGATACTCGTGTCATTTCTCTTCCACATGTTTCCACATCCTTACAATTAGCCGATGTGTTTACCAAGTCTCTCAATCGCCAACGCCATCAATTTCTCGTTGGCAAATTGATGCTTCTTGATCACCCAGCATCAATTTGAGGGGGGATGTTACCACATATAGCTTGTTACCACATAAAGCTCATATTTAATTTGTATAGTTTATTAGTTTCCATATTCATTGTAATTGCATATTTTCATATTCATTGTATTTCTTTAATTAGATTGCACGGCTGTAAAAGGAAAGAGATGAGCATTGTATATGTACACCTATAAATTGAATAAGAAGAAAAGAAGAGACGATCATCTTTTTCAATCAATATTCTATCATCTTCAAAATAATTTTATTAGAATTAGACATTCCTTACTGGCTATGACAGGTTTTAAGTACCTGCGAGATAATTCGGCGTCCGAATCTTCATAGTTCCTATTTCATCAGGCTTCTCGGATGCCCGGCGAGTATTTTTGAGCGTCTGAAAAGCTCGAGGCAAATGCGCAACTGTTCTCTCGATTGAACATCCGCAAGAGATTGTTACACATAGTAGTTACAGTAAACAATAGGAGACGAGAGAAGAGGAGTAGAAGAATAGAGAACGAGGAGGGAGAAGAGAGATGAGGAAGAAGAGTTCTTAGGAGGTAGGTGAGATTGAGACGTGTTGAGGAAGTAGAGGAGGAACACAAAAGGATCAGGACCATAGTTAGTTAATTCGCGAATTATTCACGAATTATTCGCGAATTATTGAGAATCCGAATTAAAGTGCCGTTTCCGACTTTTTCCAAAAATTCAGATAATCACGAATTTTTTGAATCAAAAAATATTATTCGCAAATTATTCACGAATTACGAATTTTTGGTGAAAAAATTCGTTCGTTTTCAAAGCATATTTAGTTAATTCACGAATTATTCACGAATTTTCGCGAATATGCGCGAATTATTGAGAATTCGAATTAAAATTATGTCGTAATAATTTAAAATTATATTTTTTTTTTCTAAATGAATATTTTATTTATTTCTAAAATAAATTGATTAATTATTTTTAAAAATTATAATTGTTTAAACTAATAGTATAAATTTTTTAATTTTTTTTAATTTCAAGCCGAATTTTTGATCCCGAATTTTTAATTAGTGAACGTATTATTTTCGTATAAATCACGTATCCGAATAATTGACGAGCCTTTTGTTTAGCCCGAATTTTCAACTATTTTAAAATTATAATACGAATTTTATCCGTATTATATCCGTAAACCGAATTTTTGCCGAATCCGAAGTAAATAA
>CM054937.1:23323210-23391529 GCA_029168755.2 Tillandsia fasciculata | reverse complement strand
AAAATCAACTAAAAAACAGAGAAAGAAAAAATATAATTGCAACAAACTCTCAATAATAAAATAAAAAAGTTTACAAACATGATTGAATTTGTACTAATAATAAAAAATTTACAAATATAATTGAATTTGTGCTTTTAAGAGCATAGCTATTAAAAGTGTTAGGATTTGGTTAGTTTTGTAATTAAATCTTAATTGGATTAGGATTAATATTTAAATCTGTTAGAGATAAATTAATTTAGATTTAAATATTAATTGAGTATAATCCTAATTTAAGTAGATTGGAGTTTATCTTGGGTGGAGTTTATATATATCTCTAATGTAGAGAGCATATATATAAGAAGTACGTATGATTGAGGAGATTGTACGATACAAAAGGAGAGAAAAGAGAGAAAGGAGTCTTCTAGGTTTATAGAAGACGAGAGAAGGGTGAAAGAGATTCAGGAGGTAGAAGAAAAGAGCAGTCGGTGTAATTCTTTTCTTAATTAATGAATCTTATTTCATCCGCATATTTCTGTTTTGTTTTTCTTCTCCTTGGTGATTGTGCTAGTTCCAGTTATATTGAGAGGACGGGTTTTTGGTAAAAATCCGATTTGACGTTTCCGCTGCGGAATTCCAACACTAGGCGGTACCGGTGTGGATTGCGGTAACGGAGCGGGTTGCGGATTCAGAGAATCTGGTACCGAGGCGAGTACCGGATTTTTCCAACAATTGGTATCAGAGCTAAAGGTTATCGATCTTCGGAAAAGATTGACGGAGATGGCCACGAAGTTCGAAATCGAGAAGTTCGACGGTAAGAACAATTTTGGCTTGTGGCAAATTAAAGTTCGAGCCGTTTTGGTACAACAGGATTTGGACCAAACGTTGAACGGGAAAGAGGCAAAGCCGGCGGAGATTACGGATGCGGCATGGGAGAAGATGGAGCGAAAAGCGTTGAGTACGCTTCATCTATTATTAGCAGATGATGTTCTTTACAACATAGTCAACGAGTCAACACCGGCGAAGTTGTGGAAGAAATTGGAAGATCTGTACATGACCAAATCCCTAACGAACAGATTGTATCTGAAGCAGCGATTGTTCACGTTGCGGATGCAAGAAGCGGCTAACCTACATGAGCATCTGAACGAGTTCAACAAGGTGGTGAACCAGTTGACCAGTATCGGAGTCAAACTGGATGATGAAGATAAGGCGCTTATTTTACTTTCCTCGTTACCGGTGACATATGAGCATCTTGTGACCACGTTGCTTTATGGTAAGGAGACCATAAGTGTGGAGATGGTCACGGCGGCGCTTCTCTCGAATGAGATGCGAAAGATGACTCAGGAGTCCGGCATGCAGAGTTATGACACAGCTTTGATAGTAAAAGCGAAGAAGGATGTAAAAATATTGGCGACCGAAAATAGACAAAAGAAGCCCTTATCCGAGGTGGAGTGCTTCTATTGTCATAAGAGAGGTCACATTAAGCGCAACTGTCATAAGCTTAAGGATGACTTGAATGAGTTAAAGCGGCAGAAGGGAAAAGCTGTCGCGGAACAGGACAATCAGACGTCAGCGATGGCGCAGGCGGCAGAATCGGAGATGATCGATTCTGACGTGCTATATGATGTGACCGGTGATACTAAAATTTCGGATGATGTATGGGTGCTCGATTCGGCATGTTCCTTTCACGTCTGCCCGAAAAAAGAGTCTTTTGCTACCTATAAGACGATTAAAGGTGGAAAAGCTCTTATGGGGAACGGGACGGCGTGCAAAGTTTTAGGAGTCGGCACAGTGAAGATCCGGATGCATGATGGGGTCGTGAGGATGCTGACAGGTGTACGACACGTTCCTGGTCTGAAGCGAAATTTGATCTCCTTAGGTGAGTTGGACTCGAAAGGTTGCAAAATTTCAGCTTCAGGTGGAGCTATGAGTGTGCAAAAACGAGATCGGGTCGTGTGCGTGGCGAACAAGCGCGGGAACTTGTATGTTCTGAACGGGAGAACAATCTGAACCGAAGCAAAAGCAATTTGGGTTCCAAAAGTTCGCGGAGGCGCAATTGCTCAAGATGGAGCGAATGATGCGGCAACATTGAGCGGCGGAGACAAGCTCAAGGTGGAGCTTGCGTGGTGAGCTCGACATAGCAATTAAAGATTACAAATCAAACCAAGGTGGAGATTGTTAGGATTTGGTTAGTTTTGTAATTAAATCTTAATCGGATTAGGATTAGTATTTAAATCTGTTAGAGATAAATTAATTTAGATTTAAATATTAATTGGAGTATAATCCTAATTTAAGTAGATTTGAGTTTATCTTGGGTGGAGTTTATATATATCTCTAATGTAGAGAGCATATATATAAGAAGTACGTATGATCTTGAGGAGATTTGTACGATACAAAAGGAGAGAAAAGAGAGAAAGGAGTCTTCTAGGTTTATAGAAGACGAGAGAAGGGTGAAAGAGATTCAGGAGGTAGAAGAAAAGAGCAGTCGGTGTAATTCTTTTCTTAATTAATGAATCTTATTTCATCCGCATATTTTCTGTTTTGTTTTTCTTCTCCTTGGTGATTGTGCTAGTTCCAGTTATATTGAGAGAACGGGTTTTTGGTAAAAATCCGATTTGACGTTTCCGCTGCGGAATTCCAACACTAGGCGGTACCGGTGTGGATTGCGGTACCGGAGCGGATTGCGGATTCAGAGAATCTGGTACCGAGGCGAGTACCGAATTTTTCCAACAAAAAGCATATAAACTCTGCTTATGGTGATTTAACTCTGCTTATGATAATTTAGATTTCTGTACAAATATCTTAGTTTAAATTTAGAATATGACAGTGGCAACTAATTAAAGTAGCCACCAAATGTATAAAATATTATCATCAAATAATTATAGAGACAATAATTTATAATTATCTTATCAAATTTAGAATATGAGAGTGTCAACTAATTAAAGTAGCCATCAAATGTATAAAATATTGTCATCAATAATTATAGAGACAATAATTTTTATTGCCACATATTATTGCAATAGATTTTGTTGGTAAATAAATTGATAAATTATATTTAGGGTATGTTTGGATGCTTTATATTTTGGAGCATAATTTAATTATATTATGGGTGTAGAAAAAAAAATTTATAAAATATTTGGAAAACTTAAAAACACATAAATAAATTAGAGTATATTTAACTATACTCTAAAAAGTATGATAAAAATACAATTTTTTTTAAAAAAAAAATTAAATTTTATTTATCGTGTTGCAACCAATTCCTTTTTTTTTTTTCGTTTATTTTCCTCTCATCACACACCTCTTCTCTCTCACCGCCCATCTCTTGATTCTCTTCCCTCTCCACACCCACCCACCTCTTCCCTCTCCATACCCACCCACCTTTTCCCTCTCCATATCTATCTAACTGTGTTTTTCTTCACACGCTTCAAAATCTCAACTCCATCATTACCTACCTCTTTCCTTTCCACACCCACTGCAATAGAGTTTTCTCTCCACATTCCAATATCCCAACCCAAACAACTGAATTTTTTCTCCATACCTCTCCACACTGGACAAAAGTTCCGACTCAGCAGCACCATGAGTTTTTTCTCCGCACCTTTTCACACTAGACAAAAATTTTCTCTCGCACCACCCGTGGCCTCGTCATGGCCGGAGAGAATTCACACTATTTTTCTCTTTTCCAATCGGTAAAAATATATTATATTTTTTTTTTCTTTCACAGAATAAATAATAATAATAAAATTTATTAAATTAATTTTACACACAAATAATTTTTTCAAATTCATGTAATTTTATTAATTTTTTTTTTTTTGTTGAGAAAATATTATAAAAATAATTTATATAAAAATTTTACTATTTTTTTTTCTCCGCTTCATTATTTATTAATTTTTTAAATATATCATAGAATTCATAAAATTATATAATATATATCCAAACCGCCTTCAAAATGAACCTCTAAATTTTTTTTTGAAGTTACATAATACCAAATTCCATCTAAACTAAAATTATGATATTTAAACTTCATAAAATTATTTTACTATATATCCGAACGGTTCTTAACTTTTGTAAATGCTAAAAAATATTACGTCAAAAACTGACTTGAAAAATTATATTTAATTTTTTTAAAAAATGATTAAGAGGATCTAAAAATTGGTTCTAAAAGAGTGAAAGAGGTACTAAATCTTAAATTCTAAATTAGATGTTTCTCATCCCTAGAAATTTGTTAAAAGTAAGAGTAAATTACACTTTCGGCCCTCATACTATGAGGCAAGTGAATTTGTAGTTTTTAAATTTTCATCGCTGTAACTTCTGGCTCGAACTATGTGGGGCGTGATATTTTAATTTGTAAAGTTTAATTAGTTGCAATTTCTAACTGGAATTAAAAGATATGCGACATTTTAGTTTTTAAATTTTCTGAATCATAATAATAACGTACTTAATAATACGATAATAATTAAAATATCATTTTACTTCGATATTAGTTATTAATCAATATTTATTTAAAAATTTTGGTTGTAAAATTTGATTATAACAATTCAAAAAGTTTAAAAACTAAAGTGTCACATGCATTATAGTTCGAGCCAAAAAATATAACTAATTAAAGCTCGAAAGTTAAAGTGTTTTTCGCCTCATAGTTCCAATCAAAAATAGCAAAAAATTAAGCATCAAAAGTGTAATTTACCTTAAAAGTAATGACAGCAATGTTACAAAATTAGAATTTGACATCAATATTAAGCTTATACGCCCCAAATCCGCAGAACAATCTTGACTTTTCCTAACTACAAAAATAGAATGTCACATCAATATTAGAAAAAAAAAATAGGAGATTAATAAAAAATTAGGGTCTATTTGGATACATAGTAAAAAAATTTTTATAGAGTTAATAAACTGTGGTTTAGTCTATATAAAATAGAGAATCATGTAATTCTAAAAACTTTTATAGTTTTAAAATTTAAAATGTTTGGACGCATATCGCATAATTTCACAAAATTTTTCTCAATTTAAAATTTTAAAAAATAAAAAAAATTAATTTATATCTTAAAATTAAAATTTTCATAATTTCTAATTAAAATTTAAAAATTTAAAATTAAAAATTTAATATTTAAAATTAAAATTGAAAAGTTAAAAATGAAAATTTTAAAATTAAAATTGAACATTTGAAATTTAAAACTTGAAATTTCAAACCAAAAATTTGGAAAAATAAAAAAAAATCAAAATTTTAAATTTTAAATTAAAATTTATTATTTTAAAATTTAAAATTATTTTTTTAAAATTAAAATTTATTATTTTAAAATTAAAGTTCATTATTTTAAAATTAAAATTTATTATTTTAAAATAGTAAATTTTAATGTTTAAAATTTAAAAATCAATATTATAAAATTTGAAATTTTGAAAATTTGAATTTTAAATTTGATTTTTTTAAATTTGAAATTTAAATTTTTAAAATTAAAATTTAAATCCTAATTTTAAAATTTTAACTTTTCTAAATTTGTATTTTTAAATTTTAAATTTTATATAAAATTTAAAATTTAAAATTTTGAAATATAAAATTTAAAATTTGTCAAGATGAGGGAGATAAGAAATGGTAGAATTTTTTTTCTTTGGTTAGAGTGAATTGTTATTTTACTCTATATTTTAGAGTATAATTAAACTATACTTCAAAAAATATACTTTTTTTTGTGCACCAAATATTTTATAGGATAATATTTTTACGGGTATAGTATAGTGTAACTATACTACGTTTTTTAAAGTATTCAAACGGGGCCTTATTGTCTTACATTATTAGTCAAATGTTTTAGCCGGAAAAGTAATTTGGGTACGGTTAGGATCTGTTAAGTATATACCTTGAAAAAGTGTAAAAAAAAAAATTTGAAAAAAAAGTTTTTTCTAAATTTTCATGTGTTTGAGTTCACACCCTTCAATTCGCCGACGATATCCTTATTTTCTTCGATGGCTCCGATAGATCGGCAAGGACCATCAATGTCATTCTAGACGCTTTCACGGAGATCTCTGGTCTTAACATCAACTACGGTAAAAGCTCCATTTCTTCGGTTAACTTACCGAGCCACACTTCCGAAGCTCTCGCTTCCTTCTTTGGTTGTCAATCCCAAGGTTTTCCCTTACGATACTTGGGCTTACCCTTATCACCTAAGGCGCTGCGGAAATCTGACTTCCTACCGATCATCGAGAAAGCGGATAAGCGTCTGGCGGGGTGGAAGAGCCTTTTGCTCTCTAGGGGGGGGCGGTTGGTGCTCGTAAACTCGGTTCTCTCCTCCATCCCGACCTTCTTTTGTTCGGCCTTCTCTCTTCCCAGCTGGGCAATCAAATCTATCGACAAGATTCGACGAGACTTCTTCTGGAAGGGGAAAAGATTAAATAGCGGCTTTCATTGCCTGGTCAAATGGGAACACCTATGTCGCCCGACCAAGTACGGGGGCTTGGGTATCCGCAACCTCCGCAATGCAAATTCCGCTCTCTTGTTGAAAGGTCTCTGGTGCTTCCACTCCTCCAAGGCGCTGCCTTGGGTGCGCTTGCTGAACTCGAAACACTATTCCCACCGGCCACCCCTTTCGTCTGATTCGACGCCGACTGGCTGCTGCCCGATTTGGAAGGGTATGCTTTCAATTGCTCCTTTCTTCATCTCTTCCACCTCCTTTACAATCGGAAGCGGTAATGCGACGTCTTTCTGGAATGCGCGTTGGAACGGCGATTCGTCTTTGCGCATTACCTTCCCACACTTATTTGGAGCGGCCCACCTCAAACACCTTTCGGTCTCCAATTGGCTTCGTCGCTTCGAATCCAAGACTGAGTCGGGCTTTCAAGGAGTGCTCGGCCCGGTGGCTAGGCGCGAGCTGCTCTCCCTGCAGGCAGCGATCAACAACCTCCGGCTGACCAACTCCGATGACTTGATTCACTGGAGATAGAGCCCTAACGGGACCTTCTCTACCAAGACTGCCTACAATGCCATTTCCTTCGACGGGGTCAACGATAGTAAAATCCTGCATTTGTGGAAAATTAAGATACCGCTCAAGACGAGAATATTTCTATGGATCGCAGCCAGATATAGGCTACTAACTGCGGAGCTTCTTAAAAAAAGAGGGTGGTCGGGGCCTTCTATCTGCATGACTTGTCGTGCAGGGGACGAAAATATGGACCATCTCTTCTTCTCCTGTATGTTTGCAAGGTCGATCTGGGAGAAGCTTCTTCAGTGCTGGCCACTCACTTGCCACAGATTGCACCACTCTTCAGGGGACTTTGCGAGTAGATGGCGGGGCGCAAGAATGACTTTGAAGGGTCGAAATAAAGCTTTTTTCGATCTCTTATTTGCCGCTACTTGTTGGGAACTCTGGCTGGAACGCAACAGGCGCCTCTTCAATGATTGCTCCTCCCAGAGCATTACCTGTGTCTCAAGAATTCTCAACACCCTCAACCTCTGGACCTCTGTGTCACGCCCCGGGGTCGAAACTGCGACCCGGGCTCGCTAACAGATCCGCCATCTGTACGGAAACTGCCGTACAGACGAAGCGTCTACCCTGCAAATAAATCTATAGCTAACAAATATCAGAGCAAAAGTAAGTACATGCTATAGAAAGGAAACCGAACAACTGTACTAGAGTAAATAAAATCCAAGATACAAGCTGTCCTCAAGATACATAAATAACATCTCTCAAAATCTCACACTACAAAAGTGGAAACACAAAAGGGGTACTACTACCTCTCCACTACTGACTCGGGTAAGCGACTAGCCGGCCACGCCCTTACCTCGATCTGAAGACTCCGCACGGGAAGGAGTCGGAGCAGCTACCTCAGGGAAACCTGCACCGCAGCGGGTGTGAGAACTACTGCAAAGGTAGTTCCCAGTGGGTACCGTCCTCAAAGCACACGGTATGCCCACTAAGTCTACCGGAGGCACAGCAATAAAAACAGATAGATAGATAAATAGATAGATAGATAGATATGAAAGCAGGAAATCTATCTCTATATGCCTCAACATATGCTCAAAGGAAAAATACTCATCTATGAACATGTAGTGTAACTCACTCACACATCTCACCCAAATCTCAATGACTGTCCACTTTGGATCAGTCTAGACCAAGTCAAGGTCCTGCCTGCGCTCATCTACGGCCGCACATCCCGGAGGAACGGACTTACGTAGGGTGTCCCTCAAGGACTATCAGTAACACATCGCAGCCTCGTCAGGCTCGGTAACATCATCGCACCCGGGGCGTAGCTCGAGGGGAGCGACCCCACCGAACTCAAGTATCTCAAGTATCTCATAACTGGCATAACTGCCAGGCTCAGCAGGCTATAATCCTCGATCAAATAGATCGGAAACAGTGAACTGACAACTCACTCTCATGTCAAGGTCGGAGTAAACTCCACGACTCAATCTGTAGTGCTCTCATAGAACCCCCAATGACACTAGAAAATCTCGAAAGTCATAACATGGCTCTAAAAATCAACAAATATCTCCTCGGCCCCCCGGCACGAGAGAACATGCACCCCGAACCCATGCAGCATCACTAGAACCCTTAGACATTTTAAAACCATTTTTAAAAGTCAATTTTCCAATAAAACGGGTTTTCGGATTTTTAAAACGGTTCAGGTGCTTAAGTGAGACCAACCAAGTATATCGACTAGTGTCATACAATGCCAAGAGTCCACTAAAAATATTCCGGGGTTCAGATAATTTTTCTGTAATTTTCTAGGCAACTATCAGATTATTTAACAGCTAAAATATACAGTTTTGACATGATCAAAGTGCGTTCTGAAGCATTAGAGGGCATTCCACGATTTTTGGAAGAAAATCCAACCCACCTCAATGCTTTCCGAAGGCCGCGCCGAAGTCGGTGAAGAAACGGCGAGAAATCTGATGAAAACAGCACAGTGCCCCTCGCGCGCCGCCGCGCGTCTCGGAAAAATCCGCAAAGCTCCAATCAACCTCCACAGCACCCAACTAGGTCACCATAAAAATCCCAGCTCAAACAGATCACTCCAATCCACAAATTCCATCATGCGTGAGTTGCGGATTTGCGCAGTAACTTCTCTACTTGCACCCGAGAGCACAGGGAGAGGGAGGAGAAAAGAATGGAAATTAGCTCAAATCCCAATCAATTCCACCAATAAAACTCAAGAGGAGAACCAATAATCCCAACTCCATAATCTCCAACAAATAATTTACCTCAATTTTTCTCCGCGCGCGCACGTTGACTCGGTCAACTCCCTCAAGCTGCACCACACACGCACAGACCTTCAGCTCCTTTTCTTCTTCTTCTGGCAGCAAGCAAAGGAGGAGGAGACAGGGATGGAATGTGGGTGAGGGTGAAAGTGACTAAGTATAGAAATCAAGCTTGGAGTGGTTGGAACAGTGAAGAAAGCCCATACCTTGCACTGTGCCGAAATCTACTTAAAATCGGGCTTCCTGGAGTCTGTGTACCGGTACCAACTTAGTGGTACCGGTACACACCCCTTGTACCGGTACCAACCCTTGGTTCCGGTACTAAGGGGCTGGTTCCGGAACCAAAGGCTTGGTTCCGGTACCAACTCCCTCCAAAGCCCCAACAACAGCAGAAAACCTCCACCCTCGCGCGATAACTCACTTTCTCGCCTCGGGCTCCGCATCACTCCGAAACCAAACGAACACCTCTGTAAATACATAATACACATGTCCCAGGTGTTCAACTCACAAGAAAACCATCCAAGAAGCCACTGCTCAACCCGCAAGCTCCAAAGCCGACGCTAACTCACTTTTCTACAAAAATACCTCCGCGTCGCTCCGGGACCACCCGAACCTCGCTGTAAATACAAATAGAGTCTGCTGAAGGTATTTCCACAATACCAGGCTGCCACGTGGAGTCGGCACACTGCCCGAAGCTCCGGTACTCTACACTCTCCCCTCCTTTAAAAGGTTTCGTCCTCGAAACCACAAAAACCACAACTCAGGAGGGCGGCTCAAATAAGTGGGGATATGAAACTCTCAGCTCATCCTCAGGCTCCCATGTGGCCTCTCGCTCCTCATGATGACTCCACAAAACCTTTACAAAAGGTATAATCCGGTTGCGCAATTCTCTCGTCTCACGAGCAAGAATCCGCACCGGTCGCTCCTGGTAGCTCAAGTCCTCGTCTAACTCCAAGGAGGTGAAGTCCAAAATATGTGTGGGATCAAACACATACTTCCTCAAGGTGGATACATGAATACATCGTGGGTGCCTGCCAACCGCGGCGGTAGCGCAACTCGATAAGCCACTGGACCAATGCGCTCTAGCACCTCGAATGGACCGATAAACCGCGGACTAAGCTTTCCGCGTACTCCAAATCGGCGAATACCTCGAGATGGCGAGACTTTCAGAAAAACATGGTCTCCCACCTGAAACTCCAAGTCTCGCCGCCTCCTGTCTGCATAACTCCTCTGACGGCTCTGAGCGGTCTCTAAATGTCGCCGAATGATCCTGACCTTTTCCTCAGCTTCAACAAGCAAATCTGGCCCCAAGTCTTCCTTTCACCCACGTCACTCCAAAATAGAGGCGATCGACACTTCCGACCATACAATGCTTCGTAGGGCGCCATCTGAATGCTCGCCTGGAAGCTATTGTTATACGCGAACTCGGCTAATCTCAAGTGTCGATCCCAACTGCCACTGAAGCTCAGGACACATGCTCTCAACATGTCCTCCAGAGTCTGGATGGTCCTCTCTGACTGTCCATCAGTCTGTGGGTGGAAGGCGGTGCTAAACTGAAGCTGGGTCCCCAAGGCTTTGTGCAAACTCCTCCAAAACTGTGAAGTAAACCTCGGGTCCCTGTCAGACACAATCGATACCGGCACCCCATGTAGTCTCACAATCTCATCTATATATAACTGTGCTAACCTCTCCAAGGACCAACTCAGCTGCATCGGCAGAAAGTGGGCTGATTTGGTCAAACGATCCACAATCACCCATATGGCATCAGAACCACTCTGAGTCCTCGGTAAACCCACAATAAAATCCATAGTGACATGGTCCCATTTCCATTCAGGTATTGGAAGGCTCTGCAACTTGCCAGCTGGAACCTGATGCTCAGCTTTAACTTGCTGACAAGTTAGACAACGAGCCACGAACCTTCCAATATCTCTCTTCATGCCGCGCCACCAAAACTGTGCCCTCAAGTCCCTATACATCTTAGTTCCTCCAGGGTGGAGGGTGTAAGGTGTATAGTGAGCTTCCCTCAAAATCAGCTCTCTAATCTCAAGATCCCCGGGCACACAAAAGCGGTCCCTGTACCTAAGTACTCCCGCTGAGTCGACCGAAAAGTCCCCACTCTGACCATGCTGAAGCTGATCTCTAATCCTCACGAGCTCGGGGTCCTCACTCTGTTTCTCTCTAATCCTGTCCAACAGAGTGGGCTGCAAGACCATAGACATAAGTCTTGCAGAAACCCCAGGGGACACCACCTCTATATCCAAACGCCTCAACTGCTCTCTCAGGGGCATCTGCTGGGTAATCAACAAGCTCAAAGACTGCCCCACTCGCCTGCTCAAGGCGTCTGCGACCACATTGGCTTTGCCGGGATGATACTGAATGCTCAGATCATAATCCTTTAGCAGCTCTAGCCACCGGCGTTGCCTCAAGTTGAGTTCCTTCTGGGTGAACAAATACTTCAAACTCTGGTGGTCGGTGAAGATCTCACAATGCTCCCATAAAGATAGTGCCGCCAAAGCTTCAAAGCAAAGACAACAGCGGCTAGCTCCAAGTCATGCGTAGGGTAATTTTTCTCATAGTCCTTTAGCTGACGCGAAGCATAAGCAATTACCCTACCATGCTGCATCAATACACATCCTAGGCCGCTGTGGGAGGCATCACTATAAATCACGAATCCCTTTCCCATGACTGGTAGTGAAAGGACTGGTGCTGTAATCAACCTCTGCTTCAACTCCTCGAAGCTCTGCTGACACTGCTCTGTCCATACAAATCTGATCCCCTTCCTAGTCAACCGAGTGAGGGGAGTAGAAAGCTTCGCAAAGCCTTCTACAAAACGACGGTAATACCCAGCAAGGCCCAGAAAGCTGCGCACCTCTGTCACCGTCGTGGGTCTAGGCCAATCCCGAACTGAATCAATCTTCGCCGGGTCCACTGCCACTCCTGCGGCTGAAACTACGTGGCCTAGAAAAGAAACCTCCCGAAGCCAAAAAGCGCACTTCTTCAACTTGGCATACAACTTCTTCTCTCTCAGAAGCTGCAGCACTATCCTCAAGTGCTCCTCATGCTCCGTGTCACTTCGGGAGTAAACCAGAATGTCATCAATAAATACCACTACAAAACGATCCAAGTAGGGCTGAAACACTCGGTTCATTAGATCCATAAATGCGGCTGGGGCATTAGTCAAACCAAATGGTAGCACTGTGAACTCATAATGCCCATACCGAGTCCTGAAAGCTGTCTTGGACACATCCTCGGCCCTCACCTTAAGCTGGTGGTAACCGGACTGAAGGTCGATCTTTGAGAAGACCGTAGCTCCCTGAAGCTGATCAAACAAATCATCAATCCTGGGGAGAGGATACTTGTTTCGAACGGTCACTTTATTCAACTCTCGATAATCCACACACAATCTAAGTGATCCGTCCTTCTTTTTCACAAAAAGAATCGGCGCTCCCCACGGAGAGACACTAGGTCTGATGAACCCTCGATCCAAAAGATCCTGCAATTGAGCCTTCAGCTCTCTCAACTCTGCTGGGGCCATCCTGTAGGGCGCTTTAGAGATTGGTGTAGTTCCAGGGACTACGTCAATCACAAACTCTATCTCTCGATCCGGCGGCATAGAAGATAACTCCGAGGGAAAAACATCCGGGTACTCGCAGACAACAGGGATGTCTTCGAGTCCGGGCATCGCCGTAGGCGCCTCTACTACAGTCACAAGAAAAGCAATACAACCTCTGCTCAACATCTGTCGGGCTCTGGCGGAAGATACTGTCACTGCAAACAGTGCACTCTGACATCCCCTATAGACATACTCCTCCTGACCCGGCTCCCGAAGGGTCACAGTCCTCAATCTACAATCAATAGTAGCATAGTACCGGGATAACCAATCCATACCCAAAACCACATCAAAATCCTGGAGTCGACGCAAGACTAACAGGTCAATGGGTAAAATCCACGGTCCTAACTGCACTGGGCAGGACCAACAACACTCATCTACGTGCAATACATGATCAGGAATCTGAACCTCTAATGCACGAGCCAATGGCCCTATCTCAAACCCATGCGAAGATGCAAATGTACTACTGATAAATGAACGTGATGCTCCAGTATCAAAAAGCGCTCGAGCACGGGTAGAGGAGATAAGGACAATACCTGCTACTACCTGATCAGCTGCTGTGGAATCCTCGACCTGGGCGGTGTACACCCGCCCGCTCGGAGGGGGTCGTCTCTCTGACTGCCGAGAGGAGGTAGCACGATCCCCCTGGCCAAAACTCGGGTAGCTCCCACTGCCTGCAGAGGCAAGGGAGGAGTCGATGCAGTCGAAGGTGCTGGGGACCCCGCCATCGGGCAAGTCCATGCAATGTGTCCCGGCTGCCCGCAGCGATAACACCGGCCCTGCCGCTGCTCACACTGATGGGGCGCATGAGGCCCGCCGCAAATCACACATCTATCAGTACGCTGCTGCTGCTGCGGCTGCTGCTGCTGCTGCTGCTGCTGTCTAGGGGGCCGATAACCCCCAGGTCTCTGTCTCCTCTGTGACCCGCGGCCCCTCGGCTGGGTCAGTGACTGTGGTGGTCTCGGGGGCCTCGGTCTGCCCGATTGCCCAGAATCCTGCGGTGCTTGGCGCTTTTCCCCGGAGCCGGCCCCTGGCGCTCCGCCTCTCTCAGACATGATCACCTTGCCTCGTGAAACCCATCGAGCTCTCTCTATAGCTATATCCAAAGTCGGGGAATGGTGTGAATGAACGAGATGATAAATGTCCTGATGCAGTCCCCTCTCGAATAAGTCCACCCTCTGAGCCTCGTCGGGGGCAACATGTGGCACACTATGCAGCAACTTCTGGAACTCTCGAACATACTCCTGAAGGGATCGGTTACCCTGCTGCAGACGTCGAAGATCCCCTTCTAGTTTCTGCTTTGCGCTATCGGGAAAGTAGGCCCCGCGCAGCAAAGCCCGAAACTCAGGCCATGTCAACAACTGAACTCCCGGCGGTCCCACGGGGCGAACTCGACGCCACCAAGTCTCGGCGTCCTTCTCCAAATAATGAGTCGCTATGTGCACCTGATGCTCCTCCTTGATGAAGAGGTTCTCAAAAAGTTTCTCCATCGCTGCAATCCAATTCTCTACATCCCAAGGTTCTAAACTCAGGCCTGAGAACCGCGGTGGATGGAACTGACTGACATAAGCTAGCTTGTCGGTGAGCTCCCTCTGCTCTGTCTCTGTCAAAGGAGCAATCTGTGACGAAGTCGACGAAGTAGCCACCGGGGCCGTCACTGGAGGTGCCCTCTGCTCAAGTAACCTCACCAACCGATCCACATTTTCTTGCTGGCACTTGGCTGCCTCCTCCTGGCGCCTAGCTGTCTCTTCCTGGCGTTTGGACGCCTCCTCCTGGCGTCGCAACGCCTCGGACAAATGGGCCACTTGGGCCCGCAACGCCTGAACCTCTCCCTGATCGGCAGGTGGAGCCTCCTGCCGCTCAGACTCCTCGTCTGTGGCTGGGTGAGCCCTCGTCGTCACTCGACGTCTCGGAGGCATCGTCAATCCTGAAATCAAAGTCAAACATTAGGACCAAGAATCGCTCAACCCAATCAACGAGAGTCTATACATGTTATCCAGTCCAAAGTGTAATGTCGTCTGCAGCCGACATGTCCCTCTAGAGAGATAACATGCAAAGTTACTTACCCCAATCCCTCTGGGGAAGTTAAAACTCAATCATGACTCTCGATAAACAGAAATCGCGCCTCTCTCGACAGTCACCCTAATGTCCAACCAGAGTAGCCTAGGGTCTCTAAGTCCTCAATGACCTATTAACCTAGGCTCTGATACCACTCTAATCTGTCACGCCCCGGGGTCGAAACTGCGACCCGGGCTCGCTAACAGATCCGCCATCTGTACGGAAACTGCCGTACAGACGAAGCGTCTACCCTGCAAATAAATCTATAGCTAACAGATATCAGAGCAAAAGTAAGTACATGCTATAGAAAGGAAACAGAACAACTGTACTAGAGTAAATAAAATCCAAGATACAAGCTGTCCTCAAGATACATAAATAACATCTCTCAAAATCTCACACTACAAAAGTGGAAACACAAAAGGGGTACTACTACCTCTCCACTACTGACTCGGGTAAGCGACTAGCCGGCCACGCCCTTACCTCGATCTGAAGACTCCGCACGGGAAGGAGTCGGAGCAGCTACCTCAGGGAAACCTGCACCGCAGCGGGTGTGAGAACTACTGCAAAGGTAGTTCCCAGTGGGTACCGTCCTCAAAGCACACGGTATGCCCACTAAGTCTACCGGAGGCACAGCAATAAAAACAGATAGATAGATAGATAGATAGATAGATAGATATGAAAGCAGGAAATCTATCTCTATATGCCTCTACATATGCTCAAAGGAAAAATACTCATCTATGAACATGTAGTGTAACTCACTCACACATCTCACCCAAATCTCAATGACTGTCCACTTTGGATCAGTCTAGACCAAGTCAAGGTCCTGCCTGCGCTCATCTACTGCCGCACATCCCGGAGGAACGGACTTACGTAGGGTGTCCCTCAAGGACTATCAGTAACACATCGCAGCCTCGTCAGGCTCGGTAACATCATCGCACCCGGGGCGTAGCTCGAGGGGAGCGACCCCACCGAACTCAAGTATCTCAAGTATCTCATAACTGGCATAACTGCCAGGCTCAGCAGGCTATAATCCTCGATCAAATAGATCGGAAACAGTGAACTGACAACTCACTCTCATGTCAAGGTCGGAGTAAACTCCACGACTCAATCTGTAGTGCTCTCATAGAACCCCCAATGACACTAGAAAATCTCGAAAGTCATAACATGGCTCTAAAAATCAACAAATATCTCCTCGGCCCCCCGGCACGAGAGAACATGCACCCCGAACCCATGCAGCATCACTAGAACCCTTAGACATTTTAAAACCATTTTTAAAAGTCAATTTTCCAATAAAACGGGCTTTCGGATTTTTAAAACGGTTCAGGTGCTTAAGTGAGACCAACCAAGTATATCGACTAGTGTCATACAATGCCAAGAGTCCACTAAAAATATTCCGGGGTTCAGATAATTTTTCTGTAATTTTCTAGGCAACTATCAGATTATTTAACAGCTAAAATATACAGTTTTGACATGATCAAAGTGCGTTCTGAAGCATTAGAGGGCATTCCACGATTTTTGGAAGAAAATCCAACCCACCTCAATGCTTTCCGAAGGCCGCGCCGAAGTCGGTGAAGAAACGGCGAGAAATCTGACGAAAACTGCACAGTGCCCCTCGCGCGCCGCCGCGCGTCTCGGAAAAATCCACGAAGCTCCAACAACCTCCACAGCACCCAGCTAGGTCACCATAAAAATCCAGCTCAATCAGATCACTCCAATCCACAAATTCCAGCATGCGTGAGTTGCGGATTTGCGCAGTAACTTCTCTGCTTGCACCCGAGAGCACAGGGAGAGGAGGAGAAAAAGAATGGAAATTAGCTCAAAATCCCAATCAATTCCACCAATAAAACCAAGAGGAGAACCAATAATCCAACTCCATAATCTCCAACAATAATTTACCTCAATTTTTCTCCGCGCGCGCACGTTGACTCGGTCAACTCCTCAAGCAGCACCACACACGCACAGACCTTCATCTCCTTTTCTTCTTCTTCTGGCAGCAAGCAAAGGAGGAGGAGACAGGGATGGAATGTGGGTGAGGGTGAAAGTGACTAAGTATAGAAATCAAGCTTGGAGTGGTTGGAACAGTGAAGAAAGCCCATACCTTGCACTGTGCCGAAATCTACTTAAAATCGGGCTTCCTGGAGTCTGTGTACCGGTACCAACTTAGTGGTACCGGTACACACCCCCTTGTACCGGTACCAAACCCTTGGTTCCGGTACCAAGGGGCTGGTTCCGGAACCAAAGGCTTGGTTCCGGTACCAACTCCCTCCAAAGCCCCAACAACAGCAGAAAACCTCCAACCCTCGCGCGATAACTCACTTTCTCGCCTCGGGGCTTCCGCATCACTCCGAAACCAAACGAACACCTCTGTAAATACATAATACACATGTCCCAGGTGTTCAACTCACAAGAAAACCATCCAAGAAGCCACTGCTCAACCCGCAAGCTCCAAAGCCGACGCTAACTCACTTTTCTACAAAAATACCTCCGCGTCGCTCCGGGACCACCCGAACCTCGCTGTAAATACAAATAGAGTCTGCTGAAGGTATTTCCACAATACCAGGCTGCCACGTGGAGTCGGCACACTGCCCGAAGCTCCGGTACTCTACACTCTCCCCTCCTTTAAAAGGTTTCGTCCTCGAAACCACAAAACCACAACTCAGGAGGGCGGCTCAAATAAGTGGGGATATGAAACTCTCAGCTCATCCTCAGGCTCCCATGTGGCCTCTCGCTCCTCATGATGACTCCACAAAACCTTTACAAAAGGTATAATCCGGTTGCGCAATTCTCTCGTCTCACGAGCAAGAATCCGCACCGGTCGCTCCTGGTAGCTCAAGTCCTCGTCTAACTCCAAGGAGGTGAAGTCCAAAATATGTGTGGGATCAAACACATACTTCCTCAAGGTAGATACATGGAATACATCGTGGGTGCCTGCCAACCGCGGCGGTAGCGCAACTCGATAAGCCACTGGACCCATGCGCTCTAGCACCTCGAATGGACCGATAAACCGCGGACTAAGCTTCCCGCGTACTCCAAATCGGCGAATACCTCGAGATGGCGAGACTTTCAGAAAAATATGGTCTCCCACCTGAAACTCCAAGTCTCGCCGCCTCCTGTCTGCATAACTCCTCTGACGGCTCTGAGCGGTCTCTAAATGTCGCCGAATGATCCTGACCTTTTCCTCAGCTTCAACAAGCAAATCTGGCCCCAAGGTCTTCCTTTCACCCACGTCACTCCAAAATAGAGGCGATCGACACTTCCGACCATACAATGCTTCGTAGGGCGCCATCTGAATGCTCGCCTGGAAGCTATTGTTATACGCGAACTCGGCTAATCTCAAGTGTCGATCCCAACTGCCACTGAAGCTCAGGACACATGCTCTCAACATGTCCTCCAGAGTCTGGATGGTCCTCTCTGACTGTCCATCAGTCTGTGGGTGGAAGGCGGTGCTAAACTGAAGCTGGGTCCCCAAGGCTTTGTGCAAACTCCTCCAAAACTGTGAAGTAAACCTCGGGTCCCTGTCAGACACAATCGATACCGGCACCCCATGTAGTCTCACAATCTCCTCCATATATAACTGTGCTAACCTCTCCAAGGACCAACTCAGCTGCATCGGCAGAAAGTGGGCTGATTTGGTCAAACGATCCACAATCACCCATATGGCATCAGAACCACTCTGAGTCCTCGGTAAACCCACAATAAAATCCATAGTGACATGGTCCCATTTCCATTCAGGTATTGGAAGGCTCTGCAACTTGCCAGCTGGAACCTGATGCTCAGCTTTAACTTGCTGACAAGTTAGACAACGAGCCACGAACCTTCCAATATCTCTCTTCATGCCGCGCCACCAAAACTGTGCCCTCAAGTCCCTATACATCTTAGTTCCTCCAGGGTGGAGGGTGTAAGGTGTATAGTGAGCTTCCCTCAAAATCAGCTCTCTAATCTCAAGATCCCCGGGCACACAAAAGCGGTCCCTGTACCTAAGTACTCCCGCTGAGTCGACCGAAAAGTCCCCACTCTGACCATGCTGAAGCTGATCTCTAATCCTCACGAGCTCGGGGTCCTCACTCTGTTTCTCTCTAATCCTGTCCAACAGAGTGGGCTGCAAGACCATAGACATAAGTCTTGCAGAAACCCCAGGGGACACCACCTCTATATCCAAGCGCCTCAACTGCTCTCTCAGGGGCATCTGCTGGGTAATCAACAAGCTCAAAGACTGCCCCACTCGCCTGCTCAAGGCGTCTGCGACCACATTGGCTTTGCCGGGATGATACTGAATGCTCAGATCATAATCCTTTAGCAGCTCTAGCCACCGGCGTTGCCTCAAGTTGAGTTCCTTCTGGGTGAACAAATACTTCAAACTCTGGTGGTCGGTGAAGATCTCACAATGCTCCCCATAAAGATAGTGCCGCCAAAGCTTCAAAGCAAAGACAACAGCGGCTAGCTCCAAGTCATGCGTAGGGTAATTTTTCTCATAGTCCTTTAGCTGACGCGAAGCATAAGCAATTACCCTACCATGCTGCATCAACACACATCCTAGGCCGCTGTGGGAGGCATCACTATAAATCACGAATCCCTCTCCCATGACTGGTAGTGAAAGGACTGGTGCTGTAATCAACCTCTGCTTCAACTCCTCGAAGCTCTGCTGACACTGCTCTGTCCACACAAATCTGATCCCCTTCCTAGTCAACCGAGTGAGGGGAGTAGAAAGCTTCGCAAAGCCTTCTACAAAACGACGGTAGTACCCAGCAAGGCCCAAGAAGCTGCGCACCTCTGTCACCGTCGTGGGTCTAGGCCAATCCCGAACTGAATCAATCTTCGCCGGGTCCACTGCCACTCCTGCGGCTGAAACTACGTGGCCTAGAAAAGAAACCTCCCGAAGCCAAAAAGCGCACTTCTTCAACTTGGCATACAACTTCTTCTCTCTCAGAAGCTGCAGCACTATCCTCAAGTGCTCCTCGTGCTCCGTGTCACTTCGGGAGTAAACCAGAATGTCATCAATAAATACCACTACAAAACGATCCAAGTAGGGCTGAAACACTCGGTTCATTAGATCCATAAATGCGGCTGGGGCATTAGTCAAACCAAAAGGTAGCACTGTGAACTCATAATGCCCATACCGAGTCCTGAAAGCTGTCTTGGGCACATCCTCGGCCCTCACCCTAAGCTGGTGGTAACCGGACTGAAGGTCGATCTTTGAGAAGACCGTAGCTCCCTGAAGCTGATCAAACAAATCATCAATCCTGGGGAGAGGATACTTGTTTCGAACGGTCACTTTATTCAACTCTCGATAATCCACACACAATCTAAGTGATCCGTCCTTCTTTTTCACAAAAAGAATCGGCGCTCCCCACGGAGAGACACTCGGTCTGATGAACCCTCGATCCAAAAGATCCTGCAATTGAGCCTTCAGCTCTCTCAACTCTGCTGGGGCCATCCTGTAGGGCGCTTTAGAGATTGGTGTAGTTCCAGGGACTACGTCAATCACAAACTCTATCTCTCGATTCGGCGGCATAGAAGATAACTCCGAGGGAAAAACATCCGGGTACTCGCAGACAACAGGGATGTCTTCGAGTCCGGGCATCGCCGTAGGCGCCTCTACTACAGTCACAAGAAAAGCAATACAACCTCTGCTCAACATCTGTCGGGCTCTGGCGGAAGATACTGTCACTGCAAACAATGCACTCTGACATCCCCTATAGACATACTCCTCCTGACCCGGCTCCCGAAGGGTCACGGTCCTCAATCTACAATCAATAGTAGCATAGTACCGGGATAACCAATCCATACCCAAAACCACATCAAAATCCTGGAGTCGGCGCAACACCAACAGGTCAATGGGTAAAATCCACGGTCCTAACTGCACTGGGCAGGACCAACAGCACTCATCTACGTGCAATACATGATCAGGAATCTGAACCTCTAATGCACGAGTCAAAGGCCCTATCTCAAACCCATGCGAAGATGCAAATGTACTACTGATAAATGAACGTGATGCTCCAGTATCAAAAAGCGCTCGAGCACGGGTAGAGGAGATAAGGACAATACCTGCTACTACCTGATCAGCTGCTGTGGAATCCTCGACCTGGGCGGTGTACACCCGCCCGCTCGGAGGGGGTCGTCTCTCTGACTGCCGAGAGGAGGTAGCACGATCCCCCTGGCCAAAACTCGGGGTAGCTCCCACTGCCTGCAGAGGCAAGGGAGGAGTCGATGCAGTCGAAGGTGCTGGGGACCCCGCCATCGGGCAAGTCCATGCAATGTGTCCCGGCTGCCCGCAGCGATAACACCGGCCCTGCCGCTGCTCACACTGATGGGGCGCATGAGGCCCGCCGCAAATCACACATCTATCAGTACGCTGCTGCTGCTGCGGCTGCTGCTGCTGCTGCTGCTGCTGTCTAGGGGGCCGATAACCCCCAGGTCTCTGTCTCCTCTGTGACCCGCGGCCCCTCGGCTGGGTCAGTGACTGTGGTGGTCTCGGGGGCCTCGGTCTGCCCGATTGCCCAGAATCCTGCGGTGCTTGGCGCTTTTCCCCGGAGCCGGCCCCTGGCGCTCCGCCTCTCTCAGACATGATCACCTTGCCTCGTGAAACCCATCGAGCTCTCTCTATAGCTATATCCAAAGTCGGGGAATGGTGTGAATGAACGAGATGATAAATGTCCTGATGCAGTCCCCTCTCGAATAAGTCCACCCTCTGAGCCTCGTCGGGGCAACATGTGGCACACTATGCAGCAACTTCTGGAACTCTCGAACATACTCCTGAAGGGATCGGTTACCCTGCTGCAGACGTCGAAGATCCCCTTCTAGTTTCTGCTTTGCGCTATCGGGAAAGTAGGCCCCGCGCAGCAAAGCCCGAAACTCAGGCCATGTCAACAACTGAACTCCCGGCGGTCCCACGGGGCGAACTCGACGCCACCAAGTCTCGGCGTCCTTCTCCAAATAATGAGTCGCTATGTGCACCTGATGCTCCTCCTTGATGAAGAGGTTCTCAAAAAGTTTCTCCATCGCTGCAATCCAATTCTCTACATCCCAAGGTTCTAAACTCAGGCCTGAGAACCGCGGTGGATGGAACTGACTGACATAAGCTAGCTTGTCGGTGAGCTCCCTCTGCTCTGTCTCTGTCAAAGGAGCAATCTGTGACGAAGTCGACGAAGTAGCCACCGGGGCCGTCACTGGAGGTGCCCTCTGCTCAAGTAACCTCACCAACCGATCCACATTTTCTTGCTGGCACTTGGCTGCCTCCTCCTGGCGCCTAGCTGTCTCTTCCTGGCGTTTGGACGCCTCCTCCTGGCGTCGCAACGCCTCGGACAAATGGGCCACTTGGGCCCGCAACGCCTGAACCTCTCCCTGATCGGCAGGTGGAGCCTCCTGCCGCTCAGACTCCTCGTCTGTGGCTGGGTGAGCTCTCGTCGTCACTCGACGTCTCGGAGGCATCGTCAATCCTGAAATCAAAGTCAAACATTAGGACCAAGAATCGCTCAACCCAATCAACGAGAGTCTATACATGTTATCCAGTCCAAAGTGTAATGTCGTCTGCAGCCGACATGTCCCTCTAGAGAGATAACATGCAAAGTTACTTACCCCAATCCCTCTGGGGAAGTTAAAACTCAATCATGACTCTCGATAAACAGAAATCGCGCCTCTCTCGACAGTCACCCTAATGTCCAACCAGAGTAGCCTAGGGTCTCTAAGTCCTCAATGACCTATTAACCTAGGCTCTGATACCACTCTAATCTGTCACGCCCCGGGGTCGAAACTGCGACCCGGGCTCGCTAACAGATCCGCCATCTGTACGGAAACTGCCGTACAGACGAAGCGTCTACCCTGCAAATAAATCTATAGCTAACAAATATCAGAGCAAAAGTAAGTACATGCTATAGAAAGGAAACCGAACAACTGTACTAGAGTAAATAAAATCCAAGATACAAGCTGTCCTCAAGATACATAAATAACATCTCTCAAAATCTCACACTACAAAAGTGGAAACACAAAAGGGGTACTACTACCTCTCCACTACTGACTCGGGTAAGCGACTAGCCGGCCACGCCCTTACCTCGATCTGAAGACTCCGCACGGGAAGGAGTCGGAGCAGCTACCTCAGGGAAACCTGCACCGCAGCGGGTGTGAGAACTACTGCAAAGGTAGTTCCCAGTGGGTACCGTCCTCAAAGCACACGGTATGCCCACTAAGTCTACCGGAGGCACAGCAATAAAACAGATAGATAGATAAATAGATAGATAGATAGATATGAAAGCAGGAAATCTATCTCTATATGCCTCTACATATGCTCAAAGGAAAAATACTCATCTATGAACATGTAGTGTAACTCACTCACACATCTCACCCAAATCTCAATGACTGTCCACTTTGGATCAGTCTAGACCAAGTCAAGGTCCTGCCTGCGCTCATCTACGGCCGCACATCCCGGAGGAACGGACTTACGTAGGGTGTCCCTCAAGGACTATCAGTAACACATCGCAGCCTCGTCAGGCTCGGTAACATCATCGCACCCGGGGCGTAGCTCGAGGGGAGCGACCCCACCGAACTCAAGTATCTCAAGTATCTCATAACTGGCATAACTGCCAGGCTCAGCAGGCTATAATCCTCGATCAAATAGATCGGAAACAGTGAACTGACAACTCACTCTCATGTCAAGGTCGGAGTAAACTCCACGACTCAATCTGTAGTGCTCTCATAGAACCCCCAATGACACTAGAAAATCTCGAAAGTCATAACATGGCTCTAAAAATCAACAAATATCTCCTCGGCCCCCCGGCACGAGAGAACATGCACCCCGAACCCATGCAGCATCACTAGAACCCTTAGACATTTTAAAACCATTTTTAAAAGTCAATTTTCCAATAAAACGGGCTTTCGGATTTTTAAAACGGTTCAGGTGCTTAAGTGAGACCAACCAAGTATATCGACTAGTGTCATACAATGCCAAGAGTCCACTAAAAATATTCCGGGGTTCAGATAATTTTTCTGTAATTTTCTAGGCAACTATCAGATTATTTAACAGCTAAAATATACAGTTTTGACATGATCAAAGTGCGTTCTGAAGCATTAGAGGGCATTCCACGATTTTTGGAAGAAAATCCAACCCACCTCAATGCTTTCCGAAGGCCGCGCCGAAGTCGGTGAAGAAACGGCGAGAAATCTGATGAAAACAGCACAGTGCCCCTCGCGCGCCGCCGCGCGTCTCGGAAAAATCCGCAAAGCTCCAATCAACCTCCACAGCACCCAACTAGGTCACCATAAAAATCCCAGCTCAAACAGATCACTCCAATCCACAAATTCCATCATGCGTGAGTTGCGGATTTGCGCAGTAACTTCTCTACTTGCACCCGAGAGCACAGGGAGAGGGAGGAGAAAAAGAATGGAAATTAGCTCAAAATCCCAATCAATTCCACCAATAAAACTCAAGAGGAGAACCAATAATCCCAACTCCATAATCTCCAACAAATAATTTACCTCAATTTTTCTCCGCGCGCGCACGTTGACTCGGTCAACTCCCTCAAGCTGCACCACACACGCACAGACCTTCAGCTCCTTTTCTTCTTCTTCTGGCAGCAAGCAAAGGAGGAGGAGACAGGGATGGAATGTGGGTGAGGGTGAAAGTGACTAAGTATAGAAATCAAGCTTGGAGTGGTTGGAACAGTGAAGAAAGCCCATACCTTGCACTGTGCCGAAATCTACTTAAAATCGGGCTTCCTGGAGTCTGTGTACCGGTACCAACTTAGTGGTACCGGTACACACCCCCTTGTACCGGTACCAAACCCTTGGTTCCGGTACTAAGGGGCTGGTTCCGGAACCAAAGGCTTGGTTCCGGTACCAACTCCCTCCAAAGCCCCAACAACAGCAGAAAACCTCTAACCCTCGCGCGATAACTCACTTTCTCGCCTCGGGGCTTCCGCATCACTCCGAAACCAAACGAACACCTCTGTAAATACATAATACACATGTCCCAGGTGTTCAACTCACAAGAAAACCATCCAAGAAGCCACTGCTCAACCCGCAAGCTCCAAAGCCGACGCTAACTCACTTTTCTACAAAAATACCTCCGCGTCGCTCCGGGACCACCCGAACCTCGCTGTAAATACAAATAGAGTCTGCTGAAGGTATTTCCACAATACCAGGCTGCCACGTGGAGTCGGCACACTGCCCGAAGCTCCGGTACTCTACACTCTGTCCTTGGGAGCTCATCCCTTACCGGCTCTACTCACCGGGGGTAGCTCTTTCATACAACTACCCACTCTACTTTCTTCTCCTTTTTCTTCAAGACAACGGAAGGCATTTGATTGCTCCTTTTCATGCTGGGCTCGAAGATGCTTCAATACCTTTGGAGAATTGAGGACTCTTCAACTTGGTCTGCTGGTGTTGGACTGGAATTTGGGCGTTTTTTTCTTTTTCCTGCGTCATGGGGGTTTCAGTTTCTCGCACTCGGCTCCGGAGGTTACTTTTGCATGGATGGCAGATGCTTGAAGCTGTTTCAAGCGGGGGTGGTCTCTCTTTTATATCGGGCTTTTTACAGCTGGGATTCTGAACAAGTCTACTCGACTGAAGGGGCTATTGTTATATTGTTTTAAAATTCTGGACTCTATCTCGACGAAATCACCGACCCGTTGCCGCGGCTGTTGCTGAGAAGGGGATTAAAACCTGCTTGGTTGGAGGTTAAGGAACTCCTGTTCTATATCTGGTATTATCTTTTGACTAACTTGGATTATCTACTGTGCATATCCTGCAGCTTAAGTGAATGGCAAGTGCGGAAGGGGTTGGTTGAAGTCAGCAGCTATTGCGTTTGCATCGTTTAGCTCTATTGACTTGGCTTTCATCAGCTCTTCCCTATTATGAGGTGCTGGGAATTCTGTAATTCAACATGGGTTTACCTGGAACTGATTTACGATGTTGGGGGACTTCTTATTTTCTTGGATGGTTCTTGTTTCTTGCTCGGCTAATTATCTTCCAATCCTACTTTTCCAAATGGGGGAAATGAGGAAACTCTACTGCTTATATCACGAGGTGGCCGCTTTGCCTATTGCTTGAGAGCTAGGTGCATGGTCTGTAGGGATTTTATTTTTTTTCCATTTGTTGATTACTCGGACTTGCCCCCCCTTTGGAGGAGGTCCCGTTCTAAGCCGCTCGCACCGCAGGTTTTTTTTATAGTTATTACTGATGGGGACGCATACTATACTTAAGCTGCTCTTTATTTGCATGGCTGCTGTCTAATCTCTTTAGTCCTGGCAGTTTATCTTGATGATCGATGCTAGCTGAGCCACACTTTCCCCGTGTTTGGGATTATTGCTTCACTATTCGGGAAGCTACATGCAGTATCTTTTGTAAACCCTGTGGGGATTGATGATGTCGAAGGAGCTTGAGCTTAGGGAAAACCAAATTACAGGAGTGATTCTCACATCTTTGGGATTTGTAACTTCTCTCGAATTCTTGAAATTGGGCAGCAACCTTTAATTGGTTCACTGTCTTCTTTGTAAGCCCTACATCTGGATCTTTGGATTTACTTGGATGCTGTCGATAGGGATGCCTCTTGGTTTCATTGACGAAGTAACTCAATTATGTATGGAGTTGATGTTGTGGGTTCTCTTGCCAAATGGATGCTGTTGACTTCACTGTATTATGATTTCTGCGGATGCATTTTATTGATGTTGCCTCTACAAGGAACAGTTGATATGGTGGTTGGTCTTGTTTCATCATAATCTGGGGTTGTTCTCATGGACTAGCTGCTTTAGATGTGAACCTTCAGGATTGTTCCTTCTTTTGCCTAGTTTTTCTTTCGAGGGATTGGTTGTAGATGCGGAGTCTGGTGTCCTTCTTTTCTCTTGACTGCTGGGAGTCTCTTATACTAGGTGTTTTTTTTTTAGATTGTTTTTTTTTTTTTTTTGGCCTACGGTCTCTTTTATTGGGGACTGTCTTTGGGGAGGCTATTGTTTTTGTATTTGCGTTTTGCCCCTTTTTGTTGACAGGCTGAGTGATTGTTATGCCTGTGGTACTGGGGCGGCGTTCCGCTGTTGTATCTGTCCTGTATCTCTCAAATAGGGTAAACCCCTGTTTAATAAAAAAAAAAAAATTTTCATGTGTTTGATTACAAGAAAAACTTTTAGTGTTTTCCTTTTAGAATTTTTTTAGAAAAACAAAAACACCTGAATTTTTTTTTTTTAAGTTAGTTTTTCTTACCAGGAAATGATCGGAAAATTGAAAAAAAAAAAAAAAAAAAAAAAAAGAAGAAGTTGTTTTACTTTTTTTTTTTTTCCAAATTTTATGTAAAGCTCTTATTTTCGATTTGTACTTTTTATCGAAAAGTAAAAATTATGGAAAAAATGTTTTCCATAAAAAATAAAAAAATAATTGAAAAGTAGTTTTCTTTGATTTTCAAGGAACCAAACAAGCTGTTTTGCAAGTGGAAAATTTATGTTAAGTACGATTAAAAGGTATGATGAAAAAATATCATTTCATTTCGATACATAATATCAATGTTTTACTCAATGCTATAAGTCGGTTACAATAATTTTTGATTGTCCTATCGAAAAACGAATAAATATTTCTTTATATAGTTTTGGATTAACTCTATTTTATCTAAGAGGCACGTTGCAAATCCAAATTTGTTGTTTGGTTTGATTTATTTGAATTCAACTCTTATAGTTGAAACTACACAAGAAGACTCAACTGTAGTAATTGAAACTACGACCAAATTGTGCGCAGTATCAATACAACAGCTCGAAATAGTAACTTTAAACAAAATATAAGGTTACCTTCATAATGACAATAGAAAAGAATTTTTTTTTTTTCTATGGGAAAATTCACACTACACTATATATATGAATATATATGTATATATATAAAATAGTAAAATTTTACAAATGCACTTTTCAATCATGTATAACCAACAAATTATTTATAATTATAATGCTTTCTATTATGTCCAATCAAACAAAATGTATGTAATTATAACTAACATTCAACCACATGCCTCATCAACTATATTGTCTTTGTAGTGCGGAGTCTTTGACTAAATTGATAAAATGAGAATTTGATTATGCTAGATACGCTTAAAATGTGATTAAAAGAGTTTAGAATAAGTTTGGGTCGAACCGAAACAAATTCAAATCGAAACAGAGTTTGAAAAGCTGAAGTCTGAGCTTCAGATTGGATTCAAACGCCCGAAAAATGTATTAGGCGCCTAGATGTAAATTCAGATCCTATCTAAAGACGCTTGGAAAATAATTCGGATGCTTAACTAAAGAGTTAGGATCACGCCAGGAAGCGGACTTTCGGATTCCCAAAACAACATTCAGACGATGAGGGTGAATGCTCAGGATCTCTTGCGGATGTTCAATCTGAGAGCGTAGTTGCACGCTGCCTCGAGCTTTCGGACGCTCAAAAATGCCCGCGGGCACCCGAGAAGCCTGATGAAATAGCGAACTATGAAGATTTGGACGCCCGAATTATCTCGCAGGTACTCAAAACATGTCATAGCCAGTAATAAATGTCTGAACTAACAAAATTATTTGAAGAGCTAATAGGAATTTTGTTATACCCCTTTATAAGAGGGCCTCATTCCACTCTCTCCTAGCCCGCACACACATAGAGAGAGAATGAAAAAGAAACTTCTCTTCCTCCCTCTCTCCCTCTCTTAGAACCTCCTCCTATCAGGTGGAGAAGGATGGAGACCAAGCATGGAGTGAAGTAAGCTTCTTGAGAAAGAGAAAGCTATGAGGACTTGGGGCAAAAATGTGTTTTTGGGATTCAAGTTTAGGATTTGTGTTAAATCTTTTAAAATTGAAATTCTTAAGTTTCCTAAGTGATTATAATCTAAATTAATCAAGATTTCTCGAAGGGATTGAAAAGTTAGGGTAAGAATTGGAGTTTTTGTGGATAAAGGGTTTAGAACCTAGCTAATCTTTTGAAAACTTAATTGAAGGCTAGAGAAATATGCTATATAACTTCAATTTGGGGAACGACAAATTCTCGACGCTCAATTTGAAGAAACGAGAAAGTTCTTAAAGATTTCAGCTTGTTAAGCTCGAAAGCGAGCAAATAGCTTGTGAGAACCCAATTGCAAGTGTCGACGAGTAATTGAGAGTGTGTTGAAATGGGTTAGTGTGCATCGAATGGATTTAGTCACTTCTCATGTCCAGAGAGAATTTTTATAGAAAAAATGTATGTAAATTAAAGTGGGTAGTTAACTAATAATTATGTATGGATCAAACATGTGATTTAGAGTACATGACTACCATTGTATAATTATATACACGTGAGGACATATTTATGTTTGTGCATGTATGCATGCCTATGCATGGATTAGTTATAGGTTGACATTCTCTAGGGTCATGAGAACTCAACATGTATAGTAAATCTAGTGCCATATGACATATGTGTCGGATCGTTGGCGCTAACCATTAATTTCAAAAGCTCGAGCTGTTAGAAATACGCAACCAATTCACTTAAAGCGTACAGACACAGCGCCCACGGGTCTCGACCGGACTCAACCCACCTGGACGTTGGGTCTATTGTTGGGCCTCTTGCCGTTTAGGTCTATTGTGGACCGCAGCCCCACTCAACTTATTGGGCTCACCCAACTCAACTTATTAGTCTCCTGGGCCTATTGTCACGGGCAGGAAGTTGGACCTATTTTTAACCCATAAATAAATAGCCAACAATCCCCCCCAACACCTGCACTGTGTGGGAATCGAACCCGTGCCACTGGCTCTGATACCACTTGTCGGATTGTTGGCGCTAACCATTAATTCCAAAAGCTCGAGCTGTTAGAAATACGCAACCAATTCACTTAAAGCGTACAGGCACAGCGCCCACGGGTCTCGACCGGACTCAACCCACCTGGACGTTGGGTCTATTGTTGGGCCTCTTGCCGTTTAGGTCTATTGTGGACCGCAGCCCCACTCAACTTATTGAGCTCACCCAACTCAACTTATTAGTCTCCTGGGCCTATTGTCACGAGCAGGAAGTTGGACCTATTTTTAACCCATAAATAAATAGCCAACAATATGTTGGCCAACAGTGGTAGGATAACCACTAGGATATGAGTATGGGTATTCCTTCATACATATAAAAGAAGTTTATATGCTTATGTTGCTTTCTTTGGATTTGATGGGTGAAACTCTTTCTTTGGGTAGCCGTACCGGTTATGAACTATGTTTATAGTTTTTATTCAATATTTTTCAGATCCATTTGTAGATGATGCAGCGGCGCAGATGATGCAGCGGCGCAACAAAAGGACGTACACTACAACACAATAAGGTTATAGCGACACTTTTAAGTGTCCCTAAAACCTAAAAAAAGTGTCACTAGCAAAATTACCGACACTTATTATAGTGTCGCTATATGTGCAGTCGCTAGGGTATATAGCGACACATTACTAAGTGCTGGTATATCCCAAAAAAAGTGCTGCAATTTAGCAACACTTTTTTTTACTTTTAGTGACACACTTATGTGTCCCAAATTTGAAAAAAGAAAGTTATATTTTTTTAACATAGTGACACTTTATAAGTGTCCCATTATCATTAAAAATAATAATATTATATTTAAACATATAGTGTTAAACTTTAGTTAAGCTAATCACATTTATATTAAATCGATAAGACTAAAAAAAACAATGAACAAAGTTTCAAAAATTTTCATTAAAATTATAAATCCACAAAATAATATCCATACATCAAAACAATAATATCCGCTCACATGTTATAGTAATTATTACAAACCAAACTCTCTAACTACTCTTGTTCTTGTAGACATACTCCTTCGACTTTGCCGAACCGAACACGTCCTTCATCGTCACCTGCGATTGTCACCTGCAACTTAAGATTAAATCACATATCACAAACCTTTCCTGCAGAAACACATGAAATGCAAACAAGTCCACAATAGCTGAAAAGCAACCATATAACAATAATCAGATTAGGCAACAGCAGATGATTGACTATTACTTGTGATATCTTACAAACAAGGAATATGAATATGACTTTTCTGGGAGATTCACAGCAAAAAGCATAATAAGCAAAGGAGTTTGAGGAATCAACAGAATTTGTATTGACAATTTAGAAAACTAGTGCATCTTAGTTATCAGCTTCGCATAGATTCCATCAACTAGCATTAATATTGCAGCTGGACTATCAAATTCCAGAAGCAGCACCTCCAAACAGGAGATCACATTTTCAATTAAACCAAAAATAATGGAGGGACTTATTTTCAGGGTCACATTTTCAGTTAAACCAAAAAATTGATTATTTTATGACCAAAAATAACATGCACTAGTAATGACTATAACAACACATACATGCCTCACTTTATCCTCACTTTGGTCTAATAATTAGAAGTTCACTATCCAGATAAATTAATGATCAAAGTCACTAATTCTTTAATCATATCAACTAGGCAAAATTCGTAAGTGCTATGCTGTTTGCTAATATAGAACTACTCAATATAGAACTAAATTAAATACAGCAAAAGCTTTACCACTTCTTGAAGCCTTAAAGGTGGCCCAGACAATGACTTCCATTGCGAAAAGAAATCTTCAGCAGAAACTGATATTGGCTGCAAAAATTTATTCAAGACAACTGGGAGACGAAGCTTGGAATTAACCTGCAAAAGAGGAACAAAGAAATAGTCAAATTAGCACCCAGGAGTAAAGAGTTTAGATTTTTGGAACAATCAAATAACAAATGACAAAAGTTAAAGTTAAAAGTGAGGATTAGCACCGCTGCAGTTCCAAATGTATAGGAGAAATCAAGAACGGCAATGTCTCTACTCGCTCGAAGATTAACAACCTCGAGAGGGCATTGCACCTAAAACGTGAAATACAAGACGATGAAATTGAATGAAGCTCCACCGAAATCCTACATGCTTGGCTCACTTGCACTTAAGGGTGATTATCACAGCCTATGATAACAATAACATATGTCAACAAGAGAATGCATAGGCTAGTGCTCCTCTGCTAACCACAGCTGGCAAGAAAACTAAGAGGCAGGTTCATTTACAGAAAGAATGCTGGCAAGGACTCAGTACCAAAAAGGACAAAGAAATGTAATCTTCTTGAAATAAATTATAGAATATTCTTCCTGCTTCCAGTAGCAGAAAAATACCTTTTGGAGGACATAGCCATCATGTACAGCTGCGACTACAGTAGATCCACCACCACTAAAAAGATAAATGAGAAGTAATGTTACGACAGGCGATATTTGATGCTAAAACAGTTTACGTCGTAGTTAAACAAAAAAGTGAAGCAAACTGGAAGATTTGAGAGTAGGGCACACAAAAAGGATGCTGTCACAAAAAGGATCCTATACCACAGACCTTAGAGGCCATATGCCATGGAATAAATGCAATAACATAATCCAAACATACTCAACAACCCAAAATCCCCACTTAAAGCTGAACAATAGCAGCTACAACAATTAAACAAAATGATTGTGTAATTCATTAAATGAAGTAGACTAAAATTTCGAAGCTCAAAGTTAAAAGAAGACAAAAAAAAGTCTACCAAACAAAAATTTCGATAGGAAGATGGAAAACAGTACGCTGCATATAAGTAATTGTCATCAGAACTTTCACCTTCATCTAGCAACGCTATCAAATTCAGTGTGAGCAAGTCACATGAATAAGTTGGGCCTTGAAGCCTTGTATGTGGTTTTAAGCTTCCTTGTAGGTGGCCTAACCTTCCTAAACACAAGGGGAAACTTAATTTTGGAATCATGGAATTGCTTTGTACTCTCTCTCTTGCAAAGCTTAGTAGGAACAGTTGCAGTTTTGATGATTTGTATGCAGTGAAACCTGACACGATGACGAGAGGCCATCTCATTATACATCTGCTCAACAGCACCATTCAGAGTAGTATCGCGGTATTCCTTGTACATGTTGTGGTAGCCTGTTCTGCTTTGGTAACGGAGCCATATGCCATAGTTCTTGATCTTGGTTGGGTTTCGCTCAAAAATCTACAAGGCAATTGTCACTATCAAGGTCACTTCCAAAAAAAAGAAAAAAAAAAGAAATATCAGGGAGCAAAATTCAAACTATCACATGGAAAGTCAGCCTACTCATGAATATTAGAAGTACTAAAATTATTTCGTAAACCACAAAAAAGATAAGAACTGAAAAAGGCCGAACAAGTAGCATAAGTGCAAAACCATATAAACTAGCTAAAACTGGGACATTAAAACTTAGATACAAATCACAGATGACATACAACTTATCCCCAAATACTTTTTGAATCAACATAGCCTGATCATTAAAGTGACACGTATGAACACAACTATACTACAGTTCCACAGATCATTCAACTTCCACACAGAAATGCTCTTAGATGTTTAAGAAGTATGATAAACAATGTGCCAAAAAGATATAGGTAAACTTTCCCAAAGCTTTGAGGAAAGGTGGTATCAAGTGTGGGAGTAAATCAATAACCTCAATCTCTACTACTAAGCTTTATTACAATATGTGGTCACATATAGACACCACACTATTAAAAACTTTTAGTTGCCATCAACAGCTATAAACCCAGAACGAAGAAAACTCAAGATATCCACAGTCATACACGAAATGTATTATTGAGTAGTGATCTTCATCTTCCATGTAATCACATTATGGCCTTCCAGAACTTTAAAACTGGTGCTCGAATCTAATAATCCATTCTAAACCCATCTTAGACCGCAACAAACAAAATCACGACCTAATAAACCTAAATTTGCAAAAGCACAAGATGTAAAGATAATAATACAGCTTTGAAGTACATTAACTCCAATTAAACTTCTACACGAATATATTGATCAAAACAAATTCTGATAATAATTGATGAAAAAGCAATGCAAGGAAACACAACCTCATTGATGCACATGGACTATAAACTGGGCATGTGTAATTCATTTCCACTGAATGTAACAGCATCCTTTTTGTGAGTTTTGGCAAATAGAAATGCAAGGAATTAAGATAGGGTAGAAGTTCATGAGGCAGGTGGAAGATATGAAGGAGTTCATCGACATTTTCATCTACAGCTAGCATATAAGCAGGGATCGATGATAGCAGATTTGAGCCACACAAGTAATCCACTAGACTATTTTCAGAATCAGAAGCAATTTAACTGAATGCAGTAAAAAGTTCCGCAAGATAATTGCCACTTTAACAAATGTAGATCACCTAAACAAACCCTAGAACCTAAAATCAGCATCAGACACCAAAATTGTCCCAACAAGAGAGCATTACAAGCAGATCCACAGCGAAAATCCTAATCTAACTCCCAAATTGCTCAGATTAAAGGAAAACAAAGTAACGATCTACACCATACCTCACAAGATCCGCGACGTTCTGCGACTTCCTCTCGCTATCGGACGGCGTAGGGCGAGGGCGAAGGGAACGCGCTTCTCCTCCTCCTCCTCTTCTCTCGCCCTCTTCGCTCACATCCTCCTCTCGATCTCCCCCCTCCTCCTCTTCTCCTTCGTCTTCCTCGTCGTCTCCCTCGTCCGCCTCTGCGGAGTCGTCGTCGTCGTCGGAGGAGATCTCGAACTCCTCCTCGCTCTCGCTCTCGCTCTCGCCCTCGTCCTCGTCCTCGCTCCCCCTCGCGTTTACTCGCACTATGCGGGGGTCGGGAGAGGGGCCGAGCTCGAGCTCGAGCGCGTGCGTGATCAGAGGAGGGGAGGGTTGGGTTTGGTTTGTGGTTAAAGGTTAAAATTTTGAAATTTTAAATTTAAAATTTAAAATTTAAAATTTTAAAAATTTAAAAATTATAATTTGAAAATTAAAATATATAATTTTAAATTTTAAATTTTAAAATTAAAATTTAAACTTTAAAATTTTAAATTTTAAATTTTAAAATTTCAAATTTTTAAATTTTTAAATTTTTAAATTTTAAATTTTTAAAATTTGAAATTTAAAATTTTAAAATTTTGATTTTAAAAATCAAAATTACTTCTTAAATTCTTTATTGAGCCAAATGCCTAAAACCACATTTCAAATAATAGTCAAACATCTATTTATTTAACATAGAATTATTCGTCGGTAAAAATTAAAAGTTTAAAATAATTGCCGCTAAAGCACTATTTGTAATTACTTAATAGCGATAATTTTATAATTGTCGCTATTAAATTACCATAAAAGACCTATTTTGGTGTAGTGGGTGGGAATTTGTCAAATATGGGCTTTGGGCTAAAATTTATGGTTGGTGTGTGGTAGCAATAATATTTTTTTTTTTTTGGTTGGATTTAAATTTGGATCTTGATTTATAAATGGGACACTTATATAAAAGTGTCCCAACAATGTGTCGCTATAACCTTATTGTGTTGTAGTGGTAGCACAGTAGATAACATCCTTCCTTTTTTTTGGTGATCGAGATAGATACACCATTGGATATTGTATAGCTAAAAGATAAAGAAACGGAAAAAAAAGAAAAAAAACTGTAGACGTTATTTTGGATTGTATTTGAAAAACAAAGTGTAAATCTAATGAATAGCAAAAATATTGCAATAGCTTAATTGCTTATATTTATTGGTATCTCCTCATATAATTTTTGCATTGAACTGTATATAGATTGTGACGCCTTAGAAGCGTATGGAGAACTCTATTTTTGTTCGGATAAAAAAAATAGAAAAAAAAAATGAAATACAAAGGAAGAAGAAGAAAAAAAAAAAAAAAAAAAAAAAAAAGGAAAGAAATAAAAAAAAAGAAGGAAGAGAGATTAAAATTATTTCCAAAAGAAAAAAAGAAAGGAAAAAAAAAAAAAAAAAATCTGATGGAGGTTTCTTTTTTGCAAAAAAGAATGAAAAGAGAAGGTAAAAAAAAAAAAAGAGAAAATGGTGGAGGATATGTTAATTGATTTGATTAATATAAAAAATAGCATATACCTTTGAAGTTACCCTCTCTTTTAATTTTGTTGAATAATTTCTAAAAAGAGGTTTTGAGATGTTTATAAATTAGAGAGAATGAGAGGAAGAAAAAAAAGAAGAGAAGGGAGCCAGCGAGATACAGAGACACAAAAAATAATAATAATAATAATAATAATAATAATAATAATAATAATCTGAGAATAGAAAGAAGAAGAGAAGAAGAAAAAAAAAAAAGTTTCACAGCAGCAGCAGTCAAAAAAAAAATAAAGAAAAAAGAAAAAAAAGAAAAAAAAAAAAGAAGAGAAAAAAAAGAAAGACATTTTTTCTATTTCTCTCTCTCTCTTTCCATTCCCTCTCTCTCTGGCGTGCAACAGAGGGGAGTACTTTCTTTTCTCCACCCACGAGGCAACACCATGCAATTTTTTTTTAAGGTGGTACTTGGTGTCCTCTAATTAATTCGTCCCAGCAAACAAAAATAAAAAAAATGAGAAAAGTGGGCTTCGGCCTTTTGTTCGTGAACAACAGAGATGACGAGGACAAAAATAATGAAGGCGATTCGACTTCCACGATAGTAAAAGATAACGCATATATGCAAACAATAAAAATATGATCTCCTGTCTGGTTGACTGAGCGACTATCTTCGTGATAAGCTCGACACGGTCAAATTCAATTTTAGATTACTTTTTTTTTTTTACCAAGCGATCATCTTCGTGAAAGATTCGATACGGTCGAAACATAGCGATTTAAACCAAATATTTCTTTTTGGTGCGATCGAGTGCCCATCTTTGTGATAGGCTCGACACGATCAAACACGACTTTAGATTACTTTTTTTTTTATCGAGCGGCCATCTTCGTGATAGTCTCGATACGATTGAAACATGGCGATTCAAACCAAACAGATCTTTTTGGTGCGATCGAGCGGTCATCTTCGCGATAAGCCCGACACGATCAAACCCGCTAATAAAAAAAAATAGTGAAATAAATAAAATAAATATAAATAATAATAATAATAAAATGAGTGTTGTTTTAAATTGTCATCTTCATGATAGGCACTGATTGAGTCAATCGTCATCTTTGTGATAGGCTTCATCTTCGTGATAGGCACAACTCGACTCGATCAAATCGTCATCTTCGTGATGGGCACTAGTCTAGCTATACACCATCTTTGTGATAGATACGGCTCGACTCGATCAAATCGCCATCTTCGTGATGGGCACTAGTCTAGCTATACACCATCTTTGTGATAGATACGGCTCGACTCGATCAAATCGTCATCTTCGTGATAGGCACTGGTCTAGCCATACGCCATCTTCGTGATAGGCACGGCTCGACTCCATCAAATTGCCATCTTTGTGATACATACCTTTCAAGCCATATGCAGAACCGAACCAAACAGAAAAGGATCAAACTTAAATTGAAAGCAGTTCGACCCAAACCGAACCACATAAGGTTCGACTTAAACCGAACCACAAGTCGGATCGACTTAAATCGAACTGTGAGGGATTCAACTTGAATTAAAGTTGGTTCAATCCAAACAGAACCACATGAGGCTCGAACCAAATTACAAGCCGGTTCGACCTAAACCGAGCCACAAAGGGTTTAACTTGAATCGATACTGATTCAACCTAAACAAAATCACAGAAGGTCCAAACTACGCCAATATGAGGTCCAAGTTGCAAGCTAGTTCAACTCGAACTGAACCACATGCTAGTTCGATTTTAACCGAACCATAAAGAATTCAACTTGAACTACAAACTTGTAGTGTCCCAGTTTTTCCCTTATGTTTTTTCCCTGTTTGGGGTGTGGAACACCTAGTGTGGGTGTGTTGGGCCCCAACATGTCAAAAGGATGTGTTGTTTGGACTCAGGGAGGATTTAGGGTCAAGCCTGACCTTCGGCTGCCTTTGCCGATTTTTGGAGTGGAATCAGGCCAAACGGAGGCCGTATTTGGATTCAGCGCGGAAAAACGCTTGAAAACGGCTGTTTACTTATTTAATTTGGAGTCCGGATGCCCAAAAACGGACCCCCGGAAGTTTTCTGTGCAAAATGGTGCATGGGGGGACCTGTGGACCGGCCGGGGACACGTGGCGCCTCATTATTGGGCCGGCGCACCACTCTCGGTGTGATGATCCGGACCCCCGCAGAACCTCCGCAACATTAATAGTGACTGTAGAAGGCTTTTACTGTGCAACGGAGCTTGTAGAAATGAAATTGAATATTTTTAATTGACTCTGCGCGAAAATCAGAGCAAACGGGATTTTCCGGGAGCCTTTTCCAAAATTTAGGATGAGAATTTGGCGAAACGGATGGCGGAATCGGACTCAGCGCGCGAAAACGGTCGAAATGGTATATCCACTTTATTTTTCGGCAAAAATTACTGTTCACGCCGGAGTTACTGTTCCGGCGGCCGGCGGCGGCCGGCGGCGAGCGGCGGCGGGCGGCGGCGCATGGCGGCGGGCAGCGGCGCAGCGGCGGAGCGCGGAGGCGCGCGGCGCGGGCAGGCGCGGGCAGCGCGGGCAGGCGCGGGCAGGCGCGGGCAGGACTCGGGTGCGCGGTCCATGGGCCTGGCGTGCACCGGGAGCACCGAACATTCCCCTTGCCACGTGTCGCTTCCCCATTGGATGGCCGGCTTCTAGAAGCATCTAGATGGATGACACGTGGCGGCACCCCGTTGGCTGACAGGATCCGGAAGACCCGGCGCGCGACCGGCCATGTGCACCACGTGGGACACGTGGCAGCCTCCCAGTGGCCCTTGCACAGGCTGTTTCCTGTTTGGTTGACACGTGGCGCTTCCTGGTTGGCTCGTTTCGGTGTTTCGTGTTTGGATCTGGATTCCGTGAGGGAATATTCCTTTTGGCCCACTATATAAGAGCCCCTCACCCCCTCTCATTCCACCTCGATTTGCGTGCCAAGGAGAGAGAATCAGAGAAAACTCTGAATACGAAAGTTGTTCCTCTCTCTCTTCTCTTTCTCTCTCTAGAATCTCAGAATTTCTGGAGTTACAGATAGTGAGATATCTGCGACGCGGCGCACTGCGACGATTTTCTTTTTAGGCCCATTTCCCGTCGCAGTTCCGTCGAAAATTCACTGTGGGCTAACCAGGTGGAATTTTTGGACGATTTTTGCGACAGCGCGACCGTAAGAGGTAGGGCTTCGATTTCCGTATTGATTATTTTGCTCCGTTTCGTACTTTTGGCACAGTTTTCAGGTCCTCTTTGACCCCCCTTTTTACTGTGTTGGTTTTTGGACAGCACCGACTTCTCCGATTTTTATCTTGACATAGGAGCATCAGATCGAGATGTTTAAAGAGTCGATTTTGATCAACTTTTCGCGAGGAATGCAACCGTGATTTTTCTGGGATTTTAGGAGCTCATTTTAGAGGTGAAAAATTCCTCTTTTCCCGTGCTGTCTGAAAAACAGCAAATATTGTACTTTTTAGGAGTTATTTTACCGGGAGCGTTGATTTGCAGGATTTGAGGACTGTGGACAACCAGGAGACTACCTGGGGTGTTGTTTGAGCTATTCGAGGTGGGCGGTTGTTGCTTACCTCATTTTTGACAATCTCACTGGGATTACTAGAAATCCCCTAAAATATGACAATTAACGAGAACAATTGGGACAAAGTAACATGGTTATTAATGAGAACCATTGGGACTACTAACAGGACTACTAACAGGACTACTAACAGGACAAATATGACAAATGACAAGGACCGCTGGGATAAACTCCCCTAAAATTTAATATAACCCCACAAATAATATGACGACTTATATTGGGACACTGTGATTGAGACAAAGGCTATGATCTCGCATGCAAATGAATTTTATTCAGTAAATCAATTGTTTTAAACCTTTGACTCCATTTTTCAACTTTAAAGACAGTTGCATGCGTGCCCGGACATCAGGTAAGGCCACTATTTATTGCTACACTATCATATTGGGATTTAAACGTGTTTTCCTTTGCATTCATATGTTGTTGCTCAAGTATGAGCAGGGGTTTGGGATAGTGTAGCCAAGGTGGTGCTAAATTGTGGACTCGTGGGGTATTGCGGTGACCGCGGACAGTAGGCGGTTGACCAGATGTTTATCCTGGCATCAGATTGGGGTTGAGTTTGGTTTATTTATTGCATCAGTTGGGGATTGGGTTTCTATAGTGGATGGAGTTTCCCACTTTGATCATGGTTATGATCCAGTCCTGCTATATTGAGACATGTGCTACAGAGATACTTGTGATACTGATGACAGAGATATGTTACTCGTGTGGGTCGCTCCCCTCGAGTGCCACTCCGGAGGTGTGCTTTCTCGGACCCAGCCGTGTGTGCCGGTCTGATACTTATGTTGGGATGCGAGCCGTGTGAGCCGATCCCGCGGTTTCGAGCCGTGTGTGCAGATTCCGCTGAGCAGGCAGTACCAGTTGTTACTGGTGACTAGATTGGGTTTGTTTGGTCAGATACTATTTTCTGATGCATGCATACAGTTTTGACAGCATAGTAGTGATAGTTTTCCTGTTTCAGCATCTTTTGTATCTACCACTTTCCCTTTTCGCCTCTAGTGGTCCTAGTGGGTGCGTCAGAGTTGAGGTTTTTACCCACTAGGGGAGGCTGCTGGTTTATCTGGTAGTTCTCACCCCCATTGTTGTTTTCTGTTTCTTTCTTCTCCTTTATTTTGCAGAGTCATCTGCAGGAGCTGCTAGGCCATCGGCAGCTGATCGAGGTAAGGGGATCGCTGAATAGACAGATCTCCTGGAAGACTGAGAGCTGTAGATAGACGTTGTACCCCCACTCAGACTGTGATATTCTCCTTTTTATTTTGGGTCTGGCTTCCGCCAGCTGGATGTACTATTTTAGTGAACTGGGAGATTATTGTACATATTACAGTTTTATTTTCTTTCCCAGATACTATGTGGTTCTTCCATTTCAGCTCTGTATTATGCTCTTTTATTATACATTTGATATCTGAGCAGGTTACCAGCGCTTCGTGTATGCGGAAAATTCCGTGTGCACGACGGATCTGTAGACGAGCCCGGGTTCCGGGGCGTGACAGATTAAGTTGGTATCAGAGCTTAGGGATAGTTCAGTTGGGACTTAGGAAACCCTAGGCTTTTGGGCAGACCCTAGGATAATAGGGCATGAGAGACGTGATATTTTGCGAAAGTCGCTGATTTATTGCTTGACTCTTCCAGTGAAAGAAGAGAGACCGACATACCCAAATTTCTGGTGTACAGTTATGTTGGCTGCAGACAACATAAAGTCACAGAAATAGGGGGATGTCTTTGACTTTCGCTAGATTGGGTCGTGTGGGGTTTGATACTGAGTGTGGTTTTTGTGGTAGGATGCCTCCGCGACGTAGGATGTTGACGCGTTCTCAGCCTGATTCCCCTGAGTCCGATCAGGAGGAGTCCGAGCAGGGCCAGCAGAGTGAGGTGCAAGAGCTGCAGGCTCAGATGGCCCAGATGTCAGAAGCTGTTCGGCGTCAGGAGGAGGCCATGAGCCGGCTGACGCAGATGTTAGAGCAGAGGGCTCAGCCTGTTGTAGCACCTTCAGAGAATTCTCCCGTACCTTCTTCCCCTGCTGTGAATCCTCCAGTTGTACCGGTAACCCCGGCATCCCCTATTACTCGGGGTACTGGTGGACAGCCAACTGGGCTGACAGGATCTCTGACCCCGGCAGAACAGCAGGGAGTGGTGGACCTGTTGATGAGGTTCCGCCAGTTTGACCCACCCCATTTTTCGGGGCAAAGTACTGAGCCGTGGGAAGCAGAGTCGTGGATCACGGCGATGGAGCGACGTTTTGAGACGTTATTTATCGAGGAACGATATCAGGTGATATTGGCGACGAACTTTTTGGAACACAATGCCGAAGCTTGGTGGCGGCGTGTTCGACCGGCTGGTCCGCCTGGGGCTCAGCTCCTGACCTGGGCGGAATTCCGCAATCTCCTTCTTGGGGCTTTCTTTCCGGAAAGCGTCCGGCAGAGGTTGGAGGAACAGTTGAGAAACCTCCGCCAAGGAAATCGGCCAGTGCACGAGTACATTGCCAATTTTAATCAGTTATTGGCATGTGTACCAAACGTGGCCAGGGATGAGGCGCACCGGATCTACATGTTCGAGCGAGGGTTGCACCGAGACCTTTATCAATTAGTTCGTTCGCGTAGGTTGCAGACCTTGGAAGCCTCGATGGAGCAGGCACTCTACGTTGAGTGCGGGGAGGTAGTGATGGGAGAGGTAGCTCCAGCTCCCGTAGTGATCCCGGGGGCGAAACGACCAGCACCGGAGGTTGGGGGACAATCTAGTTCTTGGAGGCCACCGCGACCGCCGCAGCCACAGTTCCCCGGCCAAGGACGGTCCGAACGACGAGGACCTGGTGGATCTCAGAAGCCCCAGCAGCGGCAGCAGCAGCAAAGATCACAGTCGTCGCAGCGTGGGTCGCAGCGGCAGCATCAGCGACAGCGGCAGTCTCAACAGCAACCCCGACAACCACGAACCCCCGGTAATTGTATTTTCTGTGGAGGCCAGCATTTTCCCAGCACCTGCGACCAGCGGTGGGGTCGCTGCTATAGATGTGGACAGCCCGGGCACATTCAAGCTTCGTGCCCCTTTTCGACCTCCGCCGCTCCTTCCTCAGCATCGGCTCCATCTTCATCGCAGCAGCGGTCGATGGCTCAGCGGCCCTATGCTCCAGCAAGCAAACCATCTTCTTTCCATCCCACGGACTATCGCCCTCCAGCTCAGAGTGGGCGAGTGTATGCTGCGCAAGTAGAGGACTCTTCGGCAGCAGATCATGTGGTGGCAGGTATCACCTTACTTTCTGGCATTAGGACTCGTACTTTATTTGATACTGGAGCATCGCATTCTTTTATTAGTAGATCATTTGCATCATTACATGGGTTAGAGGTAGGACTTTTGCCACGTGTGCTAGAGGTTCAGATTCCCGATCACACCTTGCACGTGGAGGAGTGTTGTTGGTCCTGCCCGATGCAAATCGAGTCCTGGATTATGCCAGCAGACCTGTTGGTCTTGAGACAGCTGAAGGACTTTGATGTGGTTCTCGGGATGGACTGGCTGGCTCGGTATTTTGCGACTATTGACTGTGCCGCAAGAACCGTTACTTTTAGAGAGCCAGGCCAGGAGATGTTAGTATATCGGGGATGTCAGAGTGCTTTCTTTGCCTCTATGATTTCGACTTCCCGAGCGAGGCAGATGATCCATCGAGGGTGTGCAGCCTTTTTGGCTAGTGTTGTTGAGGGGCCTACGGCGGCGCCGGAACTCGGGGATATCCCTATTGCCCGCGAGTTTCCGGATGTTTTTCCACCTGAGCTGACTAGCATGCCGCCAGATAGGGAGATTGAGTTTGTGATTGACGTAGTTCCAGGAACTGCGCCAATCTCAAAGGCTCCTTACCGGATGGCACCGGCTGAGTTGCGGGAGCTTAAGGCGCAACTCCAAGATTTAATGGATAAGGGCTTTATTAGGCCGAGTGTATCGCCTTGGGGAGCGCCGGTGCTATTCGTGAAGAAGAAAGATGGGTCACTTCGACTTTGTGTGGACTATAGGGAATTAAACAAAGTGACCATCAAGAACAAGTACCCTTTGCCGCGCATCGATGATCTTTTTGATCAGCTGCAAGGGTCTTGTGTCTTCTCTAAGATAGATCTGCAATCCGGTTACCACCAGTTGAAGGTGAAGGCCGAGGATATTCCGAAAACGGCATTTAGATCACGGTACGGGCATTATGAATTTACAGTTATGCCTTTTGGGCTAACTAATGCCCCTGCCGCATTCATGGATTTAATGAACCGAATCTTCCGACCATACTTGGATCGATTCGTAGTAGTGTTCATTGATGATATCTTGATCTACTCCCGAAGTGATGCTGAGCATGAGGAGCACTTAAGGATAGTGCTGCAACTTCTGCGAGAGAAGAAGTTGTATGCCAAGCTGGCAAAGTGCGAGTTTTGGCTTCGGGAGGTAGTCTTCTTGGGCCATGTGATTTCCGCCGCAGGTGTGGCGGTAGACCCGGCGAAAATTGAGGCAGTCCGTGATTGGCCCCGACCGACGACCGTTTCGGAGGTGCGTAGTTTTATGGGTTTAGCTGGGTATTATCGTCGGTTTGTGGAAGGCTTTGCGAAGCTCTCCACACCCCTCACTCGCTTGACGCGTAAAGGAGTGAAGTTTATCTGGAGTGAGGATTGTCAGAGGAGTTTTGAGGAGCTAAAGAATAGATTGATGACCGCTCCTATCCTTTCCCTCCCTGTTATGGGGAAAGGATATGTGATCTACAGCGACGCATCACACAGTGGACTTGGTTGTGTGTTGATGCAAGAAGGAAAGGTAATTGCTTATGCATCAAGGCAACTCAAAGATTATGAGAAGAATTACCCTACCCATGACTTGGAGCTCGCTGCTGTAGTGTTTGCACTAAAACTTTGGCGTCATTACCTATATGGGGAACACTGTGAAATCTACACCGACCACAAGAGCCTAAAATACCTGTTCACGCAAAAGGAGCTAAATTTAAGGCAGCGTAGGTGGTTAGAGCTATTAAAGGATTATGATGTAGATATTCTCTACCACCCAGGCAAAGCTAATGTGGTCGCTGACGCCTTGAGTAGGAGAGCGGTGCAAAGTTTGTCTATGTTGATCACAGACCAGGCACCGCTATTAGAGGAGATGAGACGGCTCGAGATAGAGGTTGTGTCCCCTGGGGTCTCTGCTAGACTGACATCTTTAGTCGTGCAGCCCACTCTGCTAGACAGGATCAGGGAGAAACAGAGTGAGGACCCCCACTTGACCAGGATTAGAGATCAAATTCCGAGTGATCAGTCTGGGGACTTTACGGTAGATGCCTCGGGAGTACTGAGGTACAGGAACCGAGCATGTGTGCCAGCGGATGCGGAGATCCGAGAGCAGATATTGCGAGAGGCCCATTATACACCTTATACCCTACATCCTGGTGGGACTAAGATGTATAAGGACCTCAAGGCACACTTCTGGTGGAAAGGCATGAAAAGGGATATCGGGAGATTTGTGGCTCAGTGTTTAACTTGTCAGCAGGTGAAAGCTGAGCATCGAGTGCCAGCTGGCAAGTTACAGAGTCTCCCAATTCCCCAGTGGAAATGGGACCACATTACGATGGATTTCGTGGTCGGACTTCCTAGGGCACAGGGAGGAGCAGACGCTATCTGGGTAGTCGTGGATCGACTTACCAAGTCGGCGCACTTTCTGCCCATGCAGACTACGTGGCCACTTGAGCGACTAGCCCAGTTATATCTGGATGAGATAGTGAGATTACATGGAGTACCCGCCTCCATTGTATCAGATAGAGACCCGAGGTTTGTTTCGCATTTCTGGAAAAGTTTGCAAACAGCCTTGGGGACTGAACTCAGGTTCAGTACAGCTTTTCATCCGCAGACTGATGGGCAGTCAGAGCGGACGATACAAATCCTGGAGGACATGCTTAGGGCTTGCGTCTTGGATTTCGGCGGAGGGTGGATTCGACACTTATCTTTGGCTGAGTTCGCGTACAACAATAGCTTTCAAGCGAGCATTCAGATGGCTCCGTTTGAAGCATTGTATGGACGCAAGTGTCGATCACCGCTTTATTGGAGTGACGTGGGCGAGAGGCGGACCTTGGGACCAGATGTCTTGATAGAGGCAGAAGAGAAGGTCCGAGTGATTCGGAAGCATCTTCAGACCGCCCAAAGCCGACAAAGGAGTTATGCCGATGTTCGGCGACGAGACTTAGAGTTTCAGGTTGGTGATCATGTGTTCCTGAAAGTCTCGCCGTCCAAAGGAATCAGGAGATTCGGCATTCGTGGAAAACTTAGCCCCCGATATATTGGACCCTTTGAGGTATTGGAGCGTATCGGGCCAGTTGCCTACCGACTTGCACTTCCTCCGAGGCTTGCTGGTGTCCATGATGTATTTCATGTTTCTTCTTTAAGGAAGTATGTCTTCGACCCATCGCACGTCATCGACTTCACACCGCTCGAGATCAGCGAGGATTTGAGGTATGAGGAGCGCCCACTGCGAATTCTGGATCGGGAGGTGAAAGAATTGCGCAATCGGGCTATTCCCTATGTGAAGATCCAATGGAGCAATCATGACGAGCGCGAGGCTACATGGGAACTCGAGTCAGAGATGAGGGATGCTCACCCCTACTTATTCGAGACATCGGACTGAGGATTATTGTTTAGTCTCGTTTCGAGGACGAAACTCTTTTTAGTGGGGGAGGATGTGATGATCCGGACTCCCGCAGAACTGTGCAACATTAATAGTGACTGTAGAAGCTTGTACAGTGCAACGGAGCTTGTAGAAATCGAAATTGGATATTTTTAATTGACTCTGCGCGAAAATCGGAGCAAATGGGATTTTCCGGGAGCTTTTCCAAAATTTCGGATGAGAATTTGGCGAAACGGACGGCGGAATCGGACTCAGCGCGCGAAAACGGTCGAAATGGTATATTCACTTTATTTTTCGGCAAAAATACTGTTCACGCCGGAGTTACTGTTCCGGCGGCGGCGGCGGCCGGCGGCGAGCGGCGGCGGGCGGCGGCGCACGGCGGCGGGCAGCGGCGCAGCGGCGGAGCGCGGAGGCGCGCGGCGCGGGCAGGCGCGGGCAGCGCGGGCAGGCGCGGGCAGGCGCGGGCAGGGCTCGGGTGCGCGGTCCATGGGCCTGGCGTGCACCGGGTGCACCGAACATTCCCTTGCCACGTGGCGCTTCCCCATTGGATGGCCGGCTTCTAGAAGCATCTGGGATGGTGACACGTGGCGGCACCCCGTTGGCCGACAGGATCCGGAAGAACCCGGAGCGCGGACCGGCCATGTGCACCACGTGGGACACGTGGCAGCCTCCCAGTGGCCCTTGCACAGGCTGTTTCCTGTTTGGTTGACACGTGGCGCTTCCTGGTTGGCTCGTTTCGGTGTTTCGTGTTTGGATCTGGATTCCGTGAGGGAATATTCCTTTTGGCCCACTATATAAGAGCCCTCACCCCCTCTCATTCCACCTCGATTTGCGAGCCAAGGAGAGAGAATCAGAGAAAACTCTGAATACGAAAGTTGTTCCTCTCTCTCTTCTCTTTCTCTCTCTAGAATCTCAGAATTTAGGAGTTACAGATAGTGAGATATCTGCGACGCGGCGCACTGCGACGATTTTCTTTTTAGGCCCATTTCCCGTCGCAGTTCCGTCGAAAATTCACTGCGGGCTAACCAGGTGGAATTTTTGGACGATTTTTGCGACAGCGCGACCGTAAGAGGTAGGGCTTCGATTTCCGTGTTGATCATTTTGCTCCGTTTCGTACTTTTGGCACAGTTTTCAGGTCCTCTTTGACCCCCCTTTTTACTGTGATGGTTTTTGGACAGCACCGACTTCTCCGATTTTTATCTTGACGTAGGAGCATCAGATCGAGGCGTTTAAAGAGTCGATTTTGATCTACTCTTCGCGAGGAACGCAACCGTGATTTTTCTGGGATTTTAGGAGCTCATTTTAGAGGTGAAAAATTCCTCTTTTCCCGTGCTGTCTGAAAAACAGCAAATATTGTGCTTTTTGGGATTTGTATTTATACCGGGAGCGTTGATTTGCAGGATTTGAGGACTGTGGACAACCAGGAGACTACCTGGGGTGTTGTTTGAGCTGTTCGAGGTGGGCGGTTGTTGCTTACCTCATTTTTGACAAGCTCACTGGGATTACTAGAAATCCCCTAAAATATGACAATTAACGAGAACAATTGGGACAAAGTAACATGGTTATTAATGAGAACCATTGGGACTACTAACAGGACTACTAACAGGACTACTAACAGGACAAATATGACAAATGACAAGGACCGCTGGGATAAACTCCCCTAAAATTTAATATAACCCCACAAATGATATGATGACTTATATTGGGACACTGTGATTGAGACAAAGGCTATGATCTCGCATGCAAATGACTTTTATTCAGTAAATCAATTGTTTTAAACCTTTGACTCTATTTTCAACTTTTAAAGACAGTTGCATGCATGCCCGGACATCAGGTAAGGCCACTATTTATTGCTACACTATCATATTGGGATTTGAACATGTGTTGTCCTTTGCATTCATATGTTGTTGCTCAAGTGTGAGCAGGGGTTTGGGATAGTGTAGCCAAGGTTGTGCTAGATTGTGGACTTGTGGGGTATTGCGGTGACCGCGGACAGTAGGCGGTTGACCAGATGTTTATCCTTGCATCAGATTGGGGTTGAGTTGGGTTTATTTATTGCATCAGTTGGGGATTGGGTTTCTATAGTGGATGGAGTTTCCCACTTTGATCATGGTTATGATCCAGTCCTGCTATATTGAGACATGTGCTACAGAGATACTTGTGATACTGATGACAGAGATATTTTACTCGTGTGGGTCGCTCCCCTCGAGTGCCACTCCGGAGGTGTGCTTTCTCGGACCCAGCCGTGTGTGCCGGTCTGATACTTATGTTGGGATGCGAGCCGTGTGAGCCGATCCCGCGGTTTCGAGCCGTGTGTGCAGATTCCGCTGAGCAGGCAGTACCAGTTGTTACTGGTGACTAGATTGGGTTTATTTGGTCAGATACTATTTTCTGATGCATGCATACAGTTTTGACAGCATAGTAGTGATAGTTTTCCTGTTTCAGCATCTTTTGTATCTACCACTTTCCCTTTTCGCCTCTAGTGGTCCTAGTGGGTGCGTCAGAGTTGAGGTTTTTACCCACTAGGGGAGGCTGCTGGTTTATCTGGTAGTTCTCACCCCCATTGTTGTTTTCTGTTTCTTTCTTCTCCTTTATTTTGCAGAGTCATCTGCAGGAGCTGCTAGGCCATCGGCAGCTGATCGAGGTAAGGGGATCGCTGAATAGACAGATCTCCTGGAAGACTGAGAGCTGTAGATAGACGTTGTACCCCCACTCAGACTGTGATATTCTCCTTTTTATTTTGGGTCTGGCTTCCGCCAGCTGGATGTACTATTTTAGTGAACTGGGAGATTATTGTACATATTACAGTTTTATTTTCTTTCCCAGATACTATGTGGTTCTTCCATTTCAGCTCTGTATTATGCTCTTTTATTATACATTTGATATCTGAGCAGGTTACCAGCGCTTCGTGTATGCGGAAAATTCCGTGTGCACGGCGGATCTGTAGACGAGCCCGGGTTCCGGGGCGTGACACTCGGTCCACGGAATGGACCGCCGGTGCACGGTGCACCGGCGGGCCACGTGGCGGGCACCGGTTGGTCCGGTCCAGGGCGCGCGGCGCACGGGAGGGTGCGCGGGCAGCGCGGGCAGGCCGGGCAGGCGTGCGGTGGGGCGCGGTGCACGGTGCACCGGGGCTCGCCACGTGGCGGCCCCGGGTTGGACGGCGCTGGTGCGCGCGGTGCACCCGCAGGCGCGCGCCTGCGGCCGTACGCACGCGCGGGCGCAGGCGTGCAGGCGGCGCGGCAACGGCGGCCGGCGGGCGTGACGGGCGGGAAACGCCCGCCACGTGGCGCCACGCCATTGGGTGGCGCCACCCACCCCGCCGCCCCGCAGGGGGGCACGTGGCGCGCCCGGTTCGCCGGCGCGCTGCCCCTGTTTGGGGGACACGTGTCGGACCCGAGCGGGTCGGACCAAAATTCGGTCCGACCCGGATCCCGTGTGGGATGGGCCGTGGGCTGGGCCGCACTGTAGCCGCCCGAATCTGGGCGGGCCGGGCTGCACTGTAGCAGCCCGAAAACCCCCCTGCGCCCGAAAGTGGGGACACAGGGGGAATTATGCCAATTGTTTTTGGGGGCCTATAAATAGGCCCCCTCCTCCCCCTTTGTTGGGCTTTTTCCGGGAAATAGAGTGAGATCCAGGGAGAAGTGTGAGAAGAGAAGTTTTTCCTCTTCTAATTTTCTACCTCGTGGTGCGTTCCCAGATTTTTGGGAAGATCGACAGCGGCGTTCCGGATTTTACAGTGTGCCTCGGTTTTCCCCCATTTCGGCCCGTTATCGTCGCATTTCAGTCCGAGGAGTCCCCTGCGCAGCACAGAAGTCCGATTCCGACGATTTCTTCGCCAGTGTGTTCCTAAGAGGTAGGGCTTCGTTTTCCGTGTTGATGGTTTCCCCAGATTCCGATTCTTTGGCACGATTCCCGAGGTGATTTGACACCCCATTTTGCTGTTTGGATCTTTGGACAGCGGCGACTTCGACGAATTATTTCTCCGCGTAGGAATATCGGATCGAGGTGATTCAAGAGTCGATTTTGGGTGATTTTTCGCGAGGAACGCAACCGTGATTTTTCTGGGATTTTAGAAGCTCGGGACAGAGGTGAAAATTCCTCGTTTTGCGTGCTGATTTTTAAACAGCAAATGTGTGTTTGGAAACTGTTATATTTACACCGTGTACACTTATGTGATGTTGTAGGACATTGTTGCAGCTGACGGTGTGTTTAGAGGACAGCGGGTATTTTCTGGGTATATTGTACACGCTTTTCGAGGTGGGTGGTTGCGTATCCCTCTTTGTTGATTTGCACACTAGGAATAAAAGAGTCCCCAATTATACATGTGATAGATAACTTGTGGTATATGGACCTATTGCATTTGACCCCTAAATTAATTTATTAGCTTCTATGTGATAAATCTGGGACAAGGAAATTGGACAATTGCTATATCGTGAACCGCATGCAATTTGTAACCCAACAATATTTTAAAATAATTCTAAAAATATTCTCCACATAAAACTTAGTCCTTTCTAAATGTTTTTAAAAAGAGAACACTTGCATGCTTATTGGACAACTAGTTAAGCCACTATTTTATTGCAGCACGATATTATGGGATTTGACTTAGGAGAAAACATCTGTTATTGTTATTCTTCTCTATCGATGCATGATGCTCGAGTCTGATCGGGATTTTGGAGATAGTATTGCTTGGGACAGTTTGGACATGTCTTAGGGGATTGTGGGGCATAGTGGCAACCGCGGATGCAAGGCGGTTGACCAGATGTTGTTACTTTATCAGATTGGGGTCTATGGGTTCAGCGGTACCGCGGATTTTGGGCGGTTGACCGGGTGTTATTATCACATCAGATTGGGGATCGGGGTTGCATTAGTGGATGGAGTATTCCCACTTTGATCATGGTCATGATCCAGTCCTGCTATTGTGAGACATCGGTTACAGAGATGATTGATACAGAGATACTTTACTCGTGTGGGTCGCTCCCCTCGAGTGCCACTCCGGAGTAGGCTTTTAGACCGTGATGGGTGCCGGTCAGTTGGTGAGTTGTGAGTGATGACAGAGCAGGCAGTGCCAGTATTTCCTGGCCCTCTGATTGGGTTTCTTTGGGCAGTCAGCTTTATAGTTGCATCTATACAGTCATCTTTTGGCACTGCATTTAGAGGCATAGTAGTGGTAGTTTCTTTTCAGCAGTCTTTATTGCATACCACTGTTCTTTCCTTTTTGCCTCTTTATTCCTAGTGGGTGCGTCAGCATCAGAGGTTTTACCCACTAGGGGAGGCTACTGGTTTATCTAGTAGTTCTCACCCCCATTGTTGTTTCTTGTTCTTTTTCCCCTTTGTTTTGCAGAGTCGACTGTGGGAGCTGCTGGGCCTTCAGCGGCAGATCGAGGTAAGAGGATCGCCGACTAGCTAGATCGTCTACCCCGAGCGAGAGTTTAGCTAGACTATTACTGTACTCCCCTTTTGTATCTCAGACTTTAGTAGTTTACTTTTGGGTCTGGCTGTGGCCAGCTGGTTGTATTATTTATGGTGAGCTGGGAGTATATTGTACTTTTATTTCAGTTTACAGTTTATTTCAGTCTGAGATTACTGTTAGTTCTATTAGTTCAGCTCTGTTTATGCTCTTCTATTGTATATTATCTATCTGAGCAGGTTACCAGCGCTTCGTGTACATGGAAAATTCTGTGTACACGGCGGATCTGTTGGCGGGCCCGGGTTCTGGTTACCCCCGGGGCGTGACAGATTAAGTTGGTATCAGAGCTTAGGGATAGGTCAGTTGGGACTTAGGAAACCCTAGGCTTTTGGCAGACCCTAGGATGATAGGGCGTGAGAGGCGTGACACTTTGCGAAAGTCGTTGATTTATTTATTGGACTCTTCCAGTGAGTGAGGAGGGATCGACATACCCAATTTCTGGTGGACCGTTATGTTGGCTGCAGACAACATAAAGTCGCAGAAATTGGGGGATGTCTTTGACTTTCGCTAGATTGGGTCGTGTGGGGTTATGTTACTGATTCGTGTTTTCTTGTGGCAGGATGCCTCCCCGACGTCGGATTCCCGCTCTGGGTGCCCCTACACCCCCTGTTGAGCCGGAGCAGACGGGATCCACTGAGATTGTGAGCTGCGGGCCATGATGGCCCAATTGGCGGAGAGCCATCGTCAGCAGCAGCAGAGGATTGATCAGCTGCTCGCTCAGAGAGAGACACCACCCCCAGCTGTTCCTGAGGCCTTTGTGCCTCCTGTTGCACCTTTTGTGCCGTCAGCGCCATCTTCGAGTAGCGGGGCTCCTGGAGCTATTCAGCCTTTGACTGCGGAGGAGGAGCGGGATTTTGCTGACAAACTCGCCCAGTTTGTTAAGCGGGGACCACCTAGATTCTCAGGGCGGGATGCCCGCCCTCGGCTGTTGGGAAATGGCTTTCTGCGATGGAGAAGCTTTTTCGGGATTTCTTCATCGACCCGAAGTATCGAGTGCACATGGCGGTGCACTGTTTGGACGGGGATGCTGATTTTTGGTGGCAGCGGGTGGAGCCACCGGAGTTCCGGATTTCTCGGCAGCTGCCCTGGGAGGAGTTCCGACGGTTGGTGCTGGACACCTATTTTTCGACCAGTGTGAAGAAGAAGTTGGAGGACGACTTGAAGAACCTGCAGCAGGGCGAGCGATCGGCCCATGCCTATTTCCAGGAGTTCATGGAGTTGTTGAACTGCGTGCCCTTCGTCGCTCGTGACGGGCCGCACCAGGTTGAGATGTTCGAGGGAGGCCTTCGTCCAGAGATTTACACCCTGGTGCATGCTCAGAGATTTCAGACTCTGGATGCAGCCGCAGAGCATGCACAGTGGGTGGAGAGAGGTGATCAGGTAGTGGCCAGACAGAGGGCTGCGGTCGCTCAGGGCTCCGACAGAAAGCGACCAGCCCAGGACGAGGGGGGACAGGCCAGTACTTGGAGGCCGCCCCGACCGCCACCGCCTCAGTTTCAGGGCCGTGGGCGTTCGGAGCGGCGAGGGCCTGGTGGATCCCAGAGGCCCCAGCAGCAGCAGCAGCAGCAGCAGCAGCAGCAGAAATCGCAGTCGTCGCAGCGCGGATCTCAGCGGCAGCCACAGCGACAGCGACAGTCTCAGCAGCAGCAGTCCCGACAGTCACGGGCCCCCAGCAGTTGTATTTTCTGTGGAGGTCCGCATTTCCCCGGCACCTGCGACCAGCGGTGGGGTCGTTGCTATGGATGTGGACAGCCAGGGCACATTCGAGCTGCGTGCCCCTTTTCGACCTCAGCCGCCCCTTCTTCAGCATCTGCCCCAGTATCATCGCAGCAGCGGTCGACGGCTCAGCGGCCATATGCTCCAGCGAGCAGGCCATCTTCCTCCCATTCCACAGATTATCGCCCTCCAGCTCAGAGTGGGCGAGTGTATGCTGCACAGGTAGAGGATTCTTCAGCAGCAGACCATGTGGTGGCAGGTATCACTTTACTTTCTGGCATTAGGACTCGCACCTTATTTGATACTGGAGCATCGCATTCTTTCATTAGTAGATCTTTTGCATCATTACATGGGTTAGAGGTAGGACTTTTGCCACGTGCACGAGAGGTACAGATTCCCGATCACACCTTGCTCGTGGAGGAGTGTTGTTGGTCCTGCCCGATGCAGATCGAGTCCTGGATTATGCCAGCAGACCTGTTGGTCTTGAGACAGCTGCAGGATTTTGATGTGATTCTCGGGATGGACTGGCTGGCTCGGTATTTTGCGACTATTGACTGTGCCGAGAGGACTGTCACTTTTAGAGAGCCAGACCAGGAGGTGTTGGTGTACCGGGGATGTCAGAGCGCTTTCTTTGCCTCTATGGTTTCGACTTCCCGAGCGAGGCGGATGATTCACCGAGGATGTGTAGCCTTTTTGGCTAGTGTTGTTGAGGGGCCTACGGCGGCACCGGGACTCGGGGATATCCCTATCGTCCGCGAGTTCCCGGATGTGTTTCCACCTGAGCTGACTTGTATGCCGCCCGACAGAGAGATCGAGTTTGTGATTGACGTAGTTCCAGGAACTGCGCCAATCTCTAAGGCTCCTTACCGGATGGCACCGGCTGAGCTGAGAGAGCTTAAAGCACAGTTGCAAGACTTGATGGATAAGGGTTTCATTAGACCCAGTGTGTCGCCCTGGGGAGCACCGGTGCTATTCGTGAAGAAGAAGGATGGGTCACTTAGACTGTGTGTGGACTATAGGGAGCTGAATAAAGTGACCATTAAGAACAAGTACCCTCTGCCGCGCATCGACGATCTCTTTGATCAGCTGCAAGGGTCTTGTGTCTTTTCCAAGATTGATCTACAGTCTGGTTACCACCAATTAAGGTGAAGGCCGAGGATATTCCTAAGACTGCTTTCAGATCACGGTACGGGCATTATGAGTTTACAGTTATGCCATTTGGATTGACTAATGCCCCTGCCGCCTTTATGGACTTGATGAACAGGATATTTCGGCCATTTCTGGATCGCTTTGTGGTGGTGTTCATAGATGATATCCTGGTTTACTCCCGAAGCGAGGCCGAGCATGAGGAGCACTTGAGGACTGTGCTACAACTTCTGCGGGAGAAGAAGTTGTATGCCAAGCTGGTGAAGTGCGAGTTTTGGCTTCGGGAGGTAGCTTTCTTGGGCCATGTGATTTCCGCCGCCGGTGTAGCTGTAGACCCGGCGAAGATTGAGGCAGTTCGTGATTGGCCCCGACCGACGACTGTATCAGAGGTGCGCAGCTTCATGGGATTAGCTGGTTATTATCGTCGGTTTGTGGAAGGCTTTGCGAAGCTTTCCACACCCCTCACTCGGTTGACGCGAAAAGGGGTTAAGTTTATCTGGAGTGAGGACTGCCAGAAGAGCTTCGAGGAGCTGAAGGACAGACTGATGACTGCTCCTATCCTTTCCCTCCCTGTTATGGGGAAAGGATATGTGATCTACAGTGACGCATCGCACAGTGGACTGGGTTGCGTGTTGATGCAGGATGGGAGGGTAATTGCTTATGCATCGAGACAGCTCAAGGATTACGAGAAGAATTACCCTACCCACGACTTAGAGCTCGCTGCCGTGGTGTTTGCACTGAAGCTTTGGCGCCATTACCTGTACGGGGAGCATTGTGAGATCTACACCGACCACAAGAGCTTAAAGTATCTGTTCACACAGAAGGAGCTGAATTTGAGGCAGCGCAGGTGGTTAGAGCTACTAAAGGATTATGATGTGGATATCCTTTACCACCCAGGCAAGGCTAACGTGGTCGCTGATGCTTTGAGCCGGAGAGCAGTTCAGAGTTTGTCTATGTTGATCACAGACCAGGCGCCCCTATTGGAGGAGATGAGACGGCTCGAGATAGAGGTTGTGTCCCCTGGGGTCTCTGCTAGACTGACGTCATTAGTCGTGCAGCCCACTCTGCTGGACAGGATCAGGGAGAAACAGAGTGAGGACCCCCACTTGACCAGGATTCGAGATCAGCTTCCGAGTGATCAGTCAGGGGATTTTACAGTGGATGCTGCGGGAGTACTGAGGTACAGGGACCGAGCATGTGTGCCAGTGGATGCTGAGATCAGAGAGCAGATATTGAGAGAGGCCCATTATACACCTTATACCCTTCATCCTGGGGGGACTAAGATGTATAAGGACCTCAAGGCACATTTTTGGTGGAATGGCATGAAGAGGGATGTCGGGAGATTTGTGGCCCAGTGTTTAACTTGTCAGCAAGTAAAAGCTGAGCATCGGGTGCCAGCTGGCAAGTTACAAAGTCTCCCAATCCCTGAGTGGAAATGGGACCACATTACCATGGACTTCGTGGTCGGATTGCCGAGGGCACAGGGCGGAGCAGATGCTATCTGGGTAGTGGTGGATCGACTTACCAAGTCAGCGCACTTTTTGCCTATGCAGACTACTTGGCCACTCGATCGACTAGCCCAGCTATACCTTGATGAGATTGTGAGACTGCATGGAGTACCCGCCTCCATTGTGTCAGATAGAGATCCGAGGTTTGCCTCGCGTTTTTGGGGGAGTTTGCAGACTGCGATGGGGACTCAGCTCAGATTCAGTACAGCTTTTCATCCTCAGACTGATGGGCAGTCAGAGCGGACTATACAGATCTTGGAGGACATGCTGAGGGCTTGCGTCTTGGATTTCGGCGGAGGTTGGATTCGGCACTTATCCTTGGTTGAGTTTGCGTACAACAACAGCTTTCAAGCGAGCATACAGATGGCTCCGTTTGAAGCGTTGTATGGACGCAAGTGCCGATCACCACTTTATTGGAGTGACGTAGGCGAGAGACGGACCTTGGGGCCAGATATACTGCTAGAGGCAGAGGAGAAGGTCCGGGTGATTCGACAGCATCTTCAGACCGCTCAGAGCCGACAGAGGAGCTATGCTGATGTTCGGCGACGAGACTTAGAGTTTCAGGTTGGAGATCATGTATTTCTGAAAGTCTCGCCGTCCAAGGGGATCAGGAGGTTCGGCATTCGCGGGAAACTCAGCCCCCGATACATTGGACCATTCGAGGTGTTGGAGCGTATCGGGCCTGTTGCTTATCGACTTGCACTTCCCCCGAGACTGGCTGGTGTCCACGATGTTTTCCATGTTTCCACACTGAGGAGGTACGTCTTCGACCCGTCGCACGTCATCGACTTTGCACCCCTCGAGATCAGCGAGGACTTGAGATATGAGGAGCGCCCAGTACGGATTCTTGATCGGGAGGTGAAAGAATTGCGCAATCGGACCATCCCTTATGTGAAGATCCTCTGGAGCAATCATGATGAGCGCGAGGCGACGTGGGAGCCCGAGTCAGAGATGATGGACGCCTACCCCTACCTGTTCGAGGCTCAGGATTGAGGTATGATTTTAGTTTCGAGGACGAAACTTTTATTAGTGGGGGAGGATGTAGTGTCCCAGTTTTTCCCTGATGTTTTTCCCCTGTTTGGGGTGTGGAACACCTAGTGTGGGTGTGTTGGGCCCCAACATGTCAAAGGGATGTGTTGTTTGGACTCAGGGAGGATTTGGGGCAAGCCTGACCTTCGGCTGCCTTTGCTGATTTTTGGAGTGGAATCAGGCCAAACGGAGGCCGTATTTGGATTCAGCGCGGAAAAACGCTTGAAAACGGCTGTTTACTTATTTAATTTGGAGTCCGGATGCCCAAAAACGGACCCCCGGAAGTTTTCTGTGCAAAATGGTGCATGGGGGGACCTGTGGACCGGCCGGGGACACGTGGCGCCTCATTATTGGGCCGGCGCACCACTCTCGGTCCACGGAATGGACCGCCGGTGCACGGTGCACCGGCGGGCCACGTGGCGGGCACCGGTTGGTCCGGTCCAGGGCGCGCGGCGCACGGGAGGGTGCGCGGGCAGCGCGGGCAGGCCGGGCAGGCGTGCGGTGGGGCGCGGTGCACGGTGCACCGGGGCTCGCCACGTGGCGGCCCCGGGTTGGACGGCGCTGGTGCGCGCGGTGCACCCGCAGGCGCGCGCCTGCGGCCGTACGCACGCGCGGGCGCAGGCGTGCAGGCGGCGCGGCAACGGCGGCCGGCGGGCGTGACGGGCGGGAAACGCCCGCCACGTGGCGCCACGCCATTGGGTGGCGCCACCCACCCCGCCGCCCCGCAGGGGGGCACGTGGCCGCGCCCGGTTCGCCGGGCGCGCTGTCCCCTGTGCGGGGGACACGTGTCGGACGCCCGAGCGGGTCGGACCAAAATTCGGTCCGACCCGGATCCCGTGTGGGATGGGCCGTGGGCTGGGCCGCACTGTAGCCGCCCGAATCTGGGCGGGCCGGGCTGCACTGTAGCAGCCCGAAAACCCCCCTGCGCCCGAAAGTGGGGACACAGGGGGAATTTTCCCAATTGTTTTTGGGGCCTATAAATAGGCCCCCTCCTCCCCCTTTGTTGGGCTTTTTTCGGGAAATAGAGTGAGATCCAGGGAGAAGTGTGAGAAGAGAAGTTTTTCCTCTTCTAATTTTCTACCTCGTGGTGCGTTCCCAGATTTTTGGGAAGATCGACAGCGGCGTTCCGGATTTTACAGTGTGCCTCGGTTTTCCCCCATTTCGGCCCGTTATCGTCGCATTTCAGTCCGAGGAGTCCCCTGCGCAGCACAGAAGTCCGATTCCGACGATTTCTTCGCCAGTGTGTTCCTAAGAGGTAGGGCTTCGTTTTCCGTGTTGATGGTTTCTCCGGATTCCGATTCTTTGGCACGATTCCCGAGGTGATTTGACACCCCATTTTGCTGTTTGGATTTTTGGACAGCGGCGACTTCGACGAATTATTTCTCCGCGTAGGAATATCGGATCGAGGCGATTCAAGAGTCGATTTTGGGTGATTTTTCGCGAGGAACGCAACCGTGATTTTTCTGGGATTTTAGAAGCTCGGGACAGAGGTGAAAATTCCTCGTTTTGCGTGCTGATTTTTAAACAGCAAATGTGTGTTTGGAAACTGTTATATTTACACCGTGTACACTTATGTGATGTTGTAGGACATTGTTGCAGCTGACGGTGTGTTTAGAGGACAGCGGGTATTTTCTGGGTTTATTGTACACGCTTTTCGAGGTGGGTGGTTGCGTATCCCTCTTTGTTGATTTGCACACTAGGAATAAAAGAGTCCCCAATTATACATGTGATAGATAACTTGTGGTATATGGACCTATTGCATTTGACCCCTAAATTAATTTAGTAGCTTCTATGTGATAAATCTGGAACAAGGAAATTGGACATTTGCTATATCGTGAACCGCATGCAATTTGTAACCCAACAATATTCTTAAAATAATTCTAAAAGTATTCTCCACATGAAACTTAGTCCTTTCTAAATGTTTTTAAAAAGAGAACACTTGCATGCTTATTGGACAACTAGTTAAGCCACTATTTTATTGCAGCACGATATTATGGGATTTGACTTAGGAGAAAACATCTGTTATTGTTATTCTTCTCTATCGATGCATGATGCTCGAGTCTGATCGGGATTTTGGAGATAGTATTGCTTGGGACGGTTTGGACATGTCTTAGGGGATTGTGGGGCATAGTGGCAACCGCGGATGCAAGGCGGTTGACCAGATGTTGTTACTTTATCAGATTGGGGTCTATGGGTTCATCGGTAACCGCGGATTTTGGGCGGTTGACCGGGTGTTATTATCGCACCAGATTGGGGATCGGGGTTGCATTAGTGGATGGAGTATTCCCACTTTGATCATGGTCATGATCCAGTCCTGCTATTGTGAGACATCGGTTACAGAGATGATTGATACAGAGATACTTTACTCGTGTGGGTCGCTCCCCTCGAGTGCCACTCCGGAGTAGGCTTTTAGACCGTGATGGGTGCCGGTCGGTTGGTGAGTTGTGAGTGATGACAGAGCAGGCAGTGCCAGTATTTCCTGGCCCTCTGATTGGGTGTTCTTTGGGCAGTCAGCTTTATAGTTGCATCTATACAGTCATCTTTTGGCACTGCATTTAGAGGCATAGTAGTGGTAGTTTCTTTTCAGCAGTATTCATTACATACCACTGTTCTTCCCTTTTTGCCTCTTTATTCCTAGTGGGTGCGTCAGCATCAGAGGTTTTTACCCACTAGGGGAGGCTACTGGTTTATCTAGTAGTTCTCACCCCCATTGTTGTTTCTTGTTCTTTTTCTCCCTTTGTTTTGCAGAGTCGACTGTGGGAGCTGCTGGGCCTTCAGCGGCAGATCGAGGTAAGAGGATCGCCGACTAGCTAGATCGTCTACCCCGAGCGAGAGTTTAGCTAGACTTTTACTGTACTCCCCTTTTGTATCTCAGACTTTATTAGTTTACTTTTGGGTCTGGCTGTGGCCAGCTGGTTGTATTATGTATGGTGAGCTGGGAGTATATTGTACTTTTATTACAGTTTACAGTTTATTTCAGTCTGGGATTACTGTTAGCTCTATTAGTTCAGCTCTGTTTATGCTCTTCTACTGTATATTATCTATCTGAGCATGTTACCAGCGCTTCGTGTACATGGAAAATTCTGTGTACACGGCGGATCTGTTGGCGGGCCCGGGTTCTGGTTACCCCCGGGGCGTGACAAAACTGGTTCAACCCGAACCAAACTGCAAAGAGGGCGACTCAAACCAAACTCAAAGGCGTCTTAAATCAAACCATAAAGGTTCAATCCAAACCAAATGCAATGGAGTTTCATGTTGAACCAAGCCATAAGAGCTCAACTCGAATCAAACTCAAACGAATCTCGAACCAAACCATAGGGTTACGATCCGAACCAAACCAAACTACAGAAGGGTCCAAGTTGAGCCGAACTATAAGGGCTTGACCCAAGTCAATTTCAAAGGATTTCGAACTAAGTTATAAGGGTTCGACCTGAACCAAATCTCAACGGGCCGTGAACCAAAGTATAACGGTTCGACCCAAACTAGATTGAAAAAAGAATAAACCGAGCGAAAGCCAAAGTCAGCTCAACCCAAATCAAATACAAAAGGATCAAACCAGTTCATTTTGAACCCAACCTAAACAAAGGTTCAAACCAAACTCCAAGGATGAACCAAATCAATTAAATTAACTCCACTTGAACTAAAGAGCAAAAGTTCAAACCGAGTTGAATTCAATCGGCTAAGTCAATTTCATCGACTTGCAAGCCAAACCCAAATTGACCGCCAAGTCGTTAAACTGAGCAAATCAAATCAAACTCAACCTTAATTGACCGGCCAGTCATTAAAGTGAGTCAAATCAAACTCAACTTAATTAACCGCCAAGTCGTTAAACTGAGCAACTAATTGACCGCCAAGTTCATAAACCGAGCACTTATGTTCAGTGGGGGTATGCCCCTACTTAAGCCATGTACACAGCAAATTATATTAATAAATTTTTATTTTTTCACGCTTTGGTCTCTTTCATCATCAACATTTATTTTTGGTCTCTTAATCGAGTGTCCCTTAACACTGACAATGTAGAATAATTAGCATTAGATTTTTTAGTCTGTTGGAAGTCATGAGCCTACAAACCTGATTTCAAATAAAAAAACCTAAACAAACTCGATCTGTATCATGAATGACCACTCATCGCGGGTCGGTTCGTTCGTGACGGCAGACAGTCCGTTCGATGGGTATGTGCATATGTGTCCGAAGGAGCTTCCGTTGCAGGCTCGGGCGTGACAATATCCAACCAAATGGCTATGAATACGGCATGGGCCTCAACATCCAATAGAAAATAAGGTTGTTAGTTTTAACAAAATCCGTAGTTCAAGTAAATAGGGTAGCACAAAATTAAGCGATAATTGCATATGGGTCCCAAAAATAAGTATTAAATAGTAAGTAAATTTCTACAAAACTTAAGTGATCATATTTGTCCCTCCAAACATCCTTCTGTTTGTAATTGTATCCCTTTGTTACAAAAAATGGATAATCATGAGTAAAAAAAAATTAACCATGGTTACGTAAGGGGTAAATGACATTTTTATCCCTTATATCACTACTACAATCATGACATTTGGTGGCGACAAAAGTCGCCACCATAAGCCAAAAAGTCGCCACCAAATAGTTTTGGCGGCGACTAAATGTCGCCACCTCAAAGCATGTCGCCTAAAGTATATAGTGGCGACAACTTTAGCGGCGACAGATAAGGTGGCGACAATTGTCGCCACCAAATGTATGAAGAAACAGTGGCGACATTTGTCGCCACCAAATGTAGGAAGAAACGGTAGAATGACTGGAGAAACGGTGGCGACAAATGTCGCCACCAAATGTCCGAAGAAAAGGTGGCGGCAGCTATCGCCACCAAATGTTTGAAGAAAAGGTGGCGACAATTATCGCCACCAAATGTCTAGATAAAAGGTGGCGGCAAATGTAAGAAAAAGGGTGCCACGTCTTGCGAAATGATTTGGCGAGCAGCGACGATAAATTATCGCGACTAAATTTTTGAATGAACCTAAACTTCATCCTTTACCAAATGCCAAAGTATTGCAACAAATTAATTGACTGATTCAGTATCAATAAATAATTGAGCAAAACAATATGGAAACGGAGTTGTTCCTTGATGAAAGATTAAATGAACAACTTACTCAAATCAAGCTCTCAATCTGCGGATCAGTCCAAACAAAATTAGCCTATATATTTACAAACCAATCACAACATTAAGTAGAAGTGGAAGCATCCCCAAAATGTTCACATCTTTATACATGAACTAACCGTCGCGGTATCTTTGAAACATCTAAACTTAAGCTTGTTGATCCACTTAAAGCTCTCTACAATCAACTGGCAAGTCTTGCTTTTCGCTTGGAAGTTTACTACCTGGTTTATGGTGTACTTGATTTTGCATTCTTCAGAGCTTCGGTGATATACTATTAGAAGATTCTCCTAGAAGCAAAAGTGATTCCCAACTTATCAAAATGCTGCAAATATTAGAGGTCGAGAGCAAAATGTGAGAAGCATTTCAATTGGGTAGCGAAGACAATTCAAACCACTAGCTACCACAGAACAAATAAAAGATACCTCGTTGTTACTACTTCTAGAGAGTTGCACGTTTGAATATACGAAATGCTTGGGTCCGGCTCAACTTTAATCATGGAGGGTCGTATACATATAGTTCTTGGAGGAAGCTATAACAAAACAAAAAAGATAAGCTCAAAAGAATTAGCATTAAATTGTCACTTCCAGCACGAGAATAGCCTCTTGCATCACAACCAAGATTCACTGAGGTATCACTCCTTAATTGTGGTAGTTCTGAGAATTCAAGTAAACCAAAAAAAAAATGCTGTTTCATTGCAGTAAGACAAAGAATAAAAAATCCAAGTAAAAGAATAAAAATGTCCAACCACACAATAGGAAACTGTTGGTATAGACACCACACGATTATGAGGTCATAGACAAACCATACCTTGATGTTTGTGCTCTTCCATGATTTTTATGAACTCCGAACTGTTTGAACTTCCTATAATGGAAAGGGTAGGATACATCGTTAAACTAGCAAGCTAAACAAAAAAATGAAATATAAAAGGTCCGCTTTAAAGTAGAAAACAGGATGAAAAACAGATAGGAGCTTGCCATGGTAAACAACAGGTTTGACACCAGGCCCTTTGAGAAACACAAAGGCGGGGGCTGATTCCACTCCAAACCTGATAATATTAATCGAAAGATTAGTAATGCTGATTACAAAACTGAATATGAAGATGAGACTCAAATCAGGAAGAAATAGCTATCAAGGAACTATCACAACATGCATGTTTTTCAAACCTTAATATATGGCTTCCACCAAGTAAGGTAACAAGCTCAGATATAAGCATAGATGCCGCTGAAGTTGAAAGAGCAGAACATGCTAACCCCAACAAGCGGGATGCAGCTTCCCGAGTATCAGGATCAATATGGCCTATTAGACTCTTTAGCCAATGTAAACGGTCCGCATACCGTGATGCTACCAACTGTTAGAAACTAAAGCAAGTTAAAAAGTAAAAGAGAGTGAGCGAGCGAGCGAGCGAGAGAGAGAAACATTAATGTCAAAAAATGGCATGTCATCCCAATTTCAGCAAATGATAAAGCATAGAACCTCTGGTAAATGAGAGCCAATTTCGACTAAAGCCTTAGAAGCAGTAGAATGGAGTTCACTAGAGCCTTCAGATGACATAGCATTTTCTAGCAGCACACACATTGTTACTGCTGGGGAATCAGATGGATCAACTCCGAACTGACAGCTGTTCGTCCTGTAATCTGTCTCAAAACACTTCATCAAAAACTTGATCATTGCAACATATGTTTTCGAAGAAAAGAGCAGCTTTTCCTCCATTTGCTTTAATAGTTTTGGTTGCTGGCGACATATATAATCTACCATCTTGCTTAAATTCGGATATATGAGATCAGTATTTCTCCCAGATGTCTTTTCCTCATCTTTTGTAAGATGAAGGCCTTCAAGAGCCATTTCCCTGAAAAGAAACAGGGGAAATAAGTATTACAAATAACAACAAGCATGAAGCAAAACATACATGGGATATTCAAAGTAGACTTCATGTAAAAAACTTTCAGCCAAGAAGAGAAAAAGATACCAAAGTAAACGGTATAGACAAACTATTGGCGGATCATTATTGACCTATTATTAGAAAAGCAGACTTTTCACCAAAACTTTTTGCAACATACAGTGTATAAAAATAATTGGTGTAAGGTATTCGAAGAAATAAATACTAGACAGAAAAATAAAAAAATAAAAAATAAAAAAAGCCAAATTCAAGATCCATTAAATAGAGTTAATAATAGAAGAGTTAAAATTTGATGATTGACCTTATATCCATCTTTGTGTCAGCAGCTCCAAGCATGCAAATATATCGGCTAGGGCAATGTTGCAAATCATATAAAATTGTGGCCCATCTCACAGCACAAAAACGCACTTCACTTTGTTCCTTAAAATAATCGTGAAGAAGTTTTAAGTAATATCCAAGTGGAATACAGTATAAGGCATCAAGTAGCTAAAGAATAGTATAGCTATCCAATCAAACATTTCACGAAACGTAAAGAAATGTACTCTCTCATGAAAAGACTAACAATTTATACATCTACGATGTAAAAATACACGAGCAGATAAAATTATTGATCAAACCTCAGTAAAATGATACGAATGAATGGTATTTCAGTCATTCGGAACGCTCCAAAAGTTTATACCAATGGTATTTCAATCATTCGGGACGCTCCAAAAGTTTATACCAATATAACTGCTCTAAAGCTTTCAAAGCAACTAGATGATAAAAATAAAAAATAAAAAATCATAAAACAGAGAAAGAGAAATGAGTTACCACTTGACAATTTTCTAGCAGAAGTGCTTCCAGATCCTTCAACAGTCCTTCAGGAGCACCCTAATGGCACAATGCGAAAGATCCATAAGTTTCAGGGAAGAAGAGAAAAGGATCTCAATTACAGGAAAAACAAAACTAATTGACGATTGCGCTGCAAGCACACAGGGGAAGAGAACTACCAAAGGTCAACTAGTTAAATTTCCCTTAAGCAATAAAATAATATGTACTTGAATCCACAGTAGCCAAGAATTAGAATTTGTATATTCCAGAATTTTAGAGCACGTCTAACCATAATGCTCACGATAAAGCTTGAAAAGGACTTCAATATTTTTTAAACTTAATATCTTTGAAAGGTCACCATTAAGATCATGAAAATTGATAAGCTAAGCCAAAAATCTAACTACACTGACGAGATAAATGACAAGATAGTCTCTCTATAGCAAATAAGAAGCATCTATCACCCTAAGCATATTCTCCTAGGAAGCTTAAGTTACATGAGCTAGAGATTAAGAACAATACATATGCCCTATGGGTAGCTCCATACAGGCAACTAATTACCTTATAGGCTGCAGCAAGAGAAGTGGCTGCTTCTTGAATAGTTAGACGAAGAGACTGGTCCTCCAATTTTAAAGCAGTAAAAAGTCGAACACCCATGTCAATTTTGTCTCTGAAACATTGGTACATGTAATATTAAATGTTAAGTCAAAAAATGTCAGAATAATGTATTGTTCGACGCGGTGCTGGTAATAGAGGTCGATGTAGTCCACGCTGAGCCTCTCGAGGCTCGCCTCGCAGGACGCGCGGACGTATTCCGCCTTACCGTTGATTTGGCGGGTATGGTTCGTTATGTCTACCTCGAACTTCGTTGCGAGTTGCACTTTCTCCCTAGGCAGTTGTTTCAATGCCTACACAAATATATATTATTATTCAATCATGTTGAGATAAAAAAAATTGAAATTTAAAATTGAAAAAAAAAAATGAAAATGAATCAAAAAAAATTAATTAAATATTAATTGATTGAAACTTGCCCTAGATGAATCATAGTCAAGAATTATTTTTTAAAATAAAGAGATCCCAGGATCTATATAAATAGGGCTATAAAATAAAAAAAAAATAAAAAAAGAGGAGGAGAGGGTTTAAAAAAAATAAACAAAAAGATGAATGTACGATGGTGACGGCAATAGCGGCCACGACGGTGACGGCGACGGCGGCCGTGATGGCGACGACGACGACAACAACAACGATGTGCGAGGAGGTCTCATAGCCTCTTATTCCTTCTTCGATGGTGGTAACAATGGTGGCCACAAGACTATCCCACCACTAAGATGACGGCGGGCGGGTCGGTGTATGCGCACAAACGACATAATGGCAACCTTTTTGTCGGTTTGATCACACGACCATCTTCGTGATAGGCTCGACCGATCAAATCCGGCATTGGATCGTTACTATGTTGTGCGTGCATATTCACTATACACTCGTCTCCTCAAGACGTGCGCCGAACGACATGACGACAGTTCTCCAAGCGATTTGATTGTGCGACCATCTTCGTGATAGGCTCGACATACAAATTCCTATTCCAAACCAAACCGTCATTTTGGTGCGATCGAGCGGCCATCTTCGCGATAGGCTCGACACGATCAAACCCGACTTTAGATTATTTTTTTTTATACCGAGCGGCCATCTTCGTGATAGGCTCGACATGGTCGAAATATGCGATTCAAACCAAACCGTTCTTTTTGGTTCGATCGAGCGGCCATCTTCGTGATAGGCCCAACACAATCAAACCCGCTAAAAAGAAAGAATAATAATAAAATAAAAATAAAAATAAAAATCACAAAAATAAATCAACTCGATCAAACCGCCATCTTCGTGATAGGCACCGGTTGGGCCAATCGCCATCTTCGTGATAGGTACGGCTCGACTCGATCAAACCGCCATCTTCGTGATAGGCACCGGTCGAGCCAATCGCCATCTTCGTAATAGGCACGACTCGACTCGATCAAGCCGCCATTTTCATGATAGGCACTGATCGAGCCAATCGCTATTTTCGTGATAGGCCCCGGTCGAGCCAATCGCCATCTTCGTGATAGGCATGGCTCGACTCGATCAAACCGCCATCTTCGTGATAGGCACCGATCGAGCCAATCGCCATCTTCGTGATAGGCACGGCTCGACTCGATCAAATCACTATTTTTGTGATAGGCACTAGTCGAGCCAATCACCATCTACGTGATAGGCCCGGTTCGACTCGATTCGATTTAAACCGGATTGTGCCAACTGAACCCTATGAACATAATTCGGAACGACTATAATCGAGATAAATAGTGAACCAAACTGTAAAGGATTCAACGTGAATTGAAATCGGTTCATCCCAAATAGAACCACATGAGGCCCAAACCGAGACGAATCAAATTACAAGCCGGTTCAACCTGAACGGAATCACAGGAGAACCGAGCCAAACTAAACCGAACTACAAATCGGCTCGACCTAAATCGAGCCACGAAGGATACACCTTGGACCTAAGCGGATTCAACTTAAACTGAATTGCATTAGGTTCGAACCAAACTGAACCACAAGCCGGTTCGACTTAAACCAAACCATAAAGGATTCAACTTGTCGGTTCGACCCAAATAGAACCACAGGAGGCCCAAGCCGAGCCGAACCAAATTACAAGTCGGTTCAACTTGAACGGAATCACAGGAGGATGAGCCAAGTTGAACCGAATTACAAGCTAGCTCGACCTAAACCGAGCCATGAATGATACACCTTGAACCTAAAACGGATTCAACTTAAACTGAACTGCATGAGGTTCGAACCAAACCGAACCACAAGCCGGTTCGGCTTAAACATTCAACTTGTCGGTTCAACCCAAACGGAGCCACAAGAGGTCCGAGTCAAGCCGAACCAAACTACAATCCTGTTGAACCCAAACCGAACCACATGAGGTTCGAGTCAAACCGAATGATAAGACGATTCTACTTAAACCAAGTCGTGAAGGATTCAACTTGAACAGAAGTCGATTCCAACCCAAACCGAACCACAAGCTAGTTCGACTTAAATCGAACTATAAAAGGATCCAGCTCGAACTACAATCTAGTTCAATCCAAAGCGAACTACAAGAGGTTCAAACTGAACCGAATCAAACCACAAGCTGGTTCGACTTAAATTGAACCATAAAAGATTCAATTTGAACTACAAACTGGTTCAACCCAAACTGAACCGCAAGAGGATCAAGACAAGCCAAGCCAAATCATAAGCCAGTTCAACCTAAATCGAATCTGGGTGGAATCATACGAACTGGACCATGCACCAGCTCGTTCCCAAATCAAAGTCAAAGGGTTTTGAGCCAAACCGCAAAGAGGGTGACTCAAACCAAACTCGAAGGCGTCTTAAATCAAACCACAAAGATTCAATCCAAACCAAATGCAATGGAGTTTCAAGTTCAAACGGATCTTGAACCAAACCATAAGGTTACGAGTCAAACCAAACCGAACTGCGGAAGGGTCCAAGTTGAGCCGAATTATAAGGGCCCGACCGAAATCGAATTCAAAGGGTCTCGAACTATCATAAGGGTTCGACCTAAACCATGTCTCAAAGGGTTCTGAACCAAAGTATAACGGTTCGACCCAAATCAAATTCAAAAGGGACAAATCAAGCGAAAGCCTAAACCGGCTCAGCTCAAATCAAATACAAAAGGTTCAAACCAATTCAATTTGAACCCAACCTGAATAAAGGTTCAAACTAAACTTCAGGGACGATCCAAATCAAGCAAACC
>CM054937.1:23223210-23318210 GCA_029168755.2 Tillandsia fasciculata | reverse complement strand
AATTTAGCTATTAATTTTGCACTAATTTAAGAAGTTTAATTTAAATAGTTTTTGAATTATAATTTACGCATTAATTTAAAAGATTTCAGAATTAGAATTTAAGCATTAATTAAAGGAGTTTAATTTACAAGGTTTTAAAATTACAATTTAGACATTAATTTAAAGAATTTTAGAATTACAATTTAAACATTAATTTAAAAAAATTTAGAATTAATTACAATTTAGTCATTAATTTTTATCAATATTTTAATAAAATTTAAACATAGGTTGATACTCAAATTCAATATATTTAATATATTTAAATAATTTTAGAAATTCTCCAATTTGTTTATTAATTTTGCACTAATTTAAATATTAATTTTAAAAAAATATATAAATTACATAATGTATAAGAGCACTAATAAACTACTATGTAAATGCTCTATATATGAGGACTATGTATCGCATTTTAAATAAATTTTCTAACTAAATGGACCGTGAAATTTAGTTATAGTGAGGACTACAGTCGATCTAGAATCACAATACAATAGTAACCGATCCCAAATTTTTTAATGGAAAGTGGGCTTATCTAAAAATATTTTTTTTTATTTTGCTAAAACTTTTTTTTTAGTTTCTAATAAAGGTAATAATTTTAATTTATTTTTTTAGATTTTTATAAAAAAAAAAAACTATTTATTTTTTGTGAAAATTGTTAAAAAAATATTATTTTCTAAAATATTTTTTAAATAATAATTTTGTAAAACCAAACACCCACTTAAGTAAAAGAGCAATGATTTTCAATTTTAGATAGAAAAAAAAAATGACTCGACTGATTGAGGCTTCCTAGTAAGATATTGTTGAAGAGCTCCACATTATAATTTTGAGGAGTGCTACATATACATCCTAAATAAAATATATATTTTACATCCCATCATATCGGTCATTTCGAAGTGATCGATAAAATTCATTTCATTTTTGAATTGGTGGAATATAAGATATACACCTTATTTAGAGTGTATAACCTTTTACTTTTTCTACACAGCTAAAACCCAAAAGTTTTTTTTTTTTTTTTTTGTCTGTGTGTGTGTGTGTGTTTTAATAAGAACACAAAATGCAGTTAATTAACTCCTGCAAATTGGAACGGGGTATGTAATGTACCGAATTTTGGTATATAAATAAATGTAAATAAAAATGGTATGAAATACTATTTTTATGAAAGTTAGAGAAGCAAAGAATAATTTGGAAGCGAATTGGGCCCAAATCGGGATAAAAAGGAGAGATCTAAAATTTTATTTGAGAGAGTGGGCCCAGATTTTTAGCGAAAAATTTACAGTGTCGAAAAATTTCGAGAAAATTACGGGAGCCCCGTAAATATGTTTTAAGGCCACAGTAAAAGTTTCACGTTGATCTGATGCCGGATAGTGAGAACGGGCTCCGCCAACAGTGTCGGAAAATTCTGAGAAAATTTGGGGAGCTCCGTAATATTGTTTTAAGGCCACAGTAAAAATTTCGTGTTGATCGGATACGCGGATTGCGAGAACGGGGTCCGCCAATGATTCTAGATACAACAAGGCTTTTGGTGATCCAGAATAGCCCAAACTGAAAATTTAAAATATTCTGTGATAAATTAAGTTGAGATGAGCCTGCCTGTCAAATTTGAGCGCAAACGGACACTCAGAAGGGCTCCGCAGGCAAGTATCAGATCAAAATTGGACTAAATAGTAAATTATCATTATTGTGGGGGGGGCCTTTATGCATAGAAGGCTAACTTTACCTTTTCACCTTCTTCTCCACCTGCACGCAGCATGGAGAACTCTCCACCCGCACGCAGCATAGAGGAGTTCTCCAAGGAGAGCTTTCTCTCTCCTCCTCCCATCACTTTCTCTCTCTAAATTTCTCACTCCAATGCGCACGAAATTGCGGGGCGATTTGCGAGGAGCCTACAACGAGCGAGGGCGAGCTTTTGAACCAAGAAAAGCTTGAAATCTTGGCTCTTTGAGGTGAGTTTTGTGAAAAATAAATTTAGTTTTTTCGTAATTTCTTTAGATCTGTAATCTATTTGATCTTAGAAGGATTCTTGTCGAAGAAATCGGCGAAAATCGCGAAGAAATCGCGATGAAATTAAAGAAGTTTGAACCTAGGGCTTAAAACTTGGAATCTTAGTTTTTTGGGGTTTGATCTAAATTGATCATGCAAATCCCTAATTAGAGGTTGGAGAAACACACTCAAAAGAGGTGAGTAAAACTTAGAGTTTCATTTTAAGTGATTACTTGTGGGATTCAAAGAGAATAAAAAGTATTTTAAATAAAATGATCTCTACTTATAGAATTTCTTGTGGACCTACAAAAGAGCATTTTGGGAGTATTCCAAGTGGACTCCAATTCCTTTCTACCTTCTCTTTTGAACAAAAGTTCTAAAAGAAAAGGTAAGAACAAACTAAGGTTTTTCTTTTAAGAGTTTGCATGAAATTTAAAAGACCATAGAGATGAAATTTTCTTTATGTTTCATATCATGTGTAGGGTTCTCTTGAGGATCAAAGAGACCAAGAGAGTAATTTTTTGCTCACTTTTGAGAACAAAGAGAACACTCAAGTTCCTCACAAGAATCACGAGGTGGGAAATTCTGCCGAAATTGGGTGACCTCTCCTCTTGCTCCTTTGCTTTTCGATTCGAAGCATGATAGTAGCCTGTTAGAGGCGTTAGGTAATTATGAATAAGATTGCATGTTTAGAGGAACACAGATGAAAAGAGCAACTGTTGGTTGCCAATAACAGATGATAATGTGCATGTGTAGAGAAATTTAGAGGAAAAGTGATATTTATGATTTATCCACAATAGGGATAAATTTGTATGTGTAGATGGACACAGATGATAAATGCAACTGTCAGTTGCCAAAGGGAGATAATTCATTTTCATGTGCAAAAAGGACTTAGAGGATAAATATTATTTTTATGATGGATATGAAAATAATTGCATGCGTAGAAATGAGTAATTACTTGATGACTATAATCATGTTAGGGTACAACCCTAGGAATCATGTGATATAAGGGAACATAACTTGTTGGTAGTAAGACTAGGAGAAAACCTAGCTTAGGGGTTTGACGAGTGACATCAACTTAGGAGTTATCCTAGGAAGGATGAGTGGCATGGTCTTAGGTGATAACCTAAGGACACTGGATAGAGTGATCAACATAGAGTCAGAAAACTCTAGGGTGTATATGACATGGAACTTAGGTAAAGAGAACCTAAGGAGAACTAGTGTTCAACATAGAGTCAAGGAACTCTAAGATGAGTATGACATGGATCTTAGGTAGAGGAAACCTAAGGTGAATTAGAGGTCAGCATAGAGTCAAGTTGACTCTAGAATTCAGTAAGGAATCAAGAGAATGAAACAATGGATCAAATGTGGAGATATGAAAGGAAAAACAGGAAAGTAGAGTCATGTAATTCTAATATAACAGTGAAACATGGAATTAGAGTCAGTGTAACTCTAAGTTAATAGTGGAAGCAGGAAAATAGAGTTTAGTTAACTCTAGGATTCAGTGAGGAATCAGAAATGTGGGATGAGATCTCCAGGTTAAAGAGTTGATCAAATATAACCCTAAAAGGTCATAGGGTGTATGGGCAAATGGATAATAACTTTAACTTCAATTTGAGTTAAAGAAATAAAAGAGAAATGTTTAAGAGTCCAGGAGACTCTCTAGTTATCCTTATGGCAAGACCTAGGATAAGAGGAAAAATTATTGCTAAAAGGCAAAGATTAAAAGCAAGCTAAAAGTGGCTAAAAGCATAAAGAAAATGTAATTGACGCCTTCGAATTTGAGACTCGTCAAGTGGAGCAGGACTCCCTGGGCAGTGACCCGTCGGACGAGGTACTTTCGAAGGGCTAAAAGTGAAAGCAAGGAGCTAAATGCTCAAAGAAAAGAGAAAGTGATTTGCCAGTGGCAAAAAGGGAGCTATAAGCTCGAATAAGAAAGGAAAGCAAGTGTTCAAAAGCAAAGAGGCTAAGAACTAAAATAAAAAGAGAAAGAAAAAGAAAAGAAAAGAAAGAAAATTAAAGATAAAACGAGCGTACCTCCGGGGGTGAACGTACAACGGTCAGGAGTTGGACAAGGTCCCTCTCCCGGGCAGCGACCCATATGACTGGTAGATAGAGTACTCTTGTCAGAGTTGGGCAGTGACCCTATCGGGCAGTGTCCCGTATGACAAGTCCCCCCGGCAGGACGGGGTAACACTTGCGAGTGTTATCGGCAACCTTAGAAATCTTATCTTATGGTAGCAAGACTACCGGGCTCGGGCCCGTTGGATAAGAATTTCCAAGGGTTAACTTGAACTAAAGCACCAGAATCTAAAGAATAAAGAAAAATAGAGTGGCCAGGGTGGCCGGGTTAGTTGAACCCAGTATACAGCGGCATAGTGGCCGAGTTGGTGCTTAGCAGCCTAGTGTGGCTAGACAGAGTAGTGCTGGGTCGATGGTTGTACACAGATAGTGTAGTGATATATTATTGCATAGCTGCATATTGATATTGAGGATTTTAGTTCCTAGCACACTATTATTATTGCTTCCATTGGACCAAGTGGTGTAGGACACTCTCTCTCGGTGGTTGAACCCACTGGGAACTCGCTCGTAAGTTCTCACACCCCTTGGGTGACCCCCCCACAGGTTCGGGAATGGATGCAGCGGTCGAGACAGATCAGATGCAGACGACAGCGAGGCATACGACAGGGGCAAGGGCCCAGCAGCATAGTGACCTAGAGGGTCTAGCAGAGGTATCCCTTTCTATATATTTCTCGAGTGAACCTTGTATGGTGAGGAATTATGTAAAGGAAATGTAATAATTTTATTTGCAAGTTCAGAATTGTAAAGTGTAATAAGTTTAATTTATGGTTCACTCCTGTATGCTTTCATTTCCGCATTAGTTTATTAAATGAAAGTTTAAATTTATAGTGATTTTTAGTACTCTGATATTGAGCTTCCGCATACACTTGTTGTGTTATTATGGATGTTACCGTTCCTTTCGGGAGATGAAAAGGTTTTACCCGATTGGCGGGTCTGTTGGCGTGCCCGAACCGTACAAATTGGCGGACTCGGGGCGTGACAGATTAGAGTGGTATCAGAGCCTAGGAATAGTCCTAGGTGGTTAGCAAACCTTAGGGAGACTCTAGGGTTTAGGCACGAGAGAGTGCGTGGATTTTTGGGCGAAAGTAATTGATTGGCTACTATTGTTCCCACGAAGGATGTTGGGACTGATCGAGGGAAATGAGCTTTCATTCTTCGGACTATTACGTTGGCGGCCGACAACGTAATGTTGGACATGAAAGGGAGTGCCCTCCTATACTTTCGCATGATTGGGTCGACGAGCTGTTTTACGGTGTTTAGTTACACGTTGTCCAAATTGTGGAATTTGGGCTGTCAGTTCTTTGTGGTGTGCAGATTTAGCAATGGCACCATGACGGGAAATGCGCTCCACTCGACTTGGGCCAGGAGAGGGCTCTGGGTCGAATGAAGTATACGAGTTGCGAGAGCAGTTGGCCGCGCTTGTCGGCGTGGTCCAGCAGCAGGCGGAGATCTCTCGCCGACAGGCAGAGTAGATTGATAGGCTCCAGGGGCTGTTAGCGCAGAAAGCTGAGGCTGCGCTGACAGCGCACAAGCACGCGGCACCGCCACGTGTAGGGGCGACAGTTGAGGGTACGACAGTGGCCGCCGAGCCTATGTCAGCATGCCCTGCACGACCAGTTGGGGTCACAAGGGAGGTGCCCAACCGGGCTGACTCAGTTGCATTTGACGCTGAATATGTGGCCCAGAAAGCGAAACAGGATCGGGCGATGGAGAGCCTTGCAAGTTTTCAGAGGTTCAACCCGCCTATGTTTACCGGCAAGGATTCGAACCCTATGGTCGTGGAATCCTAGGTTGACTCCATGGAGAAGTTGTTCTCGAACCTACGGATAACGGATAGGGATCGAGTCGCTAGGGCTGTCCCCTTTCTCGATGGAATGGCATACCGCTGGTGGAAGGCAGAGCTTGAGTGGCAGGCTAAGGCCAGCTTGCCTACGCCAACGTGGGAGGAGTTTAAGGAACTCCTTTTTGCAAAGTATTTTCCCGACAGTGCCAAGCAGCAAATGGAGGAAAATTTTCGGACTATTCATTAGGGGAGTCGCTCCATGCAGGAGTATGAGTACGAGTTCGCTCGCATCGTTAGCTGCCTTCCCTCCGTTGTGCGCAGCGAGTGGGACAAGACTAGATGTTTTGAGCGGGGCCTACGACCCAGTATTTACTCAAAGGTCCAACCGTTCAACATCGCGACCTATCGAGAGATTGTGGATCGCGCCCGCTTGGTGGAGCGGGGTGAGGCCGTGATGCGCCGTGAGCGAGAGGCTTACGGGAAGGGCATGGAAAGGATAAGTCTCTAAGGTGGCTCTAGGGGTCCGGTCGACTATCAGTGGCCCTTGAGCAGCAACGACAACAGTGGCACTCTCAGGAGTTCCGAAGGCCTGTGGCACACGGGTGGTGCGTCATTTGTGGTGGACCGCATCGAGCGTTGCGGTGCAGAGAGCGTGATGGAAGGTGTTATAAATGTGGCCAGCCGGGCCACGTGTCCTCAGAGTGTTTTGAGGGTGTGCCTTTAGCTTGGGCGACTGCAACGAATCAGGGTGCCCCGTGGCACGATTCTGGGGCTGTATTGGCCCTACCAGCAGAGCGACCAACTACGCCAAGCCAAGTGTCGGGTGGGCAGGCAACTCTACTTGGGTAATGGAGGGTGATCTAGCTGTAGACGATGACGTCATGGTAGGTATGTGTTAATTAATGCAATTGCATATAAATCATAACCATTATGAGCACTGCATCCTAGCTAGGCTGGTTGTGTTAGTTGTGCGCGAGTAGGCGCCAACTAGTTTGTAGGCGAAATGCGACCGATTAGGTTCAGCTATGACTCGGTGGGAAACCGACTCACAAGACAATGGTGATCGCTATGTGGTAAAAGCCAAGTGTTGTGTCCTAATATTTAGGGCAAGAAAGACTTATGGACCAAGTGGCGATAATTCGCCCCTGATGACGGTAGTAACCGTGTGACGTGTTGATTGTGGCTAAATTGCCGCATAGTAGGGTTGGTGAGGCCCGAAGTAGGCTTCAGGATGCGATGACCTCTCGATAGAGCGGGAGTTTTATGGTGTCGGTTTGACGGATCGGTATAACGGCAAGGGTTGCCACCGTAGGATTCGCGTGTTAATCACCGGAGTTGGTGAATTGTTGTTGTGGCATCTCAACCCAGACTGGGGGAGAGCACATAGGCCATAGGTGTGTTTAAGCAAATCGCTTAACACAGTAGATTCTGCGAGTTAGCGTGGGGGTGTGGGACGCCCAACCGTTTGGGTGCTCGTGGAGCATATGTGCGGTTAGCTAGAGAGAGCTGGTTGGGTGGCACGTTAGCTTTTGCTAAGTGTGGCCTGAATTGATAGAGAGTTTGGGTCGTAAATTGACGACTAGCTAGAGAGTATTGCTCGGATGAGCGTGGTAGTCGCGAGGCGACGATTAGCGACGATTAGCGGGTTCGCTTGGGGACGATCCGTGCCTAGACCATATATGTGGACTGTGGGCTTGTAGCCCGGTGGGCAGGCGCAGTCGGCTGTGAGAGACAGCGGCCTGAGACCTGAGGGCAGGGCATGATAGAGACTTGGTCGGGGCGGTAGTCCGAGCGATGACCCGGGAACGTGGAATGCCACATCTGAGCCTTGAGGCTGTTAGTACAATGAGAGTGTGGATGTGACCAAGCCGTAGTGCTAGTGATGATTGAGATGCTGTAGCTCCTAGTGGGAGTGTTGGTGCAGTAATCCTAAGTGAGGATCTACCCGTATGATGATTGGGTCTGGGTACTAGCGAGAGCCGTTGCACGGTGTTAGACTAGTTTTGGGCTATAGGACCATATTGGACCGTGATCTGTGAACCTGTTAGTAGCCCGAGATAACGGGTTAGCTGATAACCCATGGACTCAGAGCGCTTGTAGCGTGTGTGGTAGCTGAGAACTCGTGGATTTGCCGTTGCCCTTCACATCAGGCAGCGGAACGGCACGAAAACGTGGAAAGTGTAATTGGTTGCAGATGCAACCTCGTAGTAAAAAAAAAAATAAAAAAAAATGGTGATGGCGGAATTAAAGTAGAGATTTCGCAAGAAAATACTGGGTCATTCATGGCAATTGAGAGAGCAAGTGCTCGAATGTGTCTTTCACTCGCTTAGTGAAAGTGATTAGACACGAGGTCTGAAATTTCTCTGAGTGGAGATAGGGATCCACGAATGGGATGTTAGTATAGTTTTGGTGGGCCGGCGATGTGATGCCGGTAATGATGTGCGATGAGCCAGCGTTCAGGGGCGTAATCCCTCTTATTCGATTAATTTCAAATTGAGATGCGATTTAAGTTTCGCGGACGAAACTCTTTTAAGGGGGGTAGAATGTAATGTACCGAATTTTGGTATATAAATAAATGTAAATAAAAATGGTATGAAATACTATTTTTATGAAAGTTAGAGAAGCAAAGAATAATTTGGAAGCGAATTGGGCCCAAATCGGGATAAAAAGGAGAGATCTAAAATTTTATTTGAGAGAGTGGGCCCAGATTTTTAGCGAAAAATTCACAGTGTCGAAAAATTTCGAGAAAATTACGGGAGCCCCGTAAATATGTTTTAAGGCCACAGTAAAAGTTTCACGTTGATCTGATGCCGGATAGTGAGAACGGGCTCCGCCAACAGTGTCGGAAAATTCTGAGAAAATTTGGGGAGCTCCGTAATATTGTTTTAAGGCCACAGTAAAAATTTCGTGTTGATCGGATACGCGGATTGCGAGAACGGGGTCCGCCAATGATTCTAGATACAACAAGGCTTTTGGTGATCCAGAATAGCCCAAACTGAAAATTTAAAATATTCTGTGATAAATTAAGTTGAGATGAGCCTGCCTGTCAAATTTGAGCGCAAACGGACACTCAGAAGGGCTCCGCAGGCAAGTATCAGATCAAAATTGGACTAAATAGTAAATTATCATTATTGTGGGGGGGCCTTTATGCATAGAAGGCTAACTTTACCTTTTCACCTTCTTCTCCACCTGCACGCAGCATGGAGAACTCTCCACCCGCACGCAGCATAGAGGAGTTCTCCAAGGAGAGCTTTCTCTCTCCTCCTCCCATCACTTTCTCTCTCTAAATTTCTCACTCCAATGCGCACGAAATTGCGGGGCGATTTGCGAGGAGCCTACAACGAGCGAGGGCGAGCTTTTGAACCAAGAAAAGCTTGAAATCTTGGCTCTTTGAGGTGAGTTTTGTGAAAAATAAATTTAGTTTTTTCGTAATTTCTTTAGATCTGTAATCTATTTGATCTTAGAAGGATTCTTGTCGAAGAAATCGGCGAAAATCGCGGAGAAATCGCGATGAAATTAAAGAAGTTTGAACCTAGGGCTTAAAACTTGGAATCTTAGTTTTTTGGGGTTTTGATCTAAATTGATCATGCAAATCCCTAATTAGAGGTTGGAGAAACACACTCAAAAGAGGTGAGTAAAACTTAGAGTTTCATTTTAAGTGATTACTTGTGGGATTCAAAGAGAATAAAAAGTATTTTAAATAAAATGATCTCTACTTATAGAATTTCTTGTGGACCTACAAAAGAGCATTTTGGGAGTATTCCAAGTGGACTCCAATTCCTTTCTACCTTCTCTTTTGAACAAAAGTTCTAAAAGAAAAGGTAAGAACAAAACTAAGGTTTTTCTTTTAAGAGTTTGCATGAAATTTAAAAGACCATAGAGATGAAATTTTCTTTATGTTTCATATCATGTGTAGGGTTCTCTTGAGGATCAAAGAGACCAAGAGAGTAATTTTTTTGCTCACTTTTGAGAACAAAGAGAACACTCAAGTTCCTCACAAGAATCACGAGGTGGGAAATTCTGCCGAAATTGGGTGACCTCTCCTCTTGCTCCTTTGCTTTTCGATTCGAAGCATGATAGTAGCCTGTTAGAGGCGTTAGGTAATTATGAATAAGATTGCATGTTTAGAGGAACACAGATGAAAAGAGCAACTGTTGGTTGCCAATAACAGATGATAAATGTGCATGTGTAGAGAAATTTAGAGGAAAAGTGATATTTATGATTTATCCACAATAGGGGATAAATTTGTATGTGTAGATGGACACAGATGATAAATGCAACTGTCAGTTGCCAAAGGGAGATAATTCATTTTCATGTGCAAAAAGGACTTAGAGGATAAATATTATTTTTATGATGTATATGAAAATAATTGCATGCGTAGAAATGAGTAATTACTTGATGACTATAATCATGTTAGGGTACAACCCTAGGAATCATGTGATATAAGGGAACATAACTTGTTGGTAGTAAGACTAGGAGAAAACCTAGCTTAGGGGTTTGACGAGTGACATCAACTTAGGAGTTATCCTAGGAAGGATGAGTGGCATGGTCTTAGGTGATAACCTAAGGACACTGGATAGAGTGATCAACATAGAGTCAGAAAACTCTAGGGTGTATATGACATGGAACTTAGGTAAAGAGAACCTAAGGAGAACTAGTGTTCAACATAGAGTCAAGGAACTCTAAGATGAGTATGACATGGATCTTAGGTAGAGGAAACCTAAGGTGAATTAGAGGTCAGCATAGAGTCAAGTTGACTCTAGAATTCAGTAAGGAATCAAGAGAATGAAACAATGGATCAAATGTGGAGATATGAAAGGAAAAACAGGAAAGTAGAGTCATGTAATTCTAATATAACAGTGAAACATGGAATTAGAGTCAGTGTAACTCTAAGTTAATGGTGAAGCAGGAAAACAGAGTTTAGTTAACTCTAGGATTCAGTGAGGAATCAGAAATGTGGGATGAGATCTCCAGTTTAAAGAGTTGATCAAATATAACCCTAAAAGGTCATAGGGTGTATGGGCAAATGGATAATAACTTTAACTTCAATTTGAGTTAAAGAAATAAAAGAGAAATGTTTAAGAGTCCAGGAGACTCTCTAGTTATCCTTATGGCAAGACCTAGGATAAGAGGAAAAATTATTGCTAAAAGGCAAAGATTAAAAGCAAGCTAAAAGTGGCTAAAAGCATAAAGAAAATGTAATTGACGCCTTCGAATTTGAGACTCGTCAAGTGGAGCAGGACTCCCTGGGCAGTGACCCGTCGGACGAGGTACTTTCGAAGGGCTAAAAGTGAAAGCAAGGAGCTAAATGCTCAAAGAAAAGAGAAAGTGATTTGCCAGTGGCAAAAAGGGAGCTATAAGCTCGAATAAGAAAGGAAAGCAAGTGTTCAAAAGCAAAGAGGCTAAGAACTAAAATAAAAAGAGAAAGAAAAAGAAAAGAAAAGAAAGAAAATTAAAGATAAAACGGGCGTACCTCCGGGGTGAACGTACAACGGTCAGGAGTTGGACAGGTCCCTCTCCCGGGCAGCGACCCATATGACTGGTAGATAGAGTACTCTTGTCAGAGTTGGGCAGTGACCCTATCGGGCAGTGTCCCGTATGACAAGTCCCCCGGCAGGACGGGGTAACACTTGCGAGTGTTATCGGCAACCTTAGAAATCTTATCTTATGGTAGCAAGACTACCGGGCTCGGGCCCGTTGGATAAGAATTTCCAAGGGTTAACTTGAACTAAAGCACCAGAATCTAAAGAATAAAGAAAAATAGAGTGGCCAGGGTGGCCGGGTTAGTTGAACCCAGTATACAGCGGCATAGTGGCCGAGTTGGTGCTTAGCAGCCTAGTGTGGCTAGACAGAGTAGTGCTGGGTCGATGGTTGTACACAGATAGTGTAGTGATATATTATTGCATAGCTGCATATTGATATTGAGGATTTTAGTTCCTAGCACACTATTATTATTGCTTCCATTGGACCAAGTGGTGTAGGACACTCTCTCTCGGAGGTTGAACCCACTGGGAACTCGCTCGTAAGTTCTCACACCCCTTGGGTGACCCCCCCTACAGGTTCGGGAATGGATGCAGCGGTCGAGACAGATCAGATGCAGACGACAGCGAGGCATACGACAGGGGCAAGGGCCCAGCAGCATAGTGACCTAGAGGGTCTAGCAGAGGTATCCCTTTCTATATATTTCTCGAGTGAACCTTGTATGGTGAGGAATTATGTAAAGGAAATATAATAATTTTATTTGCAAGTTCAGAATTGTAAAGTGTAATAAGTTTAATTTATGGTTCACTCCTGTATGCTTTCATTTTCGCATTAGTTTATTAAATGAAAGTTTAAATTTATAGTGATTTTTAGTACTCTGATATTGAGCTTCCGCATACACTTGTTGTGTTATTATGGATGTTACCGTTCCTTTCGGGAGATGAAAAGGTTTTACCCGATTGGCGGGTCTGTTGGCGTGCCCGAACCGTACAAATTGGCGGACTCGAGGCGTGACAGGGTACGTTTGGGGTGCTGAGGTTGTTCACACCATTGTTTGAAGTCCCAGTTTGTGTTTGGGTTCGGAGTGATAAAGACCAAAAAAAATAAATAAATAAATAAATAAATAAAAATTCTTAGGCCGTTCGGTTCGAAAATAACGAATATTAAAATATTTTTGTTAACATATGATAATATTAAAATATTTTTGTTAACATATGATACAGTAATCAACTATGTCTAATGCAAGTGGCAAAAGATTTGATGGTTGATACTCGGGACCCGAGTTCGAAGCCTAGTTGCTTCGCATTTTCAGCTAAGTTTATTTCAAAAATAAACGAAGCGGTAGCATGCTACCTATTTCTCAAAAAAAACATATGATACAGTAATATCTTACTATTTTCAAATAAACAGAACTAAAAATAAAATTATATTTAGTTTGTAATATTATTATTCTTAAAAATAATTGAAATTGTGTTTAGTTAAATTTATATAATAATATAAGATGGTAAAAAATAATAATTATTAAATTTAACATAAAATATAATTTAATCAAAATAATTTATTATAATATTTGATAAAAATAATTTATTATAAATTATAATTTAATAAAAATATTTTTATAAAAAATAAACGATTTTCAACTTCTATTTAAACTTAAATTTAATAAAAATAATTTATTATAATATTTAAATAAAAATAATATGTATTAATATATGTAATTACTAATTTTATAATAAAAATAATGTATTATAATATATAATAAATTATGTCTACATAATTTAATTTTAATTCAATTTATAATTTTAATAAAATTTAGAATTAATTTTTAAAATAGCATTATTCCACAAATATGGTAGAATAGTTTATTCCAAGCTACTTCGGAATAACCGAAATTAGCAAGGTTTGATCGAGATGAAATATTTCAACTAAAAAAATATATTATTTAATATGAATAGCGAGATAAAATAGATTATTCCTCTTTATTTCTTGACTAGCAATGTCTTAAAGAATATGAAACAACTATTATTATTTCCTAAATTAAACGACAAGAAAATATTATTTTTAATATTTATTTTCGACAATCATAAACAAATTGAATCATTCAATGTCTGATTTGGGCATGATTTTATTTACTCAAAAATTAGAAATTTGTATGTCAAAATATTAATTGAAGATATTAGAGGAATTAGTAAACTTTGTTATTACTATGAAACATATATACTCAATCTAATCATCCTTTGTATATTACAAAGAACATTACCATCAAATTCAATTTGCTTGAATGGAATATTTAACCAAATATCTCTACATTATATATATATATATATATATATATATATATATATATATATAAAGAGATAGTAGAGCTTATATATTTTTAAAAACACAAATCCAACTATATTTGTAAATTTTTAACTATTAGATTTGCATTGAGATTTGCGATATTGTATTTTTCTATTTCTTTTTCTTTATTTGACTTTACAATAGCACAAATCTCAATACAAATAAAATAGTAAAAAATTCACAAATATAATTAATTTTGTACTTTTAAAAATATATAATTTCTATATATATATATATATATATATATATATATATATATATATATATATATATATATATATATATATATATAAAGAGTTAGACTGGAATTCTATTAATAGTACCAAGTTATTGGTGCTATTAAGTTTTTAATCCTTGGATTAAAAAATGTGTGGTTGAGATGATAGTGGGCCTCTTGGGTTTAATGGGTGGTTGGAGAAATAGTAAAATCTAACGGGTGAAAATGATCAAAGAGGTTGATCTAAGGGTAGAAAACTTGATAGCACCAAATGCTTGGTGCTATCGATAACATAGTAGCCGAACTATATATATATATATATATATATATATATATATATATATATATATATATATGTAAAAATATAATTTTTTCAAAAAATATATCACTTTAATATGCAGTTATCATATTGCCCAACCCATTTGATTGAGGATATCGAACATTAGGATAAATTTTTTTATCTTGAAATATATAGTTAACTATTTCAGAATAATCAGGAATAAAAATAGCATTGTATTTAATTTGTAATACTGCTATTCTCAAGAATAACTGAAATGATATTTAGTTAATTTTATGGAATAGTAGAAAATGGTTGAATTGATATAAAATATAATTTAATAAAAATAATTTTTTATAAAAATAATTTATTGTAAAAATATTTTATTATAATATTTGATAAAAATAATTTATTATAATTTATTTTTTTTTTCAAATTCTACTTAAACTTAAATTTAATAAAAATAATTTATTATAATATTTAAATATAATGAATATGTATTAATATAGTATAATTAATAATTATATAATAAAAATAATTTATTATAATATATAAAATGTTATGTCTCTATAATTTAGTTTTAAATTAATTTATAATCTTAATAAAGTTTGGAATTAAATTTTGAAATAGTACTATTCAATTAAAAAGGATGAAATAATTTATTCCAAATTATTTTGAAATAATTGATAATAGTAAAATTTGATTAGAATAAGATATTTCGGCTAAAAAATATTTCGTTTGCTAAAATAGCCAGAAAAAATTGTGTTGATAGGCGCATCCATCATACTTGGGAGCTTACCAACAGTGTTTATAGATTTCAATCTGATTAAATTTATCTGAATTTTAAATTTATTATCGAATTTTTTATCATTAGATTTATTATGGACCACAGTCTGACTCAACGTAGTAGTTTTCTAAATCTATTTTTACGGAACAAGTAGTTGGACCTAGTTTAGCCACAAATTCATCCGGGCTAAATTTATCTCGACAGTCAATCTTACCATCTATTTATTTCTAACTTTAAAAAAAAAAATGTAACTTAAAAATATTATTTTTTAAGAATAATTGCCTGTGTACCCCTGAAATATGAAGAAATATCTAATTTATCCCTTTTATTTTTTTCTTTCTAATATACCCTTCATACGTTCCACCTTTATTAAAAATACCCCTACCGTTCGTTTCCTTGTTAAGTTAACATAGGGTTAAACTAGAGTTAAATAATAATCGGAGTTGAAAACTATCAGATTATACCTATTTTGCCCGGATTTAGGGTTTAGGGTTTAGAATTTTTAGGGTTTTAGGGTTTCGGTTTTAGGGTTTAGGGTTTAGGGTTCTTTGGGTTGTAGGGTTTAGGATTTAGGGGTTTAGGGTTTAGGGTTTAGGATTTTTTAGGGTTTTAGGGTTTAGGGTTTAGGGTTTTAGAGTTTAGGGTATATTTGAAAGGGCAAAATAGTAATTACACACAGATAACGGCAGTTTTGGAACGTAAAAAGGGTAGTTTTAATATTAGCCTTCTAAGAGAGGTAAATCTGAAAACAGAGAAATTTTTAAGAATATGTAGGAAATTGCCCCTATTTTTTAAGAACTTAAGTTTTTAAAGTAGTACGTAGTATCAGAACAAGCAATCCTAAATTTGATATAAAAAAAAACAAAAAAAACAAAAATTCTGAATTCGAATCGCCCCACTTCTAACATTATTTAATTTTTTTTTATTTAATTATCCACGTCTAAACTTTTTTCGTATTATTATTAATTTAATAAAAAGTCATTGATTCTCGAATTGAAGTTCTCCCACTTAGCAAACACAAAAACATTCCTACATTAATTACAACATAATTAATGTACAAATAACTGATTTCGATTTTCATTTTAAACCAAATTTGCAAACCAAATTTGCCTCGCTCTATAAAAATGTTGAAGCATAGCCCTAGCTTAATTTATGACGAACCAAACAACAAAATTAAGTATTTAATTATGATCGAAAGTTACTTCATCTTTTTATTTTGGGGGCGTTTGGATCGAGTTATGTAAGATTATTGAGTATTTCAACATGTTCCGACATGTTGTATTTCTGAACGAGATTACTACTGATGATGTATTAATGCGTTTGGAATAAACCGGAAATGTAATACTAAATTACAGTGTTTATAGCGTTATTACGTTTGGTTCAACCTTTAAAATTCAGGATTCAACCTTTAAAACTCAATAATCCGGATAGAAATATATATCATTTTCCAAAATGAGGTGAACCAATATATGCCTATGCCCAAGTTTTTTCAATCTTTGGAGAGTTTTTGCAAAAATTATTAAAAATATTATTTTTTAAAAAAAAAATCAAGAAAATAAATTTTCATACCCGTAAGTAAAAGAGTAAAAATAGTATAGCATACAATTAGCCCATTTTTATAAGAAAAGTAACAAAAAAATTTATAAAAATAGTTGAAAATAATTTAATTAAAATTTCGCTAAATCTAAAATAGAATATTTACTGACATTAATATAAGAGATTAATAATAAAAGATGATTTTAATAACATTTTTAAAAAAATAATATAATATAGAAAATAAAAAAATATTAAAACATAAGTTCAAAAATTCCTCTATGATGACCTTCTAAAGTTGTGTACTTAAAATAGCTAAGTATAATTATCATTATATTATTATTATTATTATTATTACTAAAGCAATGCTCTTCTTTCAAACTACAAATTAATTATAAATTTTACATCCAACTAATCTAAAAAACACTAATTTTTCATTAATTTTATTAATTTTTTATACTAATTATTCTAAATTTTAAAATATAAAATAAGTGCACTGATAACATAAACTTTTATTCGAATTCGAACTCGAATTGAACAGATTTATCTGATAATAAACAGATATAGTTTTTAATATGAATATAAAATTCAAATCCGACGAATTTGAATTCGGGCAAAAGTTTTGTTCACACCCAATCTGAAACCAAATATAAACCCGACCCGAATTGATTTTATATTATTTAATATATAAAAATATTTTATATTATATTCAAATTTATATTTTAAAAAATAAAATTTAATGCAATATTTTTTGAAATATGATAAAAAAACAATTATTTCGAATTCAGGTGTCAAACTTTTGGTCGGATTTAAATTTAAATATAAATTTTAAAATCTGTGGATATGATGAAATATGATAAAAATAGATAATTATTTTAAATTTAGATTTTAAATTTTTGACTAGTTTGAATTTGAATATAAATTTTAAAATCGATCGAATACGGATTCAAACCCGAATTTTGAATTTGGGCATTCAGAGTTTTAAAAATTCGTTCCTGATGAGTTAAAACTCTAATATATATATATATATATAGAAAGAGAGAGAGAGAGATAGAGCTAGGTTGGAATATTATTAATAGTACCAAGTCATTGGTGCTATTAAGTTTTTAATCCTTAGATTAAAAAATGTATGGTTGAGATAATAGTGAGCCCATTAAGTTTAATAGGTGGTTGGAAAAATAATAAAATATAACGAACGAAAATGATCAAATAATCTAAAAAATTTGATAATATTAATAAATTATGCTATAGTAATATATATAGATATATATATATATATATATATATATATATATATATATATATATATATATATATCTATATATATATATATAGTCCGGCTAGAATACTATCGATAGCACCAAACAATTGGTGCTATCAAGTTTTCAGCCGTTGGATGAAAAGATATGCGGTTGGGATTATGTTTGTCTCCTAAGATATTTACTATTCAACTAACCACCTAGTAAACCCTAGGGGCCCACTATAATCTCAACCGTATATTTTTTCATCCAACGATTAAAAACTTGATAGCACCAAAGGCTTGGTGCTATCGATAGTATTCTAGCCTAATTATATATATATATATATATATATATATATATATATATATATATATATATATATTAATTACTATTTATGTGTCATTATTACTGTAATAACTGGTGGTGCTCAGTGGTTCCATCATTTTATGCCACAAACCTAAATAATAATAAAAGTAAAAAAAAAAAAAAAAAAAAAAAAAAAACTTGTCTTTAAAACGTGTAAGCAGAGTCGGTGGCTTTATGTAAACGTGTCACATTATCACTTGTATATAGTAGTATCTATTATATTGCTTGAATCGATAACGCCACGTAAATACGCAATTTTGACTCCTAATAAAAAAAATAAATTTAAAATTTAATATAAATTAGTTATTTTTATTAGATTTCTCTAGTAATTTTATTTATGACTAAACTATAAAAAAATTTCTTGTAAAAATTTTATTTTTTCATTTTTTCTTTTAACTTTTAAAATTTTATATTTTATTTATTTAAAATTTTAGAAAATATTTTCAAAAGAATTACGCGTTAATGAAATAAAATAACCAAATTAACCTTACTTATTCTATAAAAAATTTTTTTTAATAGGATTAGTTTCATAAAGCTCCCTATAAACATATCTTTTGATACCAGAATTTTCGCCACCTTAGAAAGGGACACGTGGCGTTTACTATCGACCGAGTGCATTAACTGATAGAAGAATAAGCCAGTAGAGAGGGACCTGCGCCTTAATCAAGACTGGCCTTGGTCACGTGAGAGTGTAACACGTGGCGCACGTCCATTGGCTAAAGGCATCAAAAGAAGCGGCCGACAATGGAGATCGTCTCATCCGAGACCGACCTCGATTGAAAGCAAATATTAAACCGTCTCGAATGATGAAAAAGGCAAAGTCATGGTCAATTGGCTGATCAAGCCGCAAAAGAAAAGACTTTGGAAGGAAGGGTACGAGATTTGGGCGCGATTCTCGTAACAGCTTTCGGAACGGCAAGCGGTGTCCAGCATTGAAAAGCGTCGTAAATCATGCTTCGGCGCGTCGATTAGGGAATGAACCTAGACGAAAAACTACTACTTTAATTCATATCGAAAATAATCGATTCAAAATTAAGTAGTTGGGAAATTTACGATAATTTTTTCTTATATCACGCTGATTTCTAAAATCGGCGGTTATACACATGATTCGTAAAAGTAAAAATAAGCGAACTATCAAAAAAAAAAAAAAGAGGTCCTACAACCTCGTAAGCTAATGACCACCTCTGCCTTTTCATATCTTTCATATCTACATTTACTGCTTTCCTAGATAAGTTTCATACCAGCATCTATTGCACTTTTTAGGAGTATACTTAATTGTAATCTGTTTCCAATTACTCTTGTAGCCCCACTCCAATCAATATAAATTCTTAATCGGCTCCTTAGCCGTGCCAAATTCTTATCTCATCATCTCAGTTTGGTTATTCTAGCCCGAACTCTGTTTTCTTCACAAGTTCGGCTAATCTAAGCCGAACTCGTTCGAGAATTGTTTGAGAAGAACCCAGCCGAGCGGATCTCTCCTCGGTCCGATCGCTTGATCCATTGGCACACGGCGCATCGCACTTAGAGGGTCACCCCCATGAGCCAATCAGTACCGACAACTTTTCGGCCCAACAATATCGAATAACAGATATATCCATACAAAGTTCAATTTTTCATATTTATTTTTTCAAAAGTTCTAAGTTGTTCATATATGTCCATCTGATTTGTTACCGTTAGCAATATGTTTATTTTTTTACAGAATATAAGTAAAATGCCAATTTTGTCATTATAAATATATCCTTTCAAAAGTTTCAGCTGTTAAAAAATACACATAAATATAATATCTGAAAAGAATAAAAAGGTAAATTTATCTCACTCACTAATTAAGATTAAGTATTTAACGTATGGTTAACTATATTTTTCTAACGAATATTGAAATATAGACATATATGAACAATTTAGGACTTTTAAAAGGATAAATATAAAAAGTTAAACTTTATAAATATATCTACTATTCAATATGTTTATAGGGATAGGTATAAAAATGTATTTTTTTAATATATTTCTGTCATTTCGATGATATTTTCGATATAAATTATGATACCCAACTCCCAGAGAGTCATCCATTCTAGAACTATTTTAGCTCTAACACGCTTAACTCTTTTAATTTTTTGGGTCTAACCACCACCCAAAATGCTATACTTGGGTTAAGAGGTTTGGCCATATTATATCTCATGTATAGGACTGTCCAAATCCCTTTAAGCCCTGATGCTCTCATCAGGCTCAAGCACACACGCAAATATTAGGCGATGTGAGACTCGTCTCGCTAGCCTTAATCGGCCTTGTGGGGAGTTACAATCCATCCAGAACGGGCATTAGCCGGGGAGCCACGCTCTACCTACTATATAGTCATGGCTCAAGCCTAGACCCATCTCACACTCATGGCTGGTGATTGACTCTAATACCAACTATGATGCCCCACTTTTCAGGGATCATCCATCCAAGAACTACTATAGCTCTAGCACGCTTAACCTCTTGAGTCTAGTCATCATCTAAAATGATATAGCCGGGTTAAAATGTTTAGCCCTATTATATCTCATATATAGAACTATTTCAAATCTTGAAGTGTCATATAAATTATAAGAAATGGACAGAATTGTGACGCATCTCTGACGAAGGGAGACTAAATGCATCAACGAATTTTTGAGGGGGTGAAATATAAATTTTTAAAAGTCATAAAAAGATAAAAAAAAAAATATTACAAAAAAAAATTCTATAATTTACCTTTTATTTGTTTTTTATTTTATTTTAATAAATAATACTGCATATCTATAAAATACATCTCTAAATTTTTAGACAGAAGTATATAAAATTTACACTCTACTTTTTTCGATCTATAAATATCATTTCTCTATAAAATATTGATGAAGAGTGAGACTCGAAAAAATGCAACTAATCCTATAAAAAAAATTACTATTAATTTTTCATTGTTAATTAATCATTAAATTAACATAAAAGATTGATTACTGTTAATTAATCTTAATTTTTTTACCATTAAAATTATTATTTGCTTGTAAATAATATTTTTTATTTTTTTAAATTTATAACTTTAGGGCACGTTGGTAATAGAATAAGACCGAACTAGTTATTCTAGAGATAAGTATAAAATACGGAACTGTGTAAAAAAATATTTAGAATGATTTCAGAGATAAAAGATTTTGTGTTTGGTACGATAATAATGAATAAGAAAAATAAAAAATATTAGTTATTTTCTTTTTTGCTCTCACATTTTATTATGTAATAATAAGGTAGAGATAGTGACTCAGGTGATGTAGAAGGATATTAAAAAAAAGCAAAAAAAAAAAAGAGTGAAAAAAAAAAAAAGTATTTATTCTGGTTGTGAAAAAGTGAGAATAATAGTTATGATTATTTAGGGGTATAAAAAAATATTATTATAAATTTTGTGTTTACCAAAGGGCTTTTAGTTTATGAAAATATATATAATCTACGTAATTTTATTTAGTAACTAAAATGTAATTAAGTACTTGTAAAATAGTATAATTTATTATTCTTTAATAAATAATAACATAAAATATAATTAAAAAATTTATGTAAGGATAGGATGGTTATTTTTAAAATAAAATTAATTTACAATTTATAAGAATATATTTAATAATTAAAACTTTTTAACCATAAATAAAATTTATTTATTAAAAAATTAGATTAAATTATAAATAAAAAACTTAAAAATATTAATAACGTACTTTATTCTGGTACCTTCTAAAATTCTCCAATTCCCACTCATGCATCTGGACCGTTCCTTTGTTTCCCACGTGTCGCAATCTTGATACATAGTACATGTATCGCGGCGTATATGTACCGTTGAAACTTTCACTTTGATTTCCACTTTTACCCCTCTCTCCTCCCTCATCCAAAGCGTCCTACCCCAGTAATATTATCCAACTCCAAGGGCATTTTTGGAAAAAGAACTTGGATAAATATCATTTCCGAGATCACGATCGTTGATTCGTTGAGAGAGAGAGAGAGAGAAGAGAAAGAAGAGAGAGAGAGAGAGAGAGAGATCTGACTCGAGGGATCGGACGGTGGAAGATGTTGGCGGTGTTTGATCGGACGGTGGCGAAGAGCCCCGAGGGGCTGTGGCGGCCGGAGGCGGCGGAGAAGGGCGGCGCCGCCGCAGGAGTCGGCGGAGCTGCGGCGGCGGTGGTGGAGCACTTCACGTCGATGCGGGAGGGGGCGGTGACGGTGAACTTGGCCTCCTCGGGGATCATCGCGTACTCCTCGGATAAGCAAAACCCTCTCCTCCCGAGGTAATTTTTTGTGAATTTATTTTTTCAATCGACGAAAAAGAAAGTAATTTATTTTTTGTTCTTCGCATTTTTTGGGTGGGAATTTTGGGTATTTTTGAGATGATCAACGAATTTTTTTTTTTTAAAAAAATTGATTGAGATGATAAAAGGAAAATTAGTAAATTTATAAATATATATGTAATATAATATATTAAAAAAAAATCATCTACAATGTTCCAATTCTATCTCTTTGTTCATTTGACCGAGTAAAAGTAGTTTATTTTTTTCACAGTTACAGTGATCCTTCTTTTGTTCTTAAATAAACACATTATTAAATTAATTTTTTCCTATTTTTATCTACTTATTTATTTCTAATAATTTAATTATTATTATATCTTTTGCGCCGGCTTAAAAAATTTCTACAAGAAATATACATCATTTTTTCAATTTTTTCGCAGGATCAGCATAAACACGCTTTGATCTGTTCAGAGATCTCTCTTTATTTTAAAATTTAATAATTAATGAGAAATATCCATTAATTTTTTTTGGTAATATACCTAGTGATTAAATATTTGTGGCGTTAATTGATTGATATTTTCGGATAGAGTAATTAAATCATAAAAAAAGGTACACTGTAATTAAACCTGGAAATGGAAATGGAAATAGTCAGAGTAAAAGGACATATTTGGGATCTATTCCTATTCTCACACAAGATTAAGTAAGTAATAAATTACTTAGCAATTAGCTAATTAATTTCTGATCACATGGAAAAAAAAAAAAAAAAAAAAACTTTGGAAGGAGAAAAAAAAAAAAAAAGATAATCATGGTTTTAACTCTTAAAGATAGCACACTCTCCTTCATGTTTCAAACCTGCACGCCTAATTAATTATGTTGGGAGTCTGGCGAGATTCGAACTTAGATCCTCATGTTTCAAGTTTTGAGTTTTGATATCATATAAAGGTCTCTGAAATAAATATATATTTTTTATGCATATTACGGATATTTTTATAAGTCTCGCGTGTTCGTATCACACTCGTGTTCGATGTGGATATTTTTTGAACGCGCGTTCAATACCGATCCATAGTGCATATATATATATACATATATATATATATATATATATATATATATATATATAAAATAAATATTTTAGTCTTTTGATATGTACATATAAATATTTTTTGAACAATATAAATAAATTATGTATGGTGGATAATTTTTTTTTTTAAATATATTAACTATCAGTGAAAAAATTTATAAATTTTTATTCGTATAAAAAATATAATAATATTTTATTAAAATTTATATTATATATATAATAAATATATATTATTATATTAATAGTATTATATTTTGTTATTTGTGTTCATGTCGTCTCCGTGTCTTAATTTTTTAGAAGTTGCTGAGTTGTCGTGAACGAATCGCGTCGCGTCTCGTGCCCTGTGTCAATGTACATAATGCTTAGTTATTTTCTAAAGGCTTAAGCTGTCGGTTAGCAGTGTTTCTTAGTTTATATATTCGATAGAGAACGGTAGGAAAGTAATTAAACTCATTCTCAAATTAGTGTCATTTTTCTGTTCGTTTTTCTGCTTCATTCTATGTAATGATTGTTGTTCAGATTTGTGCTGCTGTAGGAAAGCAACTGGTATTGCATGATTAAATTGAGTGATATCTATGTGAAAGATGTAATGTTATGGTGTAGGATTATTCCCACCTCTACACTCTTAATAAGTTTGGTTTTTTATAAATTTTTGAGATTAATCTTGTGCATTTCTATACATGCCATTTATGAACAGTTTCATCTATGGATTTCGCTTTTTTTTTTTTTTTTTTTTTGTTTACTCACTCAGTTATCATCTGTAACATGAGCTAATTTTTTTTTTCCTTTCTCAATTTTCTCCAAACTTCTTCTCCGTGCCTGTGCAGGTTATTTGCTGCTGTAGATGATATATTCTGTCTGTTCCAAGGGCACATTGCGAATATTGCTCCACTGAAGCAACAGTATGGATTGAACAAAACTGCCACTGAGGTTAATATAGTAATTGAAGCTTATAGAACATTAAGGGACAGGGGACCTTATCCCGCGGACCAAGTTGTGCGAGATTTTAATGGAAAATTCGCCTTCATTCTCTTCGATGGCTCGACGAAGGCCACCTTCATTGCTGCTGTAAGTTAATTCTTTGGAGTTACAAAAAAAAAAAAAAAGAAGACAAAATTAACTATGCAGTGAAGTGGTCCGAGGTCTTATGAAGGTCATGTTTCGCATGCACTGTGTGGTCGCCTCCATAATAATTCGTGATACAAAAACTGAAAAACTTTGAAGACATGTATATATATTTATATATCAAATCATTCATAGTTGTATACTAAATTATAGAATGTTCATGATAGAAAGATCTAAATCACTTGTACAAGATTTCTGAAAAGACAGTATCTTTTCTTGTTCTTTATTTCTGCTAATTATTGCTGATAGTTGTAGCTAGTTAACGACTCTTCGTCAACTGGTCGCAGGATGCCGATGGCAGTGTGCCGTTCTTCTGGGGAACCGATTTAGAAGGTCGTCTTGTTCTCTCTGACGATGAGGGCATCTTGAAAAAGGGCTGTGGAAAATCCTTCGCTCAGTTCCCCAAAGGTAACGCCGACAACAAACAAATCAGTCTTCGGCATGCACTACTGTTTATGCTTTTCATGCCCTTTTCGTCGTCAAAATACTAATGCCCTTTTGTTTGTGATTCAATTAGGTTGCTTCTTCACGACCTCAGGGGGACTGCAGAGTTTTGAGCATCCATTAAGCGAGGTGAAGCCTGTGCCGAGGGTCGACAGCAAAGGAGAGGTATGCGGTTCTACCTACAAGGTCGACGCCGGAACTAAGAAGGACTCGAGCATTCCTAGGGTTGGGAGTGCCGCGAATTGGGCTTCGCAGTTCTGATTTCTGATAAGCATCTTCTGACTGCACTAGTATGGTTTGGGATTTGCTCGGCAGGGGGGCATCAATGGTCTGAATTTAACCATCTTCTAAGATGTTGCGCGCTTTTAAGTTGCTTACTTAAATAAAGTACTCGGCTTTGTGTTAATCTTTTGGATTTACCTCGAGGTAAATAATGTTCTTTTAATTATCGCTTGAAGAGTTCGACAGGCAAGCATCAATGTTGTGGATTCAACTTACTGTTTTCCAGTGTTTTACTGTATCTGATTTTCCTTATTGTAAACATATGTTCTTGGAATGTTGTCAGAGACATGGTGTGAAGTTTATGCTAGACCTTCTTTTGTTTAGTGCTATTTTCTATTCTGCAGTTGATTAGAAGAAAGAGTACTTGTGGTTGAAGTTCATTTACACTTTCTTTAATGTCCATGAAATTGGGATTTTATTGTGTCTTAAATGAGCTGTAATTTGTGAAAGGAGGGAAAAGTTAATAAGAACAGCAGCAAGACATGTCATCAGCATGCTATTTGCATGTCTCCTCTTTATTTGCTCAGATGATTGAGCAAAAGGCTTTAGTTCCTAATTTTAGGAATATAACAATTTAGAAAAGTCATTATTAGTGTGATCTTGTAATGATTTCAGGGCATGTTTAGTTTAAAATGAGGATGAATCAGAATGAGAAATGGAATGGTAATTTATTCAGACACTGTTTGCACTTTGTAAATTATGTAGGATCGTTAGCTCTAATCATTAATCTCAAAAATAAATTATGTCGGATCGGTGATATTAATTATTAATTTTAAAAATTTGAGCCGTTAAAATTATACATTCAATTAATTCATTTAAAACGTACAAATACAGTATTTATGAATCTCCATCGGATTCAATTCATTTGGACATTGAATTTATTATTAGGTCGTTAGATTTATTGTGGACAGCAGTCCGACTTAACATTAGTTTTTTTTTTTTTGTCTATTATCACGGAGTAGGAAGTTGGACCTATTCTCAACCCATGCATCGGAATCGAATCCGTGCCACTAACTATAATACTACTTATCGGATCGTTAGCGCTAATCATTAATTTTCAAAACTCTAGGCGTTAAAAATACGTAACCAATTCATTTAAAACGTACAAACATAATGCCCACGAATCTCAATCGGACTCAACCTGTCTCAACCTGTTTAGACGTTGGGCCTATTGTTGGACCTCTTGTCATTAGGTTTATTGTGGACCTCAGTTCTACTCAACTTATTGGGCTCACCGGACTCAACTTATTAGTATTTTTGGCCTATCCTACCGAAGCAAAAAATTTAACCTATTTTTTATTCATAAATTACACAACAATTCAGAAACTGATTTTTAGAACGGCACAACCGTCTACAAAAATGTTAAATAAGTCTTTACATCAAGCTAGAAAAATATGTATCAAACTAGATCTTAGTGGATTTTGGATCTAAACCACCCTAAACCCATAACCATACCCGCTTTACAACAACCCACATACACTCTCTCTCTCTCTCTCTCTCTCTCTCTCTCTCTTTCGTGTGCTCATGTCCCTCGGGCCTCGGCCCTAAGAAAACCCTAAAACCCCTGGACGAGGACTCTCCTCTCCCTCGAGAGAAACCCTAACCCTTGAATCCTCGATCAGGTTCGTAACGCACTGTTAGATTTTTCTCTATCCATTTATTTTTATCTATCCATTTTAGTGGGTTGTTATATTTCTAGATCTTGATTATGGCACTATATTTCGGATTTTTTTTTTTCTCCAAAGATATTCTTTTTTTCAGTTTTTTCTGGGAAAAATCCTTTTTTTTTGGGAGGCACTAACAACAAATCTAGGTTTTCTTGTTGTGAATTTACTATTTTTCTTTAAAAAGAATCGTATGGATTGATATCCATTTATTTCTAATTTCTTTTTTTTTTCTAAAGATGCCATTTTTATCAGTTTTTCCGGCAATGATCCATTCTTTTGGAAACAGTAATGAAGAATCTAGGTTTTTTTGTTGTGAATTTGCTATTTTTTTTTTTTTTTTTTTTTTATAAAGAATCATATGGATTGATCTCAGGGTGATCTAACCTAGTTATGAGGTTCTGGGGATTATTATGGATTTTTTAAAAAAATTATAGGATTATAATCTTCCTATTGCTCGTCGACGGATTGATTTCTTTGATTTTGTAATATTGGTGGATTAATAAGCCTTTTTGTGTTTCTTCGAAGGAAAATAATGAAAAAAATTGTGCTTTTATAGAATTGTGGCTTGTTGCATTGAAGGAAAATGGCCAAGAAGCTGAATCCGCTTGTGTTTCTCGACATATCAATTGATGGAGGCCGCGCCGAGAGAATCACAATTGAGGTGCTATTTTGAATAATTTTATTGTGATATAGTATTTTTTGTTAATTTTTCCCTTCACCTTATTTTTAGCTTTGATTACCTCTACCGAGAGTCATTACTAGTTCTTGATGATCACTTACAATGTTTGGTGTGTAGCTTTTTTCGGATATTGTCCCAAAAACTGCAGCGAATTTTCGAGCACTTTGTACAGGTACCGTTTACCTACCCCTGGGGATATGAAATTTTGGATTTGGGTCTTTATCATCTTATTTATGTGCTTGTATTTATTGGTGGATTATGCTTGCAAGGGTTAACACGCCTTTAAGTATGCTGCGAACATTTGACAAACAGTTCGATTTGGATGAAGAGTATATTGTGTAACTGATAAGATCTTGGTTCTCACTAAGGGGCCAGCAGGGCTATTCGAATGTTGAGGCGTGTTCTTTGACTCGTAGAAAATAATTACTCATATGAAGCTCGATAAAGTTACTAAATAATTATTATCTATGTAACTTGGAAGACGAGATGAATTATTATCTATGTAACTTGGAAGACGAGGAAGATATAATAACAAAGACTTCGTACTTGTATTTGTGGTAGAATTTTTTGTTTGCTATCTAGTGGTTTTCTTATGGTACAATGCTTAACTTGATTAGTACACCCATCACTTGTTTTTTCCTGCAGTTGAGTTAGCCTATTAATTCCTTTTCGTAGAGTTTTCTATTTTCTCATATTTTTTATATACATTTTGAATTACTATACCACATTAATGGTCTTCCGACTATCCATGTAGGAGAGAAAGGAATTGGAGCTTCTACACAGAAACCACTACATTTCAAGGGATCAAATTTTCATCGCATCATACAAGGATTTGTTGCCCAGGTTTGTCGCTGTTCGAGTTAGCTTCGAGATGCAGCATTCCTTTTAAATTCTAGTTGTGAATAATTCACTGATTTTTTTTTTTGTCCATTAAAATGATTAAGGATTTAACTTGTATGGGACTCTGTACGATAACGTAGCAATATTCATCGTCAGTTAATTGCTAAAGGCTTTATTTCTGAACTTAATTAGTCGTACTCCGTTTTTTAAACTTCTGGTTAAGAAGGATTATTGACGAATGCTGTTTCTCTTCAGGGTGGTGATTTTTCGAAAGGAGATGGTATTGCTTCATAATGTCCAGGCTGCTTCTTTCACTTGACTTCTTGTTGTCTATAATTTAAAAAGCTCAACATTATCTGCTATTTCCAGGAAGTGGTGGAGAGAGTATATATGGTGGAAAATTTCCAGGTTGGTCGTTTCTCTGTAATTATCAAATTGTCTCCCTGAAAGATTTGATTATTTCTCATTTAAATCAATTTGTCGCGATTCTTTTAAAGTCTTATTATGTTTTGGTTTGTTGTTGATACATGCATATATCTGTCTTTTTCTGTAGATGAGAACTGCAAGCTGAAACACGATGGACCCGGTGTTCTGTCCATGGCAAATTCTGGACCAAACACTAATGGATCGCAATTCTTCATCACATTCAAGGCAACACCACATCTTGATGGGTAGCACTTTCATTTTTAAACCTTCTTTTCCTTTCGATGCTTTGTTTCTTAAAACTGAATACTTCAATGTTCCTTTTCTCATCACTTTCTAAGCAATCTAATATACACGCATGTCATATACGGGTGAAGCAATTCGATTCATTGGACATTGTTATGCTAGAAACTTTATAGAATAATGCTTGTTCACTACTGTTTGTCTTATTGTTGGAGCAGCTTTTTTCTTTTGTCTTCCACCTATGTCTCTGTTTCTCTTTCGCTACTAATTACTTACATTAGTTGATTTATTGTTGAACTTATAATTTACTTGTGCAGCAAACATGTTGTTTTTGGGAAGGTGGTGAGTGGGATGGCCTTGCTAAAGAAGCTAGAAGCCCAAGGCTCAGACACTGGGAAACCTGTTTGCCTTGTAAAGATTGTAGATTGTGGCGAAGTCTCTGGTAGTAAGACTCAAATTTCACGTGGAACAGAGAAAGGTAAAATCTTGTTCAGGAAAGGGTAAATAGGTGTAGATGGTACAGTCAGCTCATATTGTAATTGGTATCTAAACTTCAAAGATTTTGATTTTTATACTGAACTTCTCATTACTTATTATTTGAAAAGATCCCTCTCAACTTTGGTTAGAGATTATTAGTTTTAGTTTAAAAAGTTAAAAATATTTTGTCAAGTTGAGTCGGAATTTTTTTTCTTTTGATTAAAGAATATTCTATAGTTCTCCGGGAGAGGAAGTTAAACCCCAAAAAACTGTAATGTTAGGTATAAAAATCAAAATTTTCAAAGTTTAGGTACCAAGTTCAGAATGCTCTATAGTTCAGGTAAATTCAGTACATTTTATCTCCCAGAAATGTGTTTTAACATTCAATATTTTCATTCCATTTTTGGACACGCTTTTTTCCAGCAGAAAAGAAGATAAATAGATCGAAGGGTAATTCTGATGATGACGAGAGAGTCAGAGACAAAAGAGATGTAACCGATAAGAAGAGGAAAAAGAGACGATACTCATCTTCTGATTCACTTAGCTCTGATAGTTCTGATTCTGAGTCCTATTCCTCTCAGAGTAATTCAGATTCAGACACGGATTCATACTCATCGTCAGAGACTAGCTCCTCCAGTGATCGTAGACATAAGAGGAGAAAGAAAACATCTAAAAAGGACAAGAAAAGGAAAAGGGGCCGCCAAAGAGATAAGAGACCGAGTAGACATAATAGAAGATCAAAGAGGAAGTCAAAATGGTATGGTGTTGATTCTAGCGGACTGCATAAAAAATTAGTGTATTTTTGGTTTGTACTTGTAGCATGTTTTGTGTGATGTGCTGCTTTCGCATAATGTGCAGGAGCTCGGAGAGTTCTAGTGATTCTGAGAGTGAAAGTACCAGAAGCAGTAGCCCCGACAGTGGAGAAGCTGACCGTCAAACCAGTCATAAATCAATGAAAGTGCTTGGTGCGTAATCTACCATTTTTGTAATGTTATATATTTGTGGTTTCTGTATGAATATTTCTTTCTAATCTTTCGTCAGGGTCATGGCGACTCTACTTGTAGGTTGATTGATTCTTTATTATATTTTGAATCAATGTTAGTATATTGTTGCTACCTTGTTGTGATTTCCTTGCTTCTGTGAGATATATATATTTTTTCATCGTTTTGTAATTCTCTGGCATAAAAATTCTTCGGGGTATTGTGGTGCAATATCCTCAAGAGTTTTTAAGTTGTGGCACTGTGAACTTTTCTAATTGTTATATAGTTATGTTTCTAGCATACTATGTTTTCAAGTGTCAGACCAATTTCCAGTATACGAGTAGTTTTAATTTTCAATTCCGTGTATGTTTTTAGAAGGTCGAGATAAATCTGCTTCACCAGTCTTGGAAAAAGTTACAGCAATGGAGGAGCCAAAGAAATATGAAAAAAGGACTTCTGAGGCTACCGAATTAAATAAGGAAAAATTCTTGCAAAAAGTTGGCTATGCTCGAGAGAATGATAACGGCTTGGAAGCAGCTAGATCTGACGAAGCTGCAAATCAACGTTCCGGTTCTGAAGATAAATCGAGCAGATTCAGGTTTCATTTCTTAATTAGCACTTTACAACAATATCCTTTGTACTTATCTGATGGTCTCAAGATGACCAAACTCGTAACCACTTTTCAATAGTCAATTACCGAAGGGCTTAATTGAGTAATTGCAGGGATGGGCCAAGTGCTACTTCGAGGAGAAGCCCAGTTAGACCTGCTGCAAACGAAAACAAGATCCGAATAATGGACGGCAGTTCAAAGAGTCCATCTAGGATTCCCTTGAACGAGGCTTCTGAGCCTGCATCAAATCGTGAACGAGATCTACGAAAAAGCCCTTCGCCCAATGGTCATCCGAAGAGAGTAAGAAAGGGACGGGGATTCACGCAGCAGTATGCTTTTGTGCGTAAGTATCGGACACCGTCGCCAGAGCGCTTACCTGTTCGCTCTCGTAATTATACAGGAAGATATGAAAGAGAAGGTTATCGGAATAGGTAAATTTTTACTCTTCCTTACTAGTTAGATTGATGTTCCATTAATTGCTGAACTTGGTTTTTCTTGCCTACAGTTATGGGAGGTATCGAAATTACTCTGAGCGGTCGCCACCAAGGAGATATTATGGTGCCTCAAGGGGTAGTAGGGGTGGTAGTCCAACGAGGTCTCTCTCTCAATTTTTATTAACTTTCTTTGTTTTATGAAATATTCATAACCTGCCATTACTCTTTTTCAATTTCTTCTTTTTAATTGAATATTTTACTTCTTTTTGTATATGAAAAAAAAAAAGAAGAAAAAGGTATTGGTATTTATATTTTATGTGACTATCGAACAATATGCGTAGAGCTCCCTTCTCAAAAACAACGCCAAATTTATGTGGAGTTTGTGTAACGATCCGACCTACTAGCAATAATAATTCATTGGGCTCAAACCACAATCCAAAATATTTTAGCCCAGTTATTATTACTAGTGTTCAAGTCTCTTATAAACTCAATTACAACTCCATTTCCATCCGATGTGGGATTATTGGGGTGTCACAGACTCCTCTCGTTTAGGCCTGACGCCCTCGTCAGTCCAAACACACACACAACCCAAAATCACCGTGCGATGTGAGACTTGTCTTGTTAGCCCTGTCATCTAGGCCCAGCTCAGCCGAGACTCCTCATACACTTCCGGCTGGTGATTAGCTTTGATACCAAATGTAACGGGCCGGCTCACTAGCAATAATAACTCGTTGGGCTCAAACCACAGTCCAAAATATTTAAGTCCAGTTATTATTACTAGTGTCCAAGTCTCTTATAAGCTTAATCACAACTCCACTTTTATCCGATGTGAGACTATTAGAGTGTCACAGTTTGTTTTTGTTTGTAAGCTTTGCTAATCTGTTTTATTAATGGCGATCATATTGACCAAACTGATATTTTAGATACCGAAGGGGACGAAGCAGGAGCATTTCAACCAGCCCCGTGGGCCGCCGCGGCCGAGGGAGGGACCGCAGCCCGAGCCCGAGACGTAGCCGAAGCCCGAGAGATTATCGGAGGCCCGCTATCAGTGAAAGACTCCAATCTCGTCTTGAGACACAAGACGTCAAGCGTCCTTCGAAAGAAAGGTCGCTATCTAGGTCAAAGAGTCGGGGTTCTTCAGCATCCCAATCTCCCATTCGGGGTCCGATCAAAAGGGAGAATACGAGAAATCGGAGATCTCGAAGCAGTTCCAGATCGAGTAGTCCAGCTGGAAATGCTGGTTTGGTTTCGTATGGAGACGGAAGCCCTAATAGTTAGTGCTTCATTTTGTTTTAGTTGGACTATCGCGACGGTTCTGATTATCTATCTCTACATGTTGTCGTGCTCTTGCGTACTCAATATGTTTAGGGTTTCTGTGGTGGATCATTTAGTTAAAACCTATTTTTGCTTTGGAATTTTGCTTATTTATAAATGTTTAATGGGTTGTCCTTTTTCAACTAGTAGTGTCCTGGAATGATGTTGAAGAATGAAATATGAAATACAATGATACAGCAGAGATTGTTGTCTAAACTTCCATTCATAAATTGCCCATCAATTTTCTGCCATGAAATGCTCTTTTCTCGGCGGTATCAATTGCTTGCAACAACTTTGTGCCTTTTGAGACACTGTTCGATTTAATGCTGGAATTCAAAATTATTGTGGCTGTGGTTGAAGATTAACTTAGGTTTTCTTGGATAATCTCATTATCACTTTACTGTTAGAGCTGTACTGATACTATACCTGGTCTTAAAAGGTATTGAAACAGTATGTTTAAATTACTTCATATTGCTGTATGTAATGACAAAACTGTGAACTTGAGAACCTCATCATCTGGTAAAATTTGACATCAACCACCTCTGATATCTGACAGACAAAGGCAAACTAATTGAACTATTTCAAATGAAGAAGCTGTATTCATGCTTGTTGTAGATGTATTCATCTGCAGCTATGTTTAGCAATGAAACATAAAAGATTAGCAGTAGCTTCTCTTTGGTTGTTTGGTTTTATGAAGTGTTCCTAGAGATAAATTTGTGTTCAAAAGAACAGACAGACAGCAACAGCACCAAACAGGGAATACAGTTTTGCGAGTTTCTGCAAGCAAATTACTTCTTCGCCACCACCGAAATGACCCACAAGTTATGTTTCAGGATAGTAAAAGCACAAGGCGGAAAATACAAGGGAATCTAAATCCAAGTAACCCAGCGAAACAAGACTAATTATGATATTATTACAAAAGAGCCTAGAATATAAGTACATTTATAGTTTGATCATCATCAGCATCCCTAAAGTTTCCCTGCATTTGTCTCCTCTCATATGGGCATGCCTTTTGGTGTGATCTGGTCTTTTATCCACATGTAAATCGGCACTAGCACGTAGTATGTCGCTGCGACGGCGCCCAAGATGAAGCGCAGGAGGAAGGCGAACGGATTCACGGGCTTCTCAACATCCTCAGCCTTCGGACCAAGCTACAAAAGATTAAACTGAACAGTTTAGATGTGGAATTTTTAGTTGGTAAATCAGCATTTGCTATTGAGGTACTGCAAAGATTTGGAACATTAAGAAACATAAATTTCATTTCCTTTCACTTGAATTCAGGTTAGGAAGAACTAATCGATGAGTCATCGCAAATAATTAACTCGGTTATGAAAACTCAAAATGAGAAGGTTTATTATTTCATTTTTTTTGCTTGGAAGTGGCAAGCCCGAAAGTCAATTTTGTCACTTTTGCAGGATTGAGCGGCAAAACAGTGAAAGAAAATCTAATCTCAATGTTCATCCCCACTCCATCAAACCAAACAATGAAGCTCGTGACTTACGACGACTGATCCGAACTTACGAAACAAACATGCCTTTATAACCCAATAAAACTATGATCTCCAGAGTTTCCCGTTCAACATGCAGATTATTACAGTAAGGATGCATTCATTTCATCGATTTGTAAACATTCCTTGGATGCAACGCATTCCATTTGTTTCATCGATTCGTAATATCCATAATAAGCCTTAACTCCAGACACACAGGCATTGCATATTACTTCTGGATGAGGGGTTTTCATTTTTCATTATTAATTCCAACCAAGAGGCGTGTTCTATTACCATGGGAGGGGGAAATATTCTCATTCCAATCCCTGATGGAAATGAGTTCTTCACGAAAATATACCATTCCTCAATAACAAGAACTCAACTTAAAGTGTATACGAGATAATACTTTGCATTTTGTGATGTTACAACTCGAAAAGATAATCCAAACACCTCCTACGAAGTTAGAACAATGGTGCGACAAACGGGAAAACCTTCTAACTAAAATAAGTTTGACACCAAGTTGCGTTTGGTTTGGGTATAAGTAAGAACTATTTATTCCTGATATAGGTACAACTCTTGGAATAAGTAAGAACAAGACCAATCTTGTGTTTGGATGAAAATTGGATTATTTCCAGAAATTAAAAAAATAGCATTTGAACAGTTAGATTGGACTAGTGAGAATAAAAGTATTTATAATTTTAAAATAATAATATTTCATCTAATTAATTAACATAAAAATATTAATTAAATAATAATTTAACTTATTTAATTAACTGTTGCTCGATAACCCAAAATATTAATTAATAAAATAATTAACAACCAATATTGTTAATTAATAATTTAATTAACTACAAATAATTTAATAAATTAATAAATCAATTAGTTAATTATTTAGTAGTTAGATAATTAGTTAATAAAATAATTAAATTAGTCAAAATATTAGATTAATTAAAAAGATAATACAATAATTAAAATTATATTTACTTTAATTAAGCAATAAGTTTGTTCCAGGAAAAAAGAGAAAACAGTAATTCCAAACTTATACCAGCTTGTTCCAATGAGACGAGATCTACTGTTTCCACCTATAACCAACCATATGCTTTTGTTAGAGAACAAGGCTGGAACAAGGCCTTATTCCAGACCATGTTTCCCAACCAAACGCTGCCAAAAGAATAAACCTACACTATCCTTGTTAGGACAACAGCCATAAAGTATATACGGAGTCAAACCACAAACAACAATATACTCCTGAAAATGATACGTCGCTATCTAGATAGCAGACAGCTCAGATTATGCTTGGTATGTATAAAAGGACAGTGTAAGCTAAGAATGGCATTTATTTTACTCAAACCTGGCTCGTAAGTCACTCGAGAAACCGTAGACCACCAAACCAAATCATGTTTACTAGTATTTCAAAAATAACCAACACGGCTTCAAAAGTAACCGAGCCTAGATTTGAGGCTTTAGCTTTGTCTCGTTCCTAAGCCAAGTGAATTTCGACCTGACGTTTAGCTGACCCAAGCTGAACCATTTCGCGCATGCTCAACTCTTAGCGAGCATAACATTGGAAATTCTTGAAGATAGCAACATTCATAAGTAGAAACCTAATGGACCGACAGGCGGCCGCAATTTGTCGAGAGTGAATATATCTATAAGACGTTAGGCGCCAGCCATAAAAGCGATCCAAGAACTTTATAAATTACATTTGAACTGTGAAAAGTGGCATAAGATTTCAGATCCAGCTATCCAAATTCAGTTGCACTGATGTCCAATCATTTTTTACTACATTTGTCTTACATGCGTGCCCCTCTTAGACCATGTCGGATCGAAAGAGTACTTGAAATCGAGTTTTTGAAGTCCGTATTAATTGAAAAAACCTTTAATAGTGGCGATTGATGTGGTCAATCCACCATAGTAGTGGGGGTAAGGCAACTCGATGTGATGCTGCGCTCAAATGGTGGCTTTTTATGGGGTGGTTTAGGCATCCTACATTTCTATCAGATGAGTGTTCTAATAATTGGGTTTGCCTATTAGATTGCCGAAAGCCGCTAGTGAGAATAGGGCAATTGTTTTTTAGATAATTCAACCAGCCGAATTCGGACCTAAATAGTGAGTAACTTTTTTGCTAATCTTTAAAAAAGAAAAGATTTAGCCCAAAAATGAACAGGAATACCTGCAAAGGAGAATCTCCAGGTTTCCTTTTCACACCGGTCACAGAGCAACCCATGATAAGCCCGTGCCGACGAACACCGCGGTACCATTTCGGGCCAATCCTTTTCAATTGAACATCCTTGAACCCGGCCTTCTTGAACCACTCGATGTACTCTTCCTCCTTAGGAAAGAGCATCCACATGTCAGCGAAAAAGCGCGAGAGCCAGAACGTCGGGTGCACAGGCCCAATCACGCAGGCAACTCCTCCTTGCCTCAGAACCCTGTATGCTTCCCTTATACCACGCTGCGGCTCGGGCCAATACTCGATACTGGAGAGAGAAAGAACAGCATGAATAGAAGAGAAGATGAACTTTAACTAAGTATAACATATTCAAATTTAATGGCTCAAGACTTTCCTTTTGAGGCCTAAAAATATCAAAATCGGCACAAAAAAAAAAAAAATCAAATATTCATCATTTCTCTTGGCCTTTCGAAAACTAAGAAAACATGAATAGAGAAAACTAACAACATGGTGTGTAGGCATTCCAAATTGCAAACAAACTCTCATGTGTCGAGCTTTCGAATAAACTTTCCAAATACAAATTTGATGAACAATGCATCTTTTACTTCCAAAATCCAAGGCCTAGATCACGAATCTTGGTAGTGGAGTAAATTTTGTTCTACTTCTAAAAGCATCCATCTTGCGAATATCAGCATCATTGACATGCTAGTTTTCAATTTTACAGCAAATTGTAAGCTACGAACACAAAAGGCACATTGCTGCTTGTTAAATTATATAAAACAATCGTTGTACTCCAAAAGCCTAAACTAATAGTGAATGGCGTTTTTATATTTTTATATTTAACACTTCCTCCTCAAGTCTGGGCTCGAGATTTTTAATAGGCCCATGACGTAAACTAGAAGCTAGAAGTCTGGCATGACTCGAATTCAGGACCTCCTGCTGTAATACCGTATTAAATTATACGAAACAATCATTATACATTAAAAGCTTAAACTAATAGAGAATGGTATTTTTATATTTAACATTGCTGAACTTGCATATACAAAATCCTACCACAAACTTTTTTGAACTCGTAACATACGATAACGATCTAACGACCCGATCAATACCTTCCGGCTGAAATGTACCGATCGAAGGAATCGGTCGGGAACGGGAGATCCTCCGCATCCCCTTCCATGATAGTGCACTCCTTAAGTGGCTCCTTTTGCCTCACCTTGGCGAGCTGATGCGGCGATTGGTCGATAATGGTAACGTTCTTCGGATCGACATGCTTAACAATCCCCAAAGTGGCAAACCCAGTCCCACCACCCACATCCACAACCTTCAACTTAGGGCTATACAGATCAGCAGGTTTCAGAGCCTCATCCCTCATATCCTCAGTCCAGTGCCCAGGGTTTATGACATGGTCATAAACAATAGAGAGGAATCTATAGAACCAAAAGGCCTCCTTTTTGTGTTGTATGAACCTGGGTTGTGATGCAGGCCTAGAAGAGGAGAGGCTACATTTTGGTGCATCAAATTTAGCCCCTTTTCTCACATTCAAGGGGATTAAGCCCATTTTGGAGAGGGATTTCCCATGGTGAGTAGAGTTCATGAAACCCAAACCATGGGGGCTCATCATCCTGGTGAGTTTGAGCCCCTCAGCACCATTGAGCATGTGAGAAGACATGGGATGAGCAAAAGAGAGGTGCCCACTTCTCCAAGAAGCTAAGTTCACTCCAAAGGAGCAATTTTTCTGTGCATAACCAGATCAAAAACCATAACCAAGTTGAGAAAAGGGGCAATTTTTTAGAGGTCTATGAACAAAACCCAGATGGAAAAACCAGTTTTTTCCCCCCTCTCCTGATAGAAAAAGGAGAGATTTTTTGAGAGAGAAAATGAATAGAAGGGGGAACAAGTGCTTTTTTGAGGAGGAAGTGCTTACCAAGTTGGGATTTTGATGAGAGGAGAGGAGAGAAGAGGAGATGCAGAAGCAGAAGCAGATGCTCTCTCTCCACAAAAATTTTTGCTGTTTCAGAATTCGGATATAGGAGTGAGTTGTAGTGCATTTGTTGGAGCCTTGGAAGGGTTCAAATGTGTGGAAAGAGACCTCAACTTTTATTTATTTATTTATTTTTTATTATTTGAGTTTTTATGATGGTTTAAATGTCGTATGACAACATCTTAGATCATTAGATCATGTTTGGTTGAGAGATAAAAGAAAATAACTTTTTTATTTTTATTTTATTCTCTAAATAAAAAAAAAGAAAAATTTGTTATTTTTTTCTTAACGGATTATTTTGAAATAATCCGTTAAGGAGAGGGGATAATAATTCATTCCATTGGTAAAAATAAGGTTGTTCCCATCCAGAAATAATTTTGTTTCCATCTTTTTTTTAATTTTTTAAAATTTAAATTTAATTTTTTTTTTATTTTATAAATTTTAAAATTTTTAACTTCAAATTTTTATAAATCTAAAAATTTTAAAAAATTTAAAATTTTAAGATTTTAAAATTTATACAAATTTTGTATATATAAATTTTTAAATTTTTATAGAAATTTTTTAATTTAAAAATAAAAAATTTTGCATCATCTTTTATATATTTTTCGAGATAATTAAAATTTAAATTTTTAAATTTAGAGAAATTTTAAATTTTATAACTTTTAAACTTGTAACTTTAATTTTTAATAAATTTATAAATTAAATAAATTTTAAAATTTTAAAATTTTTAACTTAATTTTTAAAAAATTAAACGGTATTATTTACTAAAATATAAACTTTAATTTATATAAATATTAATTATTATTTAATTAATATTTTATATTAATTAATTAGATAAAATATTATTATTTTAAAATTATAATTATTCTTATTTTTTCACTATTCTTGCTTATTCCAATAAATGAACCAAACACAATTTCAGCTATTCCTAAGAATAACAGCTTTACAAGCCAAATATTTTTTTTTTTTATCCATAACTATTCCGGAATAATAAGTTATTTCAGAAATAAAAAAATTTATCTCCAAGCTCATAATCCCCGAACCATTAGGAAATATTTATTGATACAGTAGATATAATGCTTGTCCGATATCAATGAAAAGTGCTGCTATTTTTGTGTTCAAAAGTGAGGGTAGATCTTTTATTTTATTCATTTAAAAATAAAAAAAATTATTTATTATTTTGAAATAATAGGTAAAATTTATTTTATTCTAAAATAAATAAAATATAAGATATTAATCCAATTTTGAGTATATACTTAGCATTTACCATGTCAATTATTATATATATATATATATATATATATATATATATATATATATATATATATATATATATATATATATATATATAGCTAGATTGGAATATTATTAATAGTACCAAATTATTAGTGCTATTAAGTTTTTAATCCTTAAATTAAAAAATGTGTAGTTGAGATAATAGTGGACTCATTGGGTTTAATAGGTGGTTGGAAAAATAGTAAAATTTTACGGGTGAAAATGATCAAAGGGGTTGATCTAAGGGTAAAAAATTTAATAGCACCAATAACTTGGTACTATTAATAATATAGTAGCTGGACTCATATATATATATATATATATATATATATATATATATGCAAATAATAATATAAAATATTTATTTGTTTTAACAATAATTTTTTTAATTATTTATTATATATTTTTATTAAATTTTTTAAATTTTATTAATAAAATTATTTAGTAATTAAAAAAAAATATATGAGCTGTATTGTATTGATATTTTGTTGACACGGTGAATACGCTATGTAGCAATAGACACTTAAATTCTTTAATTTTATACTCAGTTAGGAAGTGTTTGGTTGTACATTAATCATAAAAAATAATTTTCGTGAAAAAAAAAAATTAGTGGAAAGTATGCTTTATATTTTATAGTGGTTGGTCAGTAGGAAATTTTTTTTTATTAATATTTATTTTTAGTTGAAAGAAAAAATAATCTTATTTGTTTGATTTGATGAAAAAATAAATAAATGAGAAATTTTTTCCGCATTTTTAGTTTTAGTGAAAATAGACAAAAAAAAATAAAAAACGCTCTATATTTTTCAAATTCATAAAAATAACTTTTTGAAAAAAAAAAATCACAACTAAACAAACATACGAAAAATAAATGTTTAAATCGAAAAATAATTTTCGATACATTTTAAGTCCAACCAAACACACTCTTAGATTAAAATTTTTTATCAAATTCAGTGAATTTAATAGTTTAGTTATTAATTAATTAGTCCAGCTTTATTTACTCAAAATAATAAAAAAATTAAATTTGATAAAGTGTTTAACTCTTTTTGACTAAAATTACTTAATTTTTAAATAAATCAGAAGGTCCAGAGTCTCAATCAAAAAAAAAAAGAAGTTGAGGGGCCGTTGTCGTAATCTCCTGTAGACAAGGGGGTCTCCAACATTTTTGCCCTTGTTTGAGGGAAAAGGGGAGATTTATTTTTTTATTTTTTTTTTTATTTTTAATTAATTTCTCCAAAAATTATGGCCACAATTAATTTCTTTGCAATTCAATTTTCGCCATTCAATTATCTGGGGCTGTTGAATTTATTGATTTATTTGAATTTTCAGGAAATTGAGAGGGATTTAATTTCTCTTTTTAATTCAGGCCCAATTTGGTCTAAAGGGTATATTAGGGATGAACTTTAATTTGTCTTTATGTAATTTAGCGAATATTTATTTTATTATTTTATATTTTAAAATTTTATAATTAATAATTAATTATTATGTAATAAAATAAATTTTAAAAAAATAATATTTTAAACTAAATATAATATTTTAAAATATATAGTGATAAAATAAAAAAATGTGCTAAAACACAAAGAATATGAATCTGAAGAAGGAAGGTGTTTTCCACAGTTCCATCTTATTTTTCGTTTTATTTTTTATCGAATTGTGGTGGATTTATAATGGATCAATTTTAATTTTATTTTTAGCTTCCACTTATTGTTCTATTGGAGACAGATGAAAATACGAGCAAATTTTTAATAGATCAAAATAAATCATAGAAAAAAAATAAGTCTTTCGTCTCCTGCTTTATTTACTGAATAAATCGGAATGAAATTATAGTGAGTTATAATTTTTTATAAATTTTGTTCGCACTAATCATTTCAGTGGAGACAAATTTTTAGAATGGATGCTCCACTGATCTGAATCCATTTGCATTCATAATAAATTTTGTTGGAATTTACAGTCGCATTCGAAACAAATTTAGAATGGGAGCTTCAGGGACCGAATCCATTTGCATCCTTATTCTTGCTACAAAAAAAGTACAAGTGCGAATTCATTAATATTTTTGAAATATTAATAAACTATATATATATAGTTTATATATATATAGAGAGAGAGAGAGAGAGAGAGAGTTAGTTTTGACTATTATATTATCGATAGCACAAAATATTTGATACTATCAAATTTTTCACTATTAAATCTACTCTTTTGATTATTTTTATTTCTTAGAGTATATTATTTTTTCATTTATTCATTGAATTTAAAAAATTTACTATCATTCTAATCATGTATTTTTTCATCCAAAAATTAAAAATCTAATAGCATCAAGAATTTTGTCCAATTAATAGTATAACAATCTTTCTCTCTCTCTCTCTCTCTCTCTCTCTCTCTCTCTCTCTCTCTCTATATATATATATATATATAGCTAAATTATGAGTAGAACTTATATATTTTTAAAAATACAAGTCCAATTATAATTTTAAATTTTTTACTATTAAATTTATATTGAGGTTTATGATATTATAGTTTTTTTTTTTCTTTATATTTAGTTAGCTTTATAATAATATAAATTTCAATACAAATTTAATGATAAAAATTTTGTCAATATAATTAAATTTGTACTTTTAAAAATATGTAAGCTCTAGTCTTAGCTATTATATTATTGATAGCACAAAATTATTAGTGCTATTAAAATTTTAGTCATTGAATTAAAAAATAAGTGGTTAGAATGATAGTAAATTATTGTTTAGTGAGTGGTTGGCAAATAAAAATACGATGTTATGTTACATTAAGACGCTTTTAGAATGATAGTAAATTCGCTGTGTAGTGAGTGGTTGGCAAATAAAAATACGATGCTACGTTACATTAAGACCTTTTAAGCACAGTCAAGGATTAAAAAAAAAAAAAATGGTTGTTAAATGTTTATTTTTTTATAATGCATGGGATTATAAATCTGATATAGAGTAAAATATGCAATCACCATGACAAATTACCAAATTTCAAAACTTTATTAATATTATTACATATAATTTTCCTTTTCTAAAAGGAAAATTCGCCAAAATTATACCATGCACACATTGATTTCACGTACGTGCGAGCATGCACGCACGTGCGCGTCATATACATAATCGGCGGCGGCACAACCTCCGGCGGCGGATTCGGGGGATCGACCTCAGGCGGGGCCCGCCACGGCGTCTGCGGCGGCGGCGGCGGCACGGGGACGTCTGGGGGGCTGGGCCGGGGGTCCGGGATCTCCGGCTTCGGCGGCGAGGGGATCGGCGGCCGCGGGTAGTCGGGGCCAGGCGGCTGGTCGACCTCCGGCGGCGGGTAGAATTCCGGGGGCCGTTCAATCTCTGGCAGCTCCCCCGGCGGGTACGGCCGGTCGGGGTTCGCCGGCGGCGACCACTCCGGCGACGGCATATTGTAAATATTCGCACCAAGCAAAAAATTCTGCGCACGGCCTCCGCCGCGGGCGCGGTGGAGAGAATTCATGGGTTTTGGACACGACGGCGAGAACGACAGCGGCGGCGGCGGCGCCGCAATGCGGCGGTAATGGTGGTAAAGGGGGATTGAAGATCTAATGATCAGGTTTGCAGTAGCAGTAGTAGTAGACATTGTTAGTTAGTATCCTAAGAGGGAGAGATAAGAGAATGCATGCGAAATTGTAGAGATTGGGAGAAAGAGAAAGGGAAAGAGGATTACATATGTAGACATGCATGTTCTTGTTGCCACGTGTGGATAGGTGTCACGTATTTTGGTGACACGGTGACACGTGTGGTGGAGAGAGGAGTTGACTACATGTGCGCTTTGTAAAGTGTGAATACAGGTGGTATGAAAATATAGGATTTTTTTTTTTTTGAAATAACTGTCTTGAACTTTTAAAATTTATAAAATAATTTTTTAATTTTTTTAATTTTTTTTTAAAACTAATCTTGCTTTTGTCAGTAGGGCGCTACGAAGGCTAGATTATCTGAAGGAGCCGAATGATTCAGCGCCTTCACAAAAACAAGGCACTGAATTATTCAGCTGATTCAGTGCCTTCAGTGTAGACACTAAAGACTTGGCCAAAATTTGGCCAAGTCCTTAGGGCCTATGTATAAGGGGCTGAATGCGCCTTATACATTACATTAAAGACGCTGAATGATTCAGTGCCTTTAGCATATATGTTAAAGGTGCTGAACAATTCAGCGCCTTAAATATAGATTTGGCCAAAAAACTGGCCAAGTCCCCAGGGCATATATGTTACCAGGGCGTACATATATGAGATTTTAGCTGCATTATCAGCCTTCTGTGTACAGGGCTCCCAAATTTGGCGTTCAAGAACAGTCATCATCTGCTATCACATTATAGAGATGCATGTACCAGACAGTGTCCTGCGGCAGTTCGGTCTTCTCCAGTATATACCTCTTAATGTGGAGTCCATCCGACGCGTGACATCACGTGGGCGTCTGAATGAGGATTGGATTGCATTTCACGCTGTACACATTGAGAGGTGGTTTGAGAGGCTAGATTACATTGTTGATCAGCTTCCGGCTGTTGGTGAGGACCCACTGCAGGCGGCATCCCTATACATGCAATGGTACTAGACGATTACGAGAAGATGGATATATCGTTCAGCACAACGTCCTCCGCTGACTTTTTATTCCCGTGGGCATATCGAGAGGACACTGATATAATAATAATAATAATAATATAATAATAATATATATATATATATATATATATATATAGTCCGGCTAGAATACTATCGATAGCACCAAACAATTGGTACTATCAAGTTTTCAGCCGTTGGATGAAAAGATATGCGGTTGGGATTATAGTGGTCCCCTAAGATTTTTACTATTCAACCAACCACCTAGTAAACCCGAGGGGCCCACTATAATCCCAACCGCATATTTTTTCATCCAACGGCTAAAAACTTGATAGCACCAATGACGTGGTGCTATCGATAGTATTCTAGCATATATATATATATATATATATATATATATATATATATATATATATATATATATATATATAATATTTATATATTTAATATAAATTTAATTTGTAAATTGAAATACAAGCAGACACACTACGACGGATATATACTACTATAGGCCAGTTATTGAATGATCGGTCGTCGCCTACGAGGACATTCGGGACTCTAGCAGATATGCGCAAGAATATTCATATGGTACTGCAAATGTACCAATGCTACATACTGTTAGAATTTTAGATGGACGATGAGATTATGCTCACGCATCGTCCTCGAGTCATCAGGTACCTTCATATCACCAAAAAAATTCAAATTAAGTCTTCAAATTCAAATTAACTAAATATTTACGCCTTTTCAGGTGCCGCGATCTCCATCTCCTCCTATTCAGGCCCCTACGACATTTTCCTCGACGTCAGAGTCGCTCCCGCCTCCTGTATCAGGGACATCTTTTGCATCGACATATTCACGTCGTCGTCCCTCGTCATCATTGCCACGGGAGATCCAGCATATTGCTGAGCATGATGAGGGTGGTATTATCGAGGAGCTTGATGAGTTGGCAGCCATCGAGCATCTTGATGATATACCGATTATCGAGCTTGCTGTTCCTCGCGGGCGTTAGCGTGGGCGAGGGTGTGGACACGGGCGTGGTTGAGGACGTCGAGGGAGAGGAGAGCTCAAAATTGAGTTTTAGCTCAATTTTGAGTTTGAGAGTGTATTATTGACATTTTTGTGATTATATTTTTTTGTTGTTACTCAACTGTTATTTCTGAATGTTGTGAAATTGTTCTACATAATTTTTGAATGTTTTAGCTTAAAAAATGGATGTTGTGAAACTTGTTGTACATTTTTATCTGTTATGAAATTTGTTGTACAAATTTTATTTTTTTTGAGTTGAAAAAAAATGTTGGTTTTATTGTGGTTAAAAGCGTTGAACCATTCAGCGCTTTTAACATAAAGGCTAAAAGCGCTAAACCATTCAGCGCTTTCTGAACCATTCAGTGCCTTTAACATAAATAAATGTTAAAGGCGCTGAATGGTTCAACGCTTTTAGCACTTACACCAAAGAGCCTAAGGATTTAGCCAATTTTAGTGAAAATTGGCTAAGTTCTCAGTGCACACGCTGAAGGCGGTGAATGGTTCACCGTTTTCAGCATATATACAAAAGACGGTGAATGGTTCATCGCATTCAGTATATATATAGAAGGCTGTGAACCATTCACCGCCTTCAGCATATATATAGAAGGCGCTGAATGATTCAGCGCCTTCACAGATCATTCGACGGCTTCAGCAAAAACATTCATTTAGCGCATTCAGATGGTCCAACCTCCGTGGCGCCCTGCTGGCAAAAGTAGGATTAGTTTTACAAATAATTATTTTAGAAGGTCATTTTATAAATTTTAAAAGTTTAGAAAGTTATTTCAAAAAAAAAATCCGAAAATATACGTATTCAAAAAATAAAAAAAAAATGCAAATGTGTTTTTTCGTAATTTTTTTTTTCAAAAAATATTTTTTTACGCTCGTTTTTTATATAATTTTTGCTTTCTTAAATCCTTATATAGAGGGTTTGAAACATCTGTTTAATTATACATTTCTATATATTTTATTGTGATATTGCTTAATTATTAGCTAAATTCATTTGATCTTTTAGCTTTATAAGAATTCGACTAAAATTTAAATAGCAAACCCAATTTTCTGAGTTCTAAAGATTCAATCGTTGATTGTAGTTTGTTCAAAAAAAAAAAAAAAAAAAAAAAAAAAAAAAAAAAAAAAAAACCTTATTGTTGGTGCAAGAAACATAGTGTAAGTTTGTAGTCAGTTCAGTTCATACATCTAATCCACCTGAAAAAATAATGATGTGTCAGGGACGTCCAAAATCGAATAAGATTTAAATAAAAATAGTTGAAAATATAGAGATACTTTCGTAACCAGCAAGTAATAAGTTAAATTGGTATAAAATTATCTAATATATAATTGAAATTAAACATGCTACTAAAAATAATAAAAGAATGCTTATAATAAAGGTTTTATTCTCAGTATTTACTATTTTCCCTAAAAGTAGCCTCTAAGGCCCGGTTCGGGGATAAATTTCTGAGGTATAAATTTTTTTATACCTGGGATAGCTTGCTATTCCGGGATAAAGAAGTATAAAAGTTAAATTGCGTTTGGTTGAAAAGTTGGTATTCTCCGGAATAGCTAAAATTGTGTTTGGTTAAAATAATGGAATAGTGGAGGATAGTGAAAAAAGAAGGTAGATTTTTTTCAAAATGCCAACTTTGCCCTTATCTTTTTATATAGGAAAATTAATTTTAAAAAATTATATTTAATTTGAAGAAATTTAATTATAAGTACCAAATTATATCTTATATTAAAAAATAATAATTTTTATTTTATAGTATATTTTAGTAAATGCAAAATTTAAATTTTAGATAGCTATAGCTTGGAAATGAAAGTGCAAATTTTAAAAATCAAAGTTCACATAACAGGAATTTGAAAAAAATCATAGTTCACATAGCCTGAAGTTCAATGATAATCACATAGCCGCATGATCAAAGATAATGCAGAAAATGACATAGCCGCAAGTTCAATGATAATGTAGTTTCACATATCCTCTAGTTCAAATTAAATCACAGATCATCAAGTTCAAAGTAAGTCACATAGCCTGAAATTTAATGAAAATCACATAGCCGCAAGTTCAAAATTAATGCAGAAAATCAGATCGTCGCAAGTTCAATGATAATGCAGTTTGACATAGCCTCAAGTTCAAAGTAAATCACAGATTTTCAAGTTGAGTATGTCACATAGCCTGAAATTTAATGAAAATCACATAGCCGCAACTTCCAAAATAATGCAGAAAATCAGATAGTCGCAAGTTCAATGATAATGCAGTTTCACATAGCCTCAAGTTCAAAGTAAATCACAGATCCTCAAGTTCAAAGTAAGTCACATAGCCTGAAGTTTAATGAAAATCACATAGCTGCAAGTTCAAAAATAATGCAGTTTCACATAGCCTCAAGTTCAATGATAATGCAAAATCACATAGCCCGAAAAAGATCAAAGATAATGCAGGTTCACATATAGTCAAGTTGAATGATAATGCAGTTTCACATAGCCTCAAGTTCTAAGTCAATCACATAGCCACAGGCTGGAAGTAAAGGTGGAAACATAAAAATACATAGTCACAGAGTGACCAAACATTCAACGTCACTTTCTAACAATTCTAATTTGTACATTAATTTAAAAAGCATATATAAATTCGTCAAGTTCAATAAATTAAAAAAAAAATATGACATCATCTCGAATAGGCAACCCTATCTTCTATTCCAAAGTTGCTCGGTGATGTTCGTGCGAAGGATGTCGCCTCGACGAGACTCATCATGGCCAACTAACTGTATCGGATCATCATCTTGCTCATCAACAAAGTCTGGTTCTATTTGCATGTTGAAATACCTATCACCCCCTTGGTGTCTCTTGATGAAATTATGTATCACACAGCATGCAAGAGCAATATGACATTGCACTTTGTAAGGAAAAGGTGTTGCTTGGCGGAGGACCTTGAACCGCCTCTTGAGTATCCCAAAAGCTTTCTCAACAACATTCCGCAATTGGGCATGCCGATGATTATACAAATCTTTAGGTCCTCGATGCCTTCGGGCGTGTGCATTAACATCGAATTGGCTTAAGTGGTATCGTTCCCCTCTATAGGGCGCAAGAAATCGATCAGTGTTGGCATAGCCTGAATCGACTAAATAAAATTTTCCTACACAAGAACATAAAACAAATTTCAATTAAATATTGATAATGAATCGCATAGTAAATGTAATGTATTCGAAGACTATGTTACCTTCTGGGACTGTAAAACCACCACTCTCGCAACACCATCGCATCACCCTCATATCTGCTGCAGAGCCCTCCCAACCAGTGCACACAAAAAGAAATTGGTGGTCGAATGAACATGCTGCCATCATGTTCTGAGATGTAAAACCTTTTCGACAGCGATATCTTGGTTGCTTATTCTTTCGTACAACCACCGGTATGTGTGTCCCATCGACCGCACCAATAGCATTCTATATTTAAGTGTTCGAAGTAAACGTAAATAGAATGAGACAACTTCAAGTCATAAAGTAAAAAATCACAGTAGTTAAGTCGAAAATGACTATAGTATTAACCTTGAAAGGATGGAAGATTGGATTATCTTTTACTCGTGGGTGCACTCCTACGTTTGTTTGTGGTAGTTGGATATAATCCTGTCTAAGTTCCACCACCCCACGCAACACATTGTTAAAATGCCGACTTATCGTTTCTCCTGAATGTTGAAAAGTTTCAAACAGGACTCGGTTTGCCACGCCATGGCCTATACCAAATAAGAAAATACCAAGTTGTTCATCAACCGTTAAATGCCTAGTGCCTTTTATTAAGCCCCTCCCTACTAATTCATCCCGAAGCCTAATGAACATGGTATTTGTCATCCTGAAATGTTGGTAACCTCTATCAGGATGTCCATTCAACATGTCATTAATAAGTTGATGGCCAGTGAATGGCCGTGTTCGACATGGTCGTTTATACATAGTGTTTGAGAATGAATAGTCATCCTCATTAATCAACAACTCTTGTACGTCTTCCCAATAGTCTTCTTCCTCGTCTAAGAATGTCATGAGCTCGGCAACGAGCGGGGAGGAGAAATTTAGCTGGTTGATTGTCGTAGTCATTGAAAATCTACAATACATTTCATCACACATTTTATAGGCATCGGTTGGCAGTAAAGGTAAAGCAATAAAATAACTATAGTCTTCACATAGGGTTATGTTGGAAAATTGTAAGTTCACATTGCTGCATTCAGATTTAAGCTAAAGCAAGAAAAAATATATAAATGTTCATATATCAGGTAGGCAGTAACAGTTAAGTAATATCAAATATGAACATAAAAAAAACAGGTTGGAAGTAACATAGCTGCAGGTTGGAAGTAAAGTTCTTTTGTTGAGCAGTTCGTACAGGGCTCATTGTCACGCCCCGGGGTAACCAGAACCCGGGCCCGCCAACAGATCCGCCGTGTACACAGAATTTTCCATGTACACGAAGCGCTGGTAACCTGCTCAGATAGATAATATACAGTAGAAGAGCATAAACAGAGCTGAACTAATAGAACTAACAGTAATCTCAGACTGAAGTAAACTGTAAACTGAAATAAAAGTACAATATACTCCCAGCTCACCATAATAATACAACCAGCTGGCCACAGCCAGACCCAAAAGTAAACTACTATAGTCTGAGATACAAAAGGGGAGTACAGTAATAGTCTAGCTAATCTCTCGCTCGGGGTAGACGATCTAGCTAGTCGGCGATCCTCTTACCTCGATCTGCCGCTGAAGGCCCAGCAGCTCCCACGGTCGACTCTGCAAAACGAAGGGGGAAAAAGAGGACAAGAAACAACAATAATGGGGGTGAGAACTACTAGATAAACCAGTAGCCTCCCCTAGTGGGTAAAACCTCTGATGCTGACGCACCCACTAGGAATAAAGAGGCAAAAAGGAAAGAACAGTGGTATGCACTAAAGACTGCTGAAAAGAAACTACCACTACTATGCCTCTAAATGCAGTGCCAAAAGATGACTGTATATATGCAACTATAAAGCTGACTGCCCAAGAAAACCCAATCAGAGGGCCAGGAAATACTGGCACTGCCTGCTCTGTCATCACTCACAACTCACCAACTGTGTCATCACTCACAACTCACCAACTGACCGGAACCGTCACGGTCAAAAGCCTACTCCGGAGTGGCACTCGAGGGGAGCGACCCACACGAGTAAAGTATCTCTGTATCAATCATCTCTGTAACCGATGTCTCACAATAGCAGGACTGGATCATGACCATGATCAAAGTGGGAATACTCCATCCACTAATGCAACCCCGATCCCCAATCTGGTGTGATAATAACTCCCGGTCAACCGCCCACAATCCGCGGCTACCGCTGAACCCATAAACCCCAATCTGATAAAGTAAAAACATCTGGTCAACCGCCTATCATCCGCGGTTGCCACTATGCCCCACAATCCCCTAAGACAATCCCAACTGTCCCAAACTCAAGGTTCAGACACCACTATCTCAAAATCCCGGTCAGACTCGAGCAACATGCATCGATAGAGAAGAATAACAATAACACATGTTTTCTCCTAAGTCAAGTCCCATAATATAGTGCTGCAGTAAGATAGTGGCCTAACTAGATGTCCAATGAGTATGCAAGTGTTCTCTTTTAAAAATATTTAGAAAGGAACTAAGTTTCATGTGAAGAATAATTTTAGAACTATTTTAAAAAAATATTGTTGGGTTACCAATTTGCATGCGGTTCACGATATAGCAATTGTCCAATTTTCTTGTCCCAGATATATCACATAGAAGCTACTAAATTAATTCAGGGGCCAAATACAATAGGTTTATATACCACAAGTTATCTATCACATGTATAATTGAGAACTCTTTTATTCCTAGTGTGCAAGTCAACAAAGAGGGATACGCAACCACCCACATCGAAAAGCGTGCACACAACACCCAGAAAATACCCGCTGTCCTCTAAACACACCGTCAGCTGCAACAATATCCTACAACATCACATAAGTGTACACGGTGTAAAAACTACAAGTTCCAACACATAATTGCTATTTTTACAATCAGCACGCAAAATGAGGAATTTCACCTCTGTCCCGAGCTCCTAAAATCCCAGAAAAATCACGGTTGTGTTCCTTGCGAAAAATAGCCCAAAAACGACTCCTGAATCGCCTCGATCCGATATTCCTACGCTGAGAAACAAATCGTCGAAGTTACCGCTGTCCAAAAATCCAATCAGCAAAATAGGGGGTCAAATCACCTCGGGAATCATGCCAAGGAATCGGAATCCAGAGAAACCATCAACACGAAAAACGAAGCCCTACCTCTTAGGAACACACTGGCGAAGAAATCGTCAGAATCGGACTTCTGTACTGCGCAGGGGACTCCTCGGACTGAAATGCGACGATAACGGGCCGAAATGGGGGAAAACCGAGGCACACTGTAAAATCCGAAACGCCGCTGTCGATCTTCCCAAAAATCTGGGAACGCACCACGAGATAGAAAAATGTGAGAGGAAAAACTTCTCTTCAAAGATCTCTCCCTGGTTCTCTCTCTTTCTCTCGGAAAAAGCCCAAGAAGAGAGGGGAGGAGGCCTATTTATAGGCCCAAAAATCTTTTGGGAAAATGACCCCTGTGTCCCCACTTTCGGGCGCAGGGGACATTTCGGGCTGCTACAGTGCGGCCCGGCCCAACAAATTTCGGGCGGCTACAGTGCGGCCCAGCCCAACCCGGGCCGCACACGGGATCCCTGCCCGTCCGACCACCTGTCCAACCCGGCCCAGGGCCCGCCACGCGTCCGCCAAACAGGCGGCAGCCGTGCGGGCCCAGCGGGGACGCGCCACGTGTCCCCCCGCGGGGCGGCGGGGTGGGTGGCTCCCGCCAATGGCGGGGCGCCACGTGGCGGGCGCTTCCCCGCCCGTCACGCCCGCCGGGCGCCGCCTGCGCACCTGCGCCGCGCGTGCGTACGGCCGCGTGCGTACGGCCGCAGGTGCGCGCCCGCGGGTGCACCTCGCGCACATGCGCCCACCAACCCGGGGCCGCCACGTGGCGCCGCCCCGGTGCACCGTGCACCGCGCCACACCGCGCTGCCCGGCCTGCCCGCGCTGCCTGCCCCACCCTCCCCTGCGCCGCGCACCCTGGACCGGGCCAACCGGCGCCTGCCACGTGGCCCGCCGGTGCACCGTGCACCGGCGGCCCCTTTCCGTGGACCGGGAGTGGCGCGCCGGCCCAATCAGAGGCCGCCACGTGTCCCTGGCCGGTCCACAAGTCCCCCCGTGCACCATTTTGCACCGAAAACTTCCGGGGGTCCGTTTTTGGGCATCCGGACTCCAAATTAAATAAGTAAATAGCCGTTTTCAAGCGTTTTTCCGCGCTGAATCCAACTATGGCCTCCGTTTAGCCTGATTCCACTCCAAAAATTTGGCAAAGTCAGCCGAAGTTCAGGCTTGCTTCCAAATCCATTCTAAGTCCAAACAACACATCCCTTTGACATGTTGGGGCCCAACACACCAACACTAGGTGTTCCACACCTCGAACAGGGGAAAAACACACAGGGGAAAAAACTGGGACACTACATCCTCCCCCACTAATAAAAGTTTTCGTCCTCGAAACTAAAATCATACCTCAATGCAGAGCCTCGAACAAGTAGGGTAGCGTCCATCATCTCTGACTCGGGCTCCCACGTCGCCTCGCGCTCATCATGATTGCTCCAAAGGATCTTCACATAGGGGATGGTCCGATTGCGCAATTCTTTCACCTCCCGATCAAGAATCCGTACTGGGCGCTCCTCATATCTCAAATCCTCGCTGATCTCGAGGGGTGCAAAGTCGATGACGTGCGACGGGTCAAAGACGTACCTCCTCAGTGTGGAAACATGGAAAACATCGTGGACACCAGCCAGTCTCGGGGGAAGTGCAAGTCGATAAGCAACAGGCCCGATACGCTCCAACACCTCGAATGGTCCAATGTATCGGGGGCTGAGTTTCCCGCGAACGCCGAACTCCTAATCCCTTGGACGGCGAGACTTTCAGAAATACATGATCTCCAACCTGAAACTCTAAGTCTCGTCGCCGAACATCAGCATAGCTCCTCTGTCGGCTCTGAGCGGTCTGAAGATGCTGTCGAATCACCCGGACCTTCTCCTCTGCCTCTAGCAGTAAATCTGGCCCCAAGGTCCGTCTCTCGCCTACATCACTCCAATAAAGTGGTGATCGGCACTTGCGTCCATACAACGCTTCAAACGGAGCCATCTGTATGCTCGCTTGAAAGCTGTTGTTGTACGCAAACTCAACCAAGGATAAGTGCCACGCCCCGGGGTCGAAACTGCGACCCGGGCTCGCCAACAGATCCGCCACCTATGCCAAAAACCCGCATAGGCGAAGCGTCTAACCTGCAAAAGATAGTACTATAGCTACACAAATATCAGAGCTGAAATAAAATGCTGTAAAATAAAATCCAATTACTATACATCATGAAATAGAGTACAATATCCATTCCCTCAAATACAGATAATCATCATACAATGTCCTCAGTACAGCATCTCTCGACTATAAAAGGAGATAAACTAAAACTATAGTACATCAGTCTCTCCAAATACAAAAGATCTCTCTCCTCCAAATAAACAATAAAAGCCAGCCAACAGCTACGAGGAATCTCCAACCAGGGGATACAGCTCCATTCCTCGGGTGGTAACGATCTAGCTCGTGACTCCCTCGCCCCGAACAACGACCGAAGATCAGCAACTCCAATGAGGACTCTGCAAAACAGGGGGGAGAAAAGAAGAGGAAACAACAGTGGGGGTGAGAACCACTAGTAAACCAGTAGCCTCCCCCTGTGGGTAAAGCCTCAAGCTCCGGCGTACCCACTAAGTCTACTAGAGGCAAGAAAAGGGCAAGGGGGTAAAGCTGTAACAGAACTACTGAATAAAAGGGGAAACCACCACAAGTATGCCTCTAAATGCAATACCGAAGGAAATGACGGTATGAATGCATCGGAAAACAGATCCTGACCAAATAGACCCAATCTAGACACCAGTAAAAACTGGTACTGCCTGCTCTGCTGTCGAACTCAAGAACTCAGTAGGGGACCAGCACATAAGGCTCGAAATCCCAAGGTGCCCGGCGCTCGGCACGGTGTAAAGCCTACTCCGGAGTGGCACTCGAGGGGAGCGACCCACACGAGTAAAGTATCGCTGTATCAAGCATCTCTGTAACCATTGTCTCATAATAACAGGACTGGATCATGACTATGATCAAAGTGGAAAACTCCGTCCACTAATATAACCCCGATCTGATGCAATAATACTCAAAAGTGGGAAATACCATCCACTAGAGAAATCTGATACCCAATCTGATGCAATAGTAAACATCCGGTCAACCGCCCAAGGTCCGCGGTCACCGCAATAACCCACAACCCGCAATTGGGTAAAATAATCAAGATCCGGTCAACCGCCTACTGTCCGCGGTTGCCGCAATAACCCACAATCCACATCAAGTACACCCTATCTCTGACCCTCAGGTCCCGGCTACACTATCCCAAACCTCTGCTCGAACTCGAGCTACATGACTCAAAAGTCTAAATAAGAAGGAGAAAGAAAGCAATCATGGTTTCTCCTAAGTCAAATCCCAATATGATAGTGTAGCAATAAAATAGTGGCCTATCTAGATGTCCAAATAAGCATGCAAAAGTCCTCATGCAATGTGAAAGGGAGAATATGTCAAATAACAGTTTACATGTGTAATAATTAATAATATCCACATAAATATCACCATCAGGCTAAAATCATCAGTCGACTACACATGTATAAGATCCCTGTTCCATAATAATTCCAGAGTGAAACCCGCACATTGATATATCATTATGTCCCAACAGTTAATCCATTTAATCCGTTTTCATAAAATCTGGGTGCTAATGTAGCATGTTAATTATCACAATTAAGTATGTCCCCGCAATCATGTCCCCTCAGTGATATTATCCCAAAACATGCTATATCCACATAATTAATCCCCTAAAGATAGGCTCACATGTATATCAGTCAATTAGGCATGATAATCAAACAATATGCTCAATAGTGGGGTTTTCTAATAAACTTAGTGAGTAAGACAGATATAGAGGCAAGCAACACCACCCACCTGAAGCGCTAACTGTCCGGGTCCGTACAGCTGAAAATGCCAAAAACTCCAATCCTGCGCTCCAACAAATACAGTATACCCGAAACACTCCTGGCACAACACAAAGTCCACTAAATACATTTAGGTTCCCAAATATTGCTTTAATTAACCCATACAACAACAGTCCCGAAACTGTTAAATTATCACCTGCAGAAAGTGCCCAGAAAAATCCCATAAAAATATCACAAGCGATCCTCGCATCGATAGCTTCGAAACGGTACCTTGCACGCCCAAATTCGAGTTCGGTAAGTCAAGTTATAAATTCGGCAAGGTGGTAATCCAAACATCAAACTGTGAAGAAAAACTGCACACTGTACACTGAGAAAACAGTAATTTTCACCTTCGAGACAATTTCCTAAAATCCCAGAAAAATCACCACTGTGTTCCTCGCGACGAGTAGATCAAAATCGACTCCTGAATCGCCTCGATCCGATGTTCCTAGGCAGAGATATAAAATCGGCAAGTTGGTGCTGTCCACAAATCCACCACAGAAAAATGGGGGTCAAAGATGCCTCGGGAAACGTGCCAAAAGCTCGAAACGGAAAAGCGCGATCAAAATGAAAGTTGAAGCCTTAACTGTAAGGAGTCAGTCGGCGCAAGAATCACTGGAAAAGGACCTCGGGGTAGCCCAGGGGAGCCAAAACATCACTGCTGCGCGGAAGAAGGAAACAGGAAATGCAACGTCGCGCCGCACCGTAAAATAGGGAACCTCGGGATTCGTGCCTCCTAAAATCCTAGAACTTGGCAGGAAGATCAAGCATCAAGAGGTGAACAAATCTCCTTAAGGTGGCTCGGGCAGAAGAGGTGCGGTTTGGGAGAAAGAACCAAAGAAGAGGGCTCGGGTTGGCTATTTATAGGCCATTCCAAAACAATTCCAAAATGCCCGCTGTGTCCCAACATTCGGGCGCCCGAAAGTTTTCGGGCGCAAACAGTGCGGCCCGGCCCACACTTTCGGGCGCGCACAGTAACTCGGCCCGGCCCGGCCCACCCCCGCACGCGATCCGGTCGGACCGCACGACCGTCCAACCCGCTCCACGCACCGACACGTGTCCTAGAACACCAAACAGCGGATCCGACCGCTCCCCTCGCGCCACGTGGCCAACCATGGTCAACGGGGCCGTTGGCGCTGGCCAATAGCGGCCGCAACGTGGCGCACGCGTGCGCCACGTCGGCGCCGTGGCCGTCACGCCCGCCGGCCGCTGCCACGCCGCCTGCCGCGCCTGCCGCCTGCCCCGCCGCCTGCCGCCCGTACGCGCACAGTAGCCCGGCCAATCTCCAAACGCCACGTGTCAACGCCTCTCGCTCGCTGCACCCGGTGCACCCTATTTCATGCACCGAACCAATAACGTGATGCCACGTGTCTCCAACCGGTCCACCGTGTACCACGCTACCTGCAACCTGCGCGCACAGTAGCCAACCCAATCCTCGCGCGCCACGTGTCCAAGCCACGTACTCGCTGCACCCGGTGCACACAACGACAAACACCGAACCAATAGGTAAGTGCCACGTGTGTAGTGAACCGGAATTTCGGTATATAAATAAATGTAAATAAAATGGTATGAAATGCTATTTTATTGAATTTATGGAGGTAAAGGGTTACTCGGAAGTGAATTGGGCCCAAATCGGAATTAAAATAAGAGATCTAAAATTTTATATGAGAAAGTGGGCCCAGATTGTAAGTGGAAAATTCACAGTTTCAGAAAATTCTGAGAAAATTACGGGAGCTCCGTAAATATGTTTTATGGCCACAGTAAAAATCTCGCGTTGATCGGACACCCGGATTGAGGGAACGGGCTCCGCCAGCGAATTCAAATACAGTGGGACTTTTGGCAGATCAAAAAGGGTCCAAACTGAAAAGTTTAAGTACCAGGAGGTAAATCAAGTTAAACTGTGGCTGCCCGTCAAATTTGAGCGAAAACGGGCGAAAAACGGGAGAGAACGGCGAAAACGGGCGAAACTGGGCTTGGGCCCAAGTTTCGGGCGCCCGAAAATGGGTTCCGGGCGCCCGAAAGTTACTGTAGCAATCGGGTTTTTCGGGCTGCAGCGAACCGGGCTGGACTGTAGCGAACCCGTTCACTGTAGCAGCCCGGTCCGAATGAGGTGCGCCCGAAAGTTACTGTAGCAGCGCCCGAATCCCGAGCGGCACGGATCCCGAGGCAGCGGGCACGGATCCCGAGGCAGCAGGCGCGAATCCCGAGGCAGCGGGCGCGAATCCCGAGGTAAGCTTTTCGCGCGCAACGCGCTGTGGCGTGCGGCCCGAGGCGCGCGTGGTAGGTGAAGACCGCCACGTGTCACCTCCCTATTGGTCGCTCTGACCGGGGGAGCGTGGGCGTGCGCGGGGAAGGCGCGACGCGCCTGGCGCGTGTCAGCGGGGACGGCCACGTGTCGGCCTCCCATTCGCGGTCAGCGCGACGCGACGCGCTGACGCGACGCGACGCTGCGGCGGGCGTCAGAGCAGTGCGTAGTGCGGTCCACGTGGCAGCCTCTGATTGGCTGCCACTGTTCGTTGGTCGCGGTGCACGGGTCCAGGGACACGTGTCGGCCCCTGGGTGGCTGCGCGTTGCTGACGTGGCGCCTTGCTGGCAAGGCATGGACCGTGGACCGCGGCTCGGGCGGTTACTGTAGCCGCCCGAAATCTTTCGGGCGCCCGAAAGGTGCGCCCGAAAGTTCGGGTTTGGCCTATTTAGGCCCGAAAAGCCCCGTTTTTCCTTCTTTTTCCCTTTTTGGCTTCACCCGAGCGTACCAGGAGGCGAACCGGGCGATTTCGCCCGGGGTTTTCGAGGGCGCACGAGCACGCCGTGGACTCCGTGGAGCGCGCTAGATGTTCTAAAAAGCCTTTTGGGCGTGATTGTATGGCACGATGTTGTCGAGGTAAGCCCCGTTTGTCGTTTTTGCGGTATTTTTGGCACAGTTTTAAGATTCCCTTTGGATTTTGGATTTGACCCCCTTTGCCACGTGCATGTTAGGGACCCAACTTTTCTGTGCCGTTTTACTGCGCGAGTTTTGCGAGCGTTTTGGGCACGTCTCGTTTTGCGTGCCGCTCGAGGGAAGCATGCACCGTTTTGCGTGCGGATTCAACAAATATGCACGATTTTGGGCGCAAGCTTGGAATACATGCACCGTTTTGCGTGCGAAGTTGAAAAAGGAGCGTGCACCGTTTTGCGTGCTAATATAAGGTATGTGCTCCGTTTTGCGCGCAGGTTGGACTAACGGGCACCGTTTTTCGTGCAGACTCTAACAATACGTCTCGTTTTACGTGCAGGGTCGAAAAAATGTGCACTGTTTTGCGTGCAACCCTACAGTCAGATGTGCATCATTTTGCGTGCCAATACGAGGTAAGTGCTCCGTTTTGCGTGCGGGTTGGACCAATACGCATCGTTTTGCGTGTAGATTCTAATGGTTGCATCATTTTTCGTGCAGGGCTAGGAAAAATATGCACCGTTTTGCGTGCAACCCTACAGTCAGATGTGCACTGTTTTGCGTGCAGTTTCGAGGTACGTGCACCGTTTCGCGTGCAGTTCGTATTGTCGCGCACCGTTTTGCGTGCCGTCACTAATGTTATGCATTGTTTTGCATGTAGGGTTGGAAAATAACGTGCACCATTTTGCGTGCAACCCCATAGTGAGGCGTGCACCGTTTTGCGTGCAGATTTGAGGTACGTGCACCGTTTCGCGTGCAGATCGTGTTGTCGCGCATCGTTTTGCGTGCCGGCTGATGTGGCGCGCAACATTTTACGTGTGAGTTTTTTAATGACATGCACCGTTTTGCGTGCAGGTATAGGGGACGTGCACCGTTTTGCGTGCGGACTCGGCGAATGCGCGCCGTTTTGCGTACAAGCTCAAGAAAACGAGGGAAATCGCGTGGAGACCAATTGCAAGTGTCTACAAGCAATTGGGTACACTACAAGGTGGGGAATTCTGCCGAAATTGGGTGACCTCTCCACTTGCTCCTTTGCTTTTCGATTCGAAGCATGATAGTAGCCTGTTAGAGGCGTTAGGTAATTATGATTATGATTGCCTGTGTAGACGGATTCAGATGAAAAAGAGCAACTGTTGGTTGCCAGAGATAGAGGAATAGGTGTGTATGTGCAAATGGACACAGAGATAAAGTGCAACTGTTGGTTGCCAAAGATATATGATGAATATGCATGCGTAGAAGTAATTACTATATGATGAATGAAATGAATCAATTGCATGCATGAGAATGATTAATGGATTATGATTGTGATCATGTTAGGGTATAACCCTAGGAATCATGTGGCAATAAGGAAAAGGACATGTTGGTAGTAAGACTAGGAGAAAACCGAGATTCAGGGTTTAACGAGTGACATCAGACTTAGGAGTTATCCTAGGGAGGACGAGTGGCATGGTCTTAGGTGATAACCTAAGGACACTGGATAGAGTGATCAACATAGAGTCAGAGAACTCTAGGGTGTATATGACATGGAACTTAGGTATAGATAACCTAAGGAGAACTAGTGTTCAACATAGAGTCAAGGAACTCTAGGATGAGTATGACATGGAACTTAGGTAGAGGAAACCTAAGGTAACCTAGAGTCAGCATAGAGTCAAGAAACTCTAGGACAAGTATGACATGAGACTTAGGTAAAGGGAACCTAAGTTGAGCTAGAAGAGTTTAAACTCACAGACAGGAAAAATAGAGTCAAGTTGACTCTAGGATTCAGTAAGGAATAAAGAGGATGGAAAAGATGGTTCAAATGTGGAGATCTGAAAGGGAAAACAGGAAAGTAAAGAAGATACAGAGAAATGGATCAAATGTGGAGATATGAAAGGAAAAACAGGAAAGTAGAGTCCGTATAACTCTAAGTTAATAGTAGAACAGAAAAATAGAGTTAAGTTAACTCTAGGATTCAATGAGGAATCAGGAAAGTGGGATAAGATCCCAAGGTTAATAAGCTGATCAAAATACAACCCTAGAAGGTCATAGGGTATCTGGGCAAATGGATAATAACTTTAACTTCAATTTGAGTTAAAGAGATAAAAGAAATGTTTAAGAGTCCATGTGACTCTCTAGCTACCGTGTGGCAAGACCCTGGGTAAGAGATGAAAAAGTGATTAATAAGCAAGACAATCAAATTGCTCAAGATAGAGCTAAAATTGGTTAATAAGCAAGACAAGCAAATTGCTTAAGATAAAGAGAATAAAAGAGGATATTAATGACGCCTTCGAATTTGAGACTCGTCAAGTGGAGCAGGACTCCCTGGGCAGTGACCCGTCGGACGAGGTACTTTCGAAGGGCTAAAAGTGAAAGCAAGTGTTCAAAGGCAAAGAGGCCAAGAACTAAAGTAAAAAGAGAAAGAAAAGAAAAGAAAAGAAAAAAAAATTAAAGATAAAACGGGCGTACCTCCGGGGGTGAACGTACAACGGTCAGGAGTTGGACAGGGTCCCTCTCCGGGCAGCGACCGTATGACTGGTAGATAGAGTACTCTTGTCAGAGTTGGGCAGTGACCCTATCGGGCAGTGTCCCGTATGACAAGTCCCCCCGGCAGGACGGGGTAACACTTGCGAGTGTTATCGGCAACCTTAGAAATCTTATCTTATGGTAGCAAGACTACCGGGCTCGGGCCCGTTGGATAAGAATTTCGAAGGGTTAACTTGAACTAAAGCACCAGAATCTAAAGAATAAAGAAAAATAGAGTGGCCAGGGTGGCCGGGTTAGTTGAACCCAGTATACAGCGGCATAGTGGCCGAGTTGGTGCTTAGCAGCCTAGTGTGGCTAGACAGAGTAGTGCTGGGTCGACAGTTGTACACAGATAGTGTAGTGATATATTCTTGCATAGCTGCATATTGATGTTGAGGATTTTAGTTCCTAGCACACTATTATTATTGCTTCCTTTGGACCAAGTGGTGTAGGACACTCTCTCTCGGTGGTTGAACCCACTGGGAACTCGCTCGTAAGTTCTCACACCCCTTGGGTGACCCCCCCCCCCACAGGTTCGGGAATGGATGCAGCGGTCGAGACAGATCAGATGCAGACGACAGCGAGGCATACGACAGGGGCAAGGGCCCAGCAGCATAGTGACCTAGAGGGTCTAGCAGAGGTATCCCTTTATATATATTTCTTGAGTGAACCTTGTATAGTGAGGAAATTTATGTAATGGAAATGTAATAATTTTATTTGCAAGTTCAGAAATGTAAAGTGTAATAAGTTTAATTTGTGGTTCACTCTTGTATGCTTTCATTTCCGCATTAACTGTTGTTATTGAATGAAAGATTCAAATTTATAGTGATTTTTAGTACTCTGATATACAGCTTCCGCATACACTTGTTGTGTTATTATGGATGTTACCGTTCCTTTCGGGTAGAAACAGGTCTTACTCGATTGGCGGGTCTGTTGACGTACCCAAACCGTACAAATTGGCGGACTCGGGGCGTGACAACGTGTCCCTGCTCTGGTCCACCGTACACTCCGCCATGCTCCGTGGACCGCGACCCGTGGACCATCCAATGGGAAACTACCACGTGGCCCCCGCTTTGGTGCACGCCTGCCGCGTGGACCACGCGCCCTGCCCGCCGCCGCATTCCACCTGCCCGAGGCCGCGCCGCCGCCCTCCGCCGCTGCCCGCCGCCGCCGGCCGCCGCCGGCGATCGCCGGAGTTACTGTTCCGGCGGTGAACAGTAACCCGTGCCCAAAAACATCAAGTAGGTAGTCCATTTTGACCGTTTTCGCGCGCTGAATCCGAATTTGACGTTCGTTTCGCCAAATTCCAACTCTAAAAAATGCCGAAGGCTCCCGGAAGTGTATTCTTAGTCCAAACTTCGTGTGGAGCCCAATTTAAATATCCGATTCGCGCGAAACCACTTCTAAACCCTCCACGGGGTCCTCCGATCACTCACATGATCCATTTGGGCCCGAAGTCCAACTCTCGTGCCCAATTATGCCCCATACACTTCCAACACACCATGTAGGCCTCCAACAGCCACCCCAAAGCACTGTAGCAGCTCTGCGGAGATCCGGGTCATCACATCCTCCCCCACTAAAAGAAAGTTTCGTCCTCGAAACTAAAGTCGTTCCTCAACACGGAATCTCAACCAAATAAAGGGGGGTAAACATCCAATCATCCACCACTCAAGCTCCCAAGGCTGACAAGTACCTCCTCCAAAGGCGCGATGCGGTCCCCGGGTCTCTAACTAGAACAAGATAAAGGCGGGCATTCCAGAAAAACCGTACCAACTCAACCAAGTACAGCTGGGCTAACCGCTTGAGCTACCAAGTAATCTACATCGGTACACAAGCCTCCGCTCCTCGCAGGGCCTCAGATAATCAACCACAAGTCCATCGGCACACCAGCTCGATCCAAGTATCTCTGTACTCCCGAGGTACCCAATATAAGTCCTCCAACTGATCACATAACTCTGATCTCTAATCCAAGACCATCAAGGTGTAGCAACACCTCCCCAGCTCTCGGGCATCAGCACAGAACAATAAGCAGTTGGAAGGACCAGATCGCAAATCAATCTTCGAGAAGGTCCAGTACCCTTGCAGATGGTAAATCCAATCCTCCAGGCTCGAGAAAGGGGTAACTGCTCCAGACGGTCACCTCATCAAATTTCGGGAGTTGTATCCTCCACTCCTAAACCAGTGATATGCAAACCAACTCCGAGAGGAAAAGGAGCCATCATAGGCCACGTCTGCCTCGACAGTCCACACAGCGCCAGCTGTGGCATCAACAAGCTCGACCTCTGACAGCTTACCTGCTCCAGGTATCCGCCACCACAGTGGCCCTATCAGGGTGATATTGGATGCTTGCCACAAATCCAACTGTAACTTCATAGCTACTATGGGGGGCATCACTGTACCTCACAAATCCATCCCCCAACACTGGCGATGCTGAAATCAGGGCTGGTATCAATCTCATCATCCGATTGCTAAGCTCTGCTGGCACTATCCGGCTCACAAGCTCCTCACCTCAACAAGTAATTGCCGGTCTCAGCCATTCTCGCAAGGCATTCCTTATGGCCAGTTTACCACCGCTGCCCCTCACGGCTAGAACAAGTAATCCAAAAAGGTATGCTCTCAAAGCTAAAACTTGTACCACAACAACTTGGCATAGCTTCTTCCTCGCAGACCTTGCCACACTGTCTACCAGTGCTCCACCAGCTCTAAACCGTACAGAGAGGGGGTAAAATCAAAATATCCCCGAAGAATATCTCAAATAATTCTTCCAAGTGCAGCTGGAACACACCGTTCCTCAAATCCTAAGACAACAGGGCCATAGTCAAACCATTTGTCCTCACTGTACTCATGATGCCCCTACCTGGTCCTGAATACCATCTCGACGAGGTACTCAACTGTATGGTCCCAAAAGATACATGCATCCCAGGTAGACAACTGTCGGAGTATAACTCCATCAAAAGGTCCCATATAATATCCAAACTTGCCTGCGGTCAACCACACAAGGACCCTCACTGTCGTGTGTCCACGACGTGACATCATCACCGTGTATCAACGGTGTGGCATCACCACCGTACAACAATGGGGTGGCACTAGGTCGAACAGACCCTCGATCCGTCAGATCCTGCAACTGCGCTATCAACTCTCTCAGCTCTACAGGCGATAATCCAATGAGGTGCTATTGGGGTTGGCGTGGCTCCCTGAACCACGTCAGCCGTAATCTCAATCTCCCTAATCGGCGGCGTCATTATCAGCTCCGGTGGAATCACATCCGGGATCTCACGATAACTGGGATATCCTCGCGTCCCGGTGCCGCCGTAGACACCTCGCGCATAGTCGCTGTAACCTGTGCGCTCTGACTGTCTCAAAGAACAAGTCTCCAATGTCTGCTTGCGGAAGGTCATAGCCTCCTCTCTCCGCAGTCATACACCATGTGGCACTATGCCAACCAATCCCACGCACTGGGTCAAACACTGACCAGGTACAATTACCAATAAGTCCGCCGATACCACTCGAGGTCTCGACTGCACTGGACATGATTCACAAGCCGCCCCCACATGCACCACCCCAACAGGAACCTGTACCTCAAGCGCATGTGGTAACAAACCTACCTCTAGTCCATGCAGGAATGCAACATGCTCTAACTTCGACTGCTGAGATGAAATCACACATGCGACGACCCGATCCACTGCCTTGGTGCCCTCCACCCAGGCAGCACAGTCTCAATCGCTCACTGTAGGTGGTCGTCACTTAATCTGCCTAAAAACCAAGGCTATCCGTAAAAAGGAGCACAATTCTCCGCCTTTGCTCACACTGAGGCAAGGAATAAAGCTCTTCGCAGACAACAATCCACGCTACCGCTGCGCCACTCTGATGACGATGCTGATGCTGCCACCGGGGTCCACCTGACCTCTGACATCTCCGAAAATCCATTATCGCAATCGTCATATAACAAAACACAATTAACCCCTGCAATTCCTCATTCAATTATCCTTACTCAGCTCACCCCTCAAGCACATCTATTGTGCCCCAAACATGCAGGTTAATAATCACAAAAGGGGTAACCCTCCTTTGGGTAAGCTTTACATAATCCGTCCACAAGGATGCCCACCATCCAGGAAAGGAAAACGAAAGTGCCACAGCCAACCGATCTGTCCCCCAGCACTTAGCGCCACGCGCCTCTATCCAGAACTCGCCTCTGGCGGCAGATCCTTATCCAAAGGAACTGCAACAGTACGCTCCACACACAATGCCTACTCCATCGAGGCATCCAAAATCCAAAATCCAAGACAGGGGGAAATCAGATAACAAAAGGGTATTCTGGCGAAATCCACTGCCAGTCGCACGCATCCTACGCGCTTCGTCCCTCGAAACCTGGAGCGTACAGTTCAACAACTGCATAAACTTCCCAGCACAGGGGGACCCTCAATTAATCACTCCATCACCACCAACCACGATTTTGCCTCCAAAGGCTCTAACTCAAATCCATAAATCAGGGTGGTTTATCTGCCAAAACTGGCTCCGTCGATCGATAATGTCTCACAACTCATCCACTATCAACAACCCACCCTGCCTCGGTGCTGCAACACAAAACAGTAGCACGGAGGGGCCACTCGCTCCATCGGCGCCTCAGAAATCACTGCCGCTGAGGATACTGTAACCAGGTGGTCTCAGAAGAAAAACACTGTCGTGCTGCCCACTGCACCGACAACTGTGTCACCCAGACCAGCGGCTCACTCGGCCGCCGAAATACCTCTGACGATCCTACCATCGGGGCCTGAAACTCTCTAACCTCAATCCGGATACCCGGCCCCAAAACAATCCGCTCAAGCTCCACAGCTGCGACGAGTGCGCACCAATCCGCACAACGCGTCGGGGAGACACCGCTCACCACGACCAACTGCACCACAGCACAAAACAAAACTCGACCCAATCCGGCGAGAGTCTAGAGCATGTCAACCGTTCCGCCGCATTATGTTGTCTGCAGCCAACATAATTGCTTAGGAGAATAAACATGCCAATCACCCATCCCATCCCTTGGGAGAGGTATAAAACTCAATCAGGACTCTCGCAAAACTCACGACTCTCACGAAGTCATCCTAGGGTCCAACCATAAGCCTAGGGTTTCTACAGTCCCAATTGACCTATCCCTAAGCTCTGATACCAACCTAATCTGTCACGCCCCGGGGTCGAAACTGCGACCCGGGCTCGCCAACAGATCCGCCACCTATGCCAAAACCCGCATAGGCGAAGCGTCTAACCTGCAAAAGATAGTACTATAGCTACACAAATATCAGAGCTGAAATAAAATGCTGTAAAATAAAATCCAATTACTATACATCATGAAATAGAGTACAATATCCATTCCCTCAAATACAGATAATCATCATACAATGTCCTCAGTACAGCATCTCTCGACTATAAAAGGAGATAAACTAAAACTATAGTACATCAGTCTCTCCAAATACAAAAGATCTCTCTCCTCCAAATAAACAATAAAAGCCAGCCAACAGCTACGAGGAATCTCCAACCAGGGGATACAGCTCCATTCCTCGGGTGGTAACGATCTAGCTCGTGACTCCCTCGCCCCGAACAACGACCGAAGATCAGCAACTCCAATGAGGACTCTGCAAAACAGGGGGGAGAAAAGAAGAGGAAACAACAGTGGGGGTGAGAACCACTAGTAAACCAGTAGCCTCCCCCTGTGGGTAAAGCCTCAAGCTCCGGCGTACCCACTAAGTCTACTAGAGGCAAGAAAAGGGCAAGGGGGTAAAGCTGTAACAGAACTACTGAATAAAAGGGGAAACCACCACAAGTATGCCTCTAAATGCAATACCGAAGGAAATGACGGTATGAATGCATCGGAAAACAGATCCTGACCAAATAGACCCAATCTAGACACCAGTAAAAACTGGTACTGCCTGCTCTGCTGTCGAACTCAAGAACTCAGTAGGGGACCAGCACATAAGGCTCGAAATCCCAAGGTGCCCGGCGCTCGGCACGGTGTAAAGCCTACTCCGGAGTGGCACTCGAGGGGAGCGACCCACACGAGTAAAGTATCGCTGTATCAAGCATCTCTGTAACCACTGTCTCATAATAGCAGGACTGGATCATGACTATGATCAAAGTGGGAAACTCCGTCCACTAATGAAACCCCGATCTGATGCAATAATACTCAAAAGTGGGAAATACCATCCACTAGAGAAATCTGATACCCAATCTGATGCAATAGTAAACATCCGGTCAACCGCCCAAGGTCCGCGGTCACCGCAATAACCCACAACCCACAATTGGGTAAAATAATCAAGATCCGGTCAACCGCCTACTGTCCGCGGTTGCCGCAATAACCCACAATCCACATCAAGTACACCCTATCACTGACCCTCAGGTCCCGGCTACACTATCCCAAACCTCTGCTCGAACTCGAGCAACATGACTCAAAAGTCTAAATAAGAAGGAGAAAGAAAGCAATCATGGTTTCTCCTAAGTCAAATCCCAATATGATAGTGTAGCAATAAAATAGTGGCCTATCTAGATGTCCAAATAAGCATGCAAAAGTCCTCATGCAATGTGAAAGGGAGAATATGTCAAATAACAGTTTACATGTGTAATAATTAATAATATCCACATAAATATCACCATCAGGCTAAAATCATCAGTCGACTACACATGTATAAGATCCCTGTTCCATAATAATTCCCAGAGTGAAACCCGCACATTGATATATCATTATGTCCCAACAGTTAATCCATTTAATCCATTTTCATAAAATCTGGGTGCTAATGTAGCATGTTAATTATCACAATTAAGTATGTCCCCGCAATCATGTCCCCTCAGTGATATTATCCCAAAACATGCTATATCCACATAATTAATCCCAAAGATAGGCTCACATGTATATCAGTCAATCATGCATGATAATCAAACAATATGCTCAATAGTGGGGTTTTCTAATAAACTTAGTGAGTAAGACAGATATAGAGGCAAGCAACAACCACCCACCTGAAGCGCTAACTGTCCGGGTCCGTACAGCTGAAAATGCCAAAAACTCCAATCCTGCGCTCCAACAAATACAGTATACCCGAAACACTCCTGGCACAACACAAAGTCCACTAAATACATTTAGGTTCCCAAATATTGCTTTAATTAACCCATACAACAACAGTCCCGAAACTGTTAAATTATCACCTGCAGAAAGTGCCCAGAAAAATCCCATAAAAATATCACAGCGATCCTCGCATCGATAGCTTCGAAACGGTACCTTGCACGCCCAAATTCGAGTTCGGTAAGTCAAGTTATAAATTCGGCAAGGTGGTAATCCAAACATCAAACTGTGAAGAAAAACTGCACACTGTACACTGAGAAAACAGTAATTTTCACCTTCGAAACAATTTCCTAAAATCCCAGAAAAATCACCACTGTGTTCCTCGCGACGAGTAGATCAAAATCGACTCCTGAATCGCCTCGATCCGATGTTCCTAGGCTGAGATATAAAATCGGCAAGTTGGTGCTGTCCAAAATCCACCACAGAAAAATGGGGGTCAAAGATGCCTCGGGAAACGTGCCAAAAGCTCGAAACGGAAAAGCGCGATCAAAATGAAAGTTGAAGCCTTAACTGTAAGGAGTCAGTCGGCGCAAGAATCACTGGAAAAGGACCTCGGGGTAGCCCAGGGGAGCCAAAACATCACTGCTGCGCCGAAGAAGGAAACAGGAAATGCAACGTCGCGCCGCACCGTAAAATGGGGAACCTCGGGATTCGTGCCTCCTAAAATCCTAGAACTTGGCAGGAAGATCAAGCATCAAGAGGTGAACAAATCTCCTTAAGGTGGCTCGGGCAGAAGAGGTGCGGTTTGGGAGAAAAGAACCAAAGAAGAGGGCTCGGTTGGCTATTTATAGGCCATTCCAAAACAATTCCAAAATGCCCGCTGTGTCCCAACATTCGGGCGCCCGAAAGTTTTCGGGCGCAAACAGTGCGGCCCGGCCCACACTTTCGGGCGCGCACAGTAACTCGGCCCGGCCCGGCCCACTCCCCGCACGCGATCCGGTCGGACCGCACGACCGTCCAACCCGCTCCACGCACCGACACGTGTCCCAGAACACCAAACAGCGGATCCGACCGCTCCCCTCGCGCCACGTGGCCAACCATGGTCAACGGGGCCGTTGGCGCTGGCCAATAGGCGGCCGCCACGTGGCGCACGCGTGCGCCACGTCGGCGCCGTGGCCGCCACGCCCGCCGGCCGCTGCCACGCCGCCTGCCGCGCCTGCCGCCTGCCCCGCCGCCTGCCGCCCGTACGCGCACAGTAGCCCGGCCAATCTCCAAATGCCACGTGTCAACGCCTCTCGCTCGCTGCACCCGGTGCACCCTATTTCATGCACCGAACCAATAACGTGATGCCACGTGTCTCCAACCGGTCCACCGTGTACCACGCTACCTGCAACCTGCGCGCACAGTAGCCAGCCCAATCCTCGCGCGCCACGTGTCCAAGCCACGTACTCGCTGCACCCGGTGCACACAACGACAAACACCGAACCAATAGGTAAGTGCCACGTGTCCCTGCTCTGGTCCACCGTACACTCCGCCATGCTCCGTGGACCGCGACCCGTGGACCATCCAATGGGAAACTGCCACGTGGCCCCCGCTCTGGTGCACGCCTGCCGCGTGGACCGCGCGCCCTGCCCGCGCCCACGCGCCCTGCCCGCCGCCGCATTCCACCTGCCCGAGGCCGCGCCGCCGCCCTCCGCCGCTGCCCGCCGCCGCCGGCCGCCGCCGGCGATCGCCGGAGTTACTGTTCCGGCGGTGAACAGTAACCCGTGCCCAAAAACATCAAGTAGGTAGTCCATTTTGACCGTTTTCGCGCGCTGAATCCGAATTTGACGTCCGTTTCGCCAAATTCCAACTCTAAAAAATGCCGAAGGCTCCCGGAAGTGTATTCTTAGTCCAAACTTCGTGTGGAGCCCAATTTAAATATCCGATTCGCGCGAAACCACTTCTAAACCCTCCACGGGGTCCTCCGATCACTCACATGATCCATTTGGGCCCGAAGTCCAACTCTCGTGCCCAATTATGCCCCATACACTTCCAACACACCATGTAGGCCTCCAACAGCCACCCCAAAGCACTGTAGCAGCTCTGCGGAGATCCGGGTCATCACAATAAGTGCCGAATCCAACCTCCGCCAAAATCCAAGACGCAAGCCCTCAGCATGTCCTCCAAGATCTGTATAGTCCGCTCTGACTGCCCATCAGTCTGGGGATGAAAAGCTGTACTGAATCTGAGCCGAGTCCCCATCGCGGTCTGCAAACTCCCCCAAATCGTGAGGCAAACCTCGGATCTCTATCTGACACAATGGAGGCGGGTACTCCATGCAATCTCACAATCTCATCAAGGTACAACTGGGCTAGTCGCTCGAGTGGCCAAGTAGTCTGCATAGGCAAAAAGTGCGCTGACTTAGTAAGTCTATCCACAACTACCCAGATAGCATCTGCTCTGCCCTGTGCCCTCGGCAATCCGACCACAAAATCCATCGTGATGTGGTCCCATTTCCACTCAGGGATTGGAAGACTTTATAACTTGCCAGCTGGCACTCGATGCTCAGCTTTTACCTGCTGACAAGTTAAACACTGGGCCACAAATCTCCCGACATCTCTCTTCATGCCATTCCACCAGAAATGTGCCTTGAGGTCCTTATACATCTTAGTCCCCCCAGGATGAAGGGTATAAGGTGTATAATGTGCCTCCTTCAAAATCTGCTCTCTGATCTCAGCATCCACTGGCACACATGCTCGGTCCCTGTACCTCAGTACTCCCGCAGCATCCACTGTAAAGTCCCCTGACTGATCACTCGGAAGCTGATCTCGAATCCTGGTCAAGTGGGGGTCCTCGCTCTGTCTTTCCCTGATCCTGTCTAGCAGAGTGGGCTGCACGACTAATGACGTCAGTCTAGCAGATACCCCAGGGGACACAACCTCTATCTCGAGCCGTCTCATCTCCTCCAATAGGGGCGCCTGGTCTGTGATCAACATAGACAAACTCTGTACTGCTCTTCGGCTCAATGCATCAGCGACCACGTTAGCCTTACCTGGGTGGTAAAGGATGTTCACATCATAATCCTTTAATAGCTCTAACCACCTGCGCTGCCTCAAGTTCAGCTCCTTCTGGGTGAACAGATACTTTAAACTCTTGTGGTCGGTGTAGATCTCACAATGCTCCCCGTACAAGTAATGGCGCCAAAGCTTCAGGGCAAACACCACGGCAGCGAGCCCCAAGTCGTGGGTAGGGTAATTCTTCTCGTAGTCCTTGAGCTGTCTCGATGCATAAGCAGTTACCCTCCCATCCTGCATCAACACGCAACCGAGTCCACTGTGGGATGCGTCACTGTAGATCACATATCCTTTCCCCATAACAGGGAGGGAAAGGATAGGAGCAGTCATCAGTCTGTCCTTCAGCTCCTCGAAGCTCTTCTGGCAGTCCTCACTCCAGATAAACTTAACCCCTTTTCGCGTCAACCGAGTGAGGGGTGTGGAAAGCTTCGCAAAGCCTTCCACAAACCGACGATAATAACCAGCTAATCCCATGAAGCTGCGCACCTCTGATACAGTCGTCGGTCGGGGCCAATCACGAACTGCCTCAATCTTCGCCGGGTCTACAGCTACACCGGCGGCGGAAATCACATGGCCCAAGAAAGCTACCTCCCGAAGCCAAAACTCACACTTTGTCAGCTTGGCGTACAACTTCTTCTCCCGTAGAAGTTGTAGCACAGTCCTCAAGTGCTCCATATGCTCGGCCTCGCTTCGGGAGTAAATCAGGATATCATCAATGAACACCACCACAAAGCGATCCAGAAATGGCCGAAATATCCTGTTCATCAAGTCCATAAAGGCGGCAGGGGCATTAGTCAATCCAAACGGCATAACTGTAAACTCATAATGCCCGTACCGTGATCTGAAAGCAGTCTTAGGAATATCCTCGGCCTTCACCCTCAGTTGGTGGTAACCAGACTGCAGATCAATCTTGGAGAATACACAAGACCCTTGCAGCTGATCAAAGAGATCATCGATGCGCGGCAGAGGGTACTTGTTCTTGATGGTCACTTTATTCAGCTCCCTATAGTCCACACACAGTCTAAGTGACCCATCTTTCTTTTTCACGAATAGCACCGGCGCTCCCCAGGGCGACACACTGGGTCTAATAAAACCCTTGTCCATCAAATCTTGCAACTGTGCCTTAAGCTCTCTCAGCTCAGCTGGTGCCATCCGATAAGGGGACTTAGAGATTGGCGCAGTTCCTGGAACTACGTCAATCACAAACTCGATCTCTCTGTCGGGCGGCATACTAGTCAGCTCAGGTGGAAACACATCCGAAAACTCGCGGACGATAGGAATATCCCCGAGTCCCGGTGCCGCCGTAGGCCCCTCAACAACACTAGCCAAAAAGGCTACACATCCTCGGTGAATCATCCGCCTCGCTCGGGAAGTCGAAACCATAGAGGCAAAGAAAGCACTCTGACATCCCCGGTACATCCACACCTCCTGGCCTGGCTCTCTAAAAGTGACAGTCCTCTCAGCACAGTTAATTGTCGCAAAATATCGAGCCAGCCAGTCCATCCCGAGAACCACATCAAAGTCCCGCAGCTGTCTCAAGACCAACAGGTCTGCTGGCATAATCCAGGACTCGATCTGCGTCGGGCAGGACCAACAACACTCCTCCACGTGCAAAGTGTGATCGGGAATCTGAACCTCTCGTGCACGTGGCAAAGGTCCTATCTCTAACCCATGTAATGATGCAAATGATCTACTAAAGAAAGAATGCGAAGCTCCAGTAGCAAAAGATATGAATCCAAATGCCAGAAATAGACCATACCTGCCACCACACGGTCAGCCGTAGTAGAATCCCCCGCCTGCGCTAAGCTATCCTGACCGCTCAACAACGGCTGTCTCTCACCAGAAGGGCGTAGAGGCGAAACTCGGTCTGCCTGGAGACCTGTCGGTGAAGCTCCCGGTCGTAGCTGAGAAGTAGTAGGGACGGACACTAAAGTAGGTGCCGTAGCCGTCCCCGAGGGGCACGCAACCCGAATGTGCCCAGGCTGTCCACAACTATAGCAGCGACCCCACCGCTGGTCGCAGGTGCCGGAAAAATGCTGACCTCCACAGAAAATACAACCGCTGGGAGCCCGCAATGGTCGTGTCTGCTGCTGCTACTGAGATCCTTGCTGAGATGCGATAGGGGCCAACGCTGAAGAAGGGGGTACGAAGGTCGAAAGGGGGCACGAAGCTCGAACGTGGCCAGACTGTCCACATCGGAAGCATCGACCCCGCCTCAAGTCACAGGTACCTGAGGGATGTCGTCCTCTACAGAAAACACACCTGTCGCGAAACCGTGGCCGTCTAGAAGAACTGGCCTGTCCAACAACATCCGGGGCTGGGCGTTTCCTCTCAAAACGCTGCTCCGAAGCCCTAGCCCTCTCTCCGACTGCCGAATCACCTCTCTGCGCCAGTAGCTGCTCCAGGCGCTGGTCCTGTCGAAAGCTCCTCGCCACTAAATGGGTCACCAAGGCCCGCAGTTCCCCCAGCTCTGTAGATACCGCCTGCTCGGGCTCCTCAGAAGGGGTGGGGATACTCCCGACGGAACAACGACGACGGGGCGACATACTGTCACAAAAGAAAAACCACAAATCAGCAATAAAACCCCACACGACCCAATCTAGCGAAAGTCAAAGACATCCCCCTATTTCTGTGACTTTATGTTGTCTGCAGCCAACATAATTGTCCACCAGAAATAGGCCATGTCGATCCCTCTTCACTCACTGGAAGAGCCAAATAAATAAATCAACGACTTTCGCGAAATGTCCCGTCTCTCACGCCCTATCATCCTAGGGTCTGCCAAAAGCCTAGGGTTTCCTAAGTCCCAACTGACCTATCCCTAAGCTCTGATACCAACTTAATCTGTCACGCCCCGGGGTAACCAGAACCCGGGCCCGCCAACAGATCCGCCGTGTACACAGAATTTTCCATGTACACGAAGCGCTGGTAACCTGCTCAGATAGATAATATACAGTAGAAAAGCATAAACAGAGCTGAACTAGAACTAACAGTAATCTCAGACTGAAGTAAACTGTAAACTAAAATAAAAGTACAATATACTCCCAGCTCACCATAATAATACAACCAGCTGGCCACAGCCAGACCCAAAAGTAAACTACTATAGTCTGAGATACAAAAGGGGAGTACAGTAATAGTCTAGCTAATCTCTCGCTCGGGGTAGACGATCTAGCTAGTCGGCGATCCTCTTACCTCGATCTGCCGCTGAAGGCCCAGCAGCTCCCACGGTCGACTCTGCAAAACGAAGGGGGAAAAAGAGGACAAGAAACAACAATAATGGGGGTGAGAACTACTAGATAAACCAGTAGCCTCCCCTAGTGGGTAAAACCTCTGATGCTGACGCACCCACTAGGAATAAAGAGGCAAAAAGGAAAGAACAGTGGTATGCAATAAAGACTGCTGAAAAGAAACTACCACTACTATGCCTCTAAATGCAGTGCCAAAAGATGACTGTATATATGCAACTATAAAGCTGACTGCCCAAAGAAACCCAATCAGAGGGCCAGGAAATACTGGCACTGCCTGCTCTGTCATCACTCACAACTCACCAACTGTGTCATCACTCACAACTCACCAACTGACCGGAACCGTCACGGTCAAAAGCCTACTCCGGAGTGGCACTCGAGGGGAGCGACCCACACGAGTAAAGTATCTCTGTATCAATCATCTCTGTAACCGATGTCTCACAATAGCAGGACTGGATCATGACCATGATCAAAGTGGGAATACTCCATCCACTAATGCAACCCCGATCCCCAATCTGGTGTGATAATAACACCCGGTCAACCGCCCAAAATCCGCGGCTACCGCTGAACCCATAAACCCCAATCTGATAAAGTAAAAACATCTGGTCAACCGCCTATCATCCGCGGTTGCCACTATGCCCCACAATCCCCTAAGACAATCCCAACTGTCCCAAACTCAAGGTTCAGACACCACTATCTCAAAATCCCGATCAGACTCGAGCAACATGCATCGATAGAGAAGAATAACAATAACACATGTTTTCTCCTAAGTCAAGTCCCATAATATAGTGCTGCAGTAAGATAGTGGCCTAACTAGATGTCCAATGAGCATGCAAGTGTTCTCTTTTAAAAACATTTAGAAAGGAACTAAGTTTCATGTGAAGAATAATTTTAGAACTATTTTAAAAATATTGTTGGGTTACTAATTTGCATGCGGTTCACGATATAGCAATTGTCCAATTTTCTTGTCCCAGATTTATCACATAGAAGCTACTAAATTAATTTAGGGGCCAAATACAATAGGTTTATATACCACAAGTTATCTATCACATGTATAATTGGGAACTCTTTTATTCCTAGTGTGCAAGTCAACAAAGAGGGATACGCAACCACCCACCTCGAAAAGCGTGCACACAACACCCAGAAAATACCCGCTGTCCTCTAAACACACCGTCAGCTGCAACAATATCCTACAACATCACATAAGTGTACACGGTGTAAAAACTACAAGTTCCAAACACATAATTGCTGTTTTTACAATCAGCACGCAAAACGAGGAATTTCACCTCTGTCCCGAGCTCCTAAAATCCCAGAAAAATCACGGTTGCGTTCCTTGCGAAAAATAGCCCAAAATCGACTCTTGAATCGCCTCGATCCGATATTCCTACGCTGAGAAACAAATCGTCGAAGTTACCGCTGTCCAAAAATCCAAACAGCAAAATAGGGGGTCAAATCACCTCGGGAATCGTGCCAAGGAATCGGAATCCAGAGAAACCATCAACACGAAAAACGAAGCCCTACCTCTTAGGAACACACTGGCGAAGAAATCGTCGGAATCGGACTTCTATACTGCGCAGGGGACTCCTCGGACTGAAATGCGACGATAACGGGCCGAAATGGGGGAAAACCGAGGCACACTGTAAAATCCGAAACGCCGCTGTCGATCTTTCCAAAAATCTGGGAACGCACCACGAGGTAGAAAAATGTGAGAGGAAAAACTTCTCTTCAAAGATCTCTCCCTGGTTCTCTATCTTTCTCTCGGAAAAAGCCCAAGAAGAGAGGGGAGGAGGCCTATTTATAGGCCCAAAAATCTTTTGGGAAAATGACCCCTGTGTCCCCACTTTCGGGCGCAGGGGACATTTCGGGCTGCTACAGTGCGGCCCGGCCCAACAAATTTCGGGCGGCTACAGTGCGGCCCAGCCCAACCCGGGCCGCACACGGGATCCCCGCCCGTCCGACCACCTGTCCAACCCGGCCCAGGGCCCGCCACGCGTCCGCCAAACAGGCGGCAGCCGTGCGGGCCCAGCGGGGACGCGCCACGTGTCCCCCCGCGGGGCGGCGGGATGGGTGGCGCCCGCCAATGGCGGGGCGCCACGTGGCGGGCGCTTCCCCGCCCGTCACGCCCGCCGGGCGCCGCCTGCGCACCTGCGCCGCGCGTGCGTACGGCCACGTGCGTACGGCCGCAGGTGCGCGCCCGCGGGTGCACCTCGCGCACATGCGCCCACCAACCCGGGGCCGCCACGTGGCGCGCCCCGGTGCACCGTGCACCGCGCCCCACACCGCGCCTGCCCGGCCTGCCCGCGCTGCCCGCGCACCCTCCCGTGCGCCGCGCGCCCTGGACCGGGCCAACCGGCGCCTGCCACGTGGCCCGCCGGTGCACCGTGCACCGGCGGCCCATTCCGTGGACCGGGAGTGGCGCGCCGGCCCAATCAGAGGCCGCCACGTGTCCCTGGCCGGTCCACAAGTCCCCCCGTGCACCATTTTGCACCGAAAACTTCCGGGGGTCCGTTTTTGGGCATCCGGACTCCAAATTAAATAAGTAAATAGCCGTTTTCAAGCGTTTTTCCGCGCTGAATCCAACTACGGCCTCCGTTTAGCCTGATTCCACTCCAAAAATTCGGCAAAGTCAGCCGAAGGTCAGGCTTGCTTCCAAATCCATTCTAAGTCCAAACAACACATCCCTTTGACATGTTGGGGCCCAACACACCAACACTAGGTGTTCCACACCCCGAACAGGGGAAAAACACAGGGGAAAAACTGGGACACTACACTCATGGTGGATGCTGGCTGCAATTGGCTCAGGTCTCAAGTGTGGCATGTATAAATGCTGGCTGCAATTGTATCTGCCCCCCATAGCATTCAGATTTGCTGCTCTTGATGTCATCATTGCCAAATTGGGCAACCATTTCGAAGCGACGATTGAAGTTTAATAGGCAACAAGATTTCCGATGAGTTGGCTCAGATGTCAACAGTAGCAATACTAAATGGTGGATGCAGGTCCATAATGCAAAAGCTGCCCCCCATACCATTCAGACTTGTCGTTCTTGATATCATCATTGCCAACTTGATGCTATGTGATTTACTTTGAACTTGAGGCTATGTGAAACTGCATTATCTTTGATCTTGAGGCTATGTGAAACTGCATTATCTTTGATCTTGAGGCTATTTGATTTTGCATTATCATTGAACTTGAGGCTATGTAATTACATAGCATCATGTTTACAGTTGCAGGTTGTAAAGAAAGCCAAAGCATGGACAAGTTGACGGAAAATAGGCACATAGCCTCAAGTGCTCATTAATCACACAACCTCTACCTCACATAGCCGCAAGATGAAATAAATAATATAATCACATACCTTTGCCTTGGAAGTAAAAGCAAAAGAATTCCGATGATTTGGCTCAGGTGTCAAGAGTGGCGAGTGTACATGGTAGCTCTTGATGCATAATGGTATTTGCCCCCCCACACCATTCGCATATGTCACTCTTGATGTCATCATCGCCATTTTCTGAAACCGATTTGATAAGCCACGATTGTAGTTAAATAGGCAACAAGAATTCCGATGATTTGGCTCAAGTATCAAGAGTCGCGAGTGTACATGGTAGCTCTTGATGCATAATGGTATTTGCCCCCCCATACCATTCGCATATGTCACTCTTGATGTCATCATCGCCATTTTCTGAAACCGATTTGATAAACCACGATTGTAGTTAAATAGGCAACAAGAATTCCGATGATTTGGCTCAAGTATCAAGAGTGGCGAGTGTACATGGTAGCTCTTGATGCATAATGGTATTTGCCCCCCCATACCATTCGCATATGTCACTCTTGATGTCATCATCGCCATTTTCTGAAACCGATTTGATAAGCCACGATTGAAGTTAAATAGGCAACAAGAATTCCGATGATTTGGCTCAAGTATCAAGAGTGGCGAGTGTACATGGTAGCTCTTGATGCATAATGGTATTTGCCCCCCCATACCATTCGCATATGTCACTCTTGATGTCATCATCGCCATTTTCTGAAACCGATTTGATAAGCCACGATTGAAGTTAAATAGGCAACAAGAATTCCGATGATTTGGCTCAAGTATCAATGGTGGCTGCAGCATAATGGAATTTGCCCCCCCATACCATTCACATATGTCACTCTTGATATCATCATCGCCATTTCCCACATGGCTGCAGCACATCTTGTTCGTTCCGCAACAATATTTCCGTTGAGTTGGCTCAAGTGTAATAGTGGATGCAGGTACATAATGGTATCTGCCCCCCATACCATTCACTTTCAGCTACCTGCAGTACATATCCGCAGGATCAAAGTAAATCACATGGCCTCAATTTCGAAGATAATGCAAAAATAACAATGCCGAAAGTTCGATTATAATACAGTTCAATCATACTCACATAGCCTCAAGTTAAAAGTATCACAGAGCCTCAAGTTATAAGATCAAGAGAAAATCACATAGCCTCAAGTTAATAGTATCACAGAGCCTCAAGTTCTAAGATCAAGAAATAATCACAAAGCAGGAAGTTCAAAGATAATGCAGTTTAACACAGCCGCAAGATCCCAACAGTTCAAAGTTAACACAGGCAGATTAACAAAGCCTCAAGTTGTAAGGTCAAGAAAAAATCACAAGCAATGCAGTTAATAGTATCCAGAAAATAATCACAAAGCCTGAAGTTAATAGTATCACACAGCCTCAAGTTCTAAGATCAAGAAAAAACCACAAAGAAGCAAGTTCGAAGATAATGCAGTTTAACACAGCCTCAAGATCAATGAAGTTCAAAATTAATGCAGTTTCACATATGCCTCAAGATCTTGGATCAAAGATAATGCAGATTCACATACCCTCAATTTCGAAGTAATTAACATAGCCTCAAGTTCAAAGATAATGCAGTTTCACATAGCCTCATTCGAAATCACATAGCAGCATTTGCAAAATCAGATACATAGCCTCAAGTCAACAGCCAATGCAAAAAGCCTCATGTTCATGTCAATTTGCAAACATAGCCACAGGATCAAATAGCCTCAAGTTTAGATGAAAATCAGAGTTGGCATAGCCTCAATATCATTCGAAATCACATAGCAGCAAGTGCAAAATCAGATACATAGCCTCAAGTCAACAGCCAATGCAAAAAGCCTCAAGTTCATGTCAATTTCCAAACATAGCCACAGGATCAAATAGCCTCAAGTTTAGATGAAAATCAGAGTTGGCATAGCCTCAATATCATTCGAAATCACATAGCAGCAAGTGCAAAATCAGATACATAGCCTCAAGTCAACAGCCAATGCAAAAAGCCTCAAGTTCATGTCAATTTCCAAACATAGCCACAGGATCAAATAGCCTCAAGTTTAGATGAAAATCAGAGTTGGCATAGCCTCAATATCATTCGAAATCACATAGCAGCAAGTGCAAAATCAGATACATAGCCTCAAGTCAACAGCCAATGCAAAAAGGCTCAAGTTCATGTCAATTTCCAAACATAGCCACAGGATCACATAGCCTCAAATTGGAAATATAAGAAAAGCAAGAAAGAAATGGAATTCACATAGCTGCAGATTAGAAGTAAAGGTAAAGTGAGGACATGTTGGCAGATATGTATCAAGGGTTTTTTAGAGTGGATGGTGGCTGCAGCAGTGGGGACTGCCCCCCATACCATTCACACTCGTCGCTATTTTTCTCAACATTAGTGTAATTTAGAAAGCCCCCATTAGCAAGCCCGTGCCACATCATTGCCAACTTTAGTAATCTGCAAGTACAAAATATGTTAAATAGTGACAAAAATCATCTAAAAATAAAAAAACAGTATAATTATAAATCACCCACCTTAGCCACCATCTTCACCAAATAAAATAGGAGCATAGCCAGTTTATATGGCAGATAGGCATTACAACATATGCATTATATATGACAGATAGGTGATGAAAATGTAAATTACTTAATAAAAAAACTAATTAAAACATAGCAAATGTCCAGAATATATGAAATATCAAACGGCATGGTGCACACGGGGCCACCAAGGCCACTAAATATATGTTAAGATCTTGCCATGTCTAAAGAAGTACCAAAAACTGCAAGACCACAAAAAGTACCATATTAATCATAGTCAAAATATCCTAATTTGGAGGAAAAGATGGTCCTTCCGGAGGGTTGGAGGGTGCATTAGGAGGGAATGATGGTGATGTTGGAGGAATAGTTGATGCATTGGGAGGGAAGAATGGCGCTGCAGGTTGGAAAGAGGTTGATGCCGGGGTAAAGAAGGCAGCAGCTGGTGCAAATGTAGGTGCAACTGGGCGTTGTGTCGGAAACACCTGTTGCATCGACACTTGACGCTCGATCCACATGTACAAAAGATCACCACTCAAAGTCATAAATATTGGACGGTTGCGCTCATCTTTCAATGCCTCACATGCAGCGAGTACACCCTCGGGAGACAAATGGGGAACATTACTTAATCTCTCCATACACTCTTCGATTGAGTGTATTTTTGGGCGTGCTTATAGCTCACGATCCATTATGGTTTGAGCAATTTCATTTCTTTTTCTCCCTAATTCAACAAGCTCACACATAGCGTCAGCTCGTCCGTCGAGTTTCCTTCGACGGTTTGAAGTCGGGGTGGGATTTGGTGGTGACACGCGAACCCTTTTCATCGATGAAGTTGGTTCGGAGGCACTATCGGTGCACTGTGTTGTTAATTTAATTGGAGTTGGAGTGGGGGAAGTTGAATTTGCATCATTCACATCCTCCAAATTTTTGCCTAAGCTTTCCATATCAAGCCGGTGTCTAACCGGAGAAGATGAAGAGGTGGAACGAGCATCGCCGGCAGCCATTTGAGAAGTAAAGCCATGCCTTCCGGTAGCAGTTGCCTTGCCGGATAAGAACTCGATGGCTTGGTAGGAGGGAAATGGCTTATCTTTGCATTTTTTATATGCCGGATTGTCCTAATATAGAGTCAACAAACAAAATAGTAAGTAATAGTTGAACTATCAACAAAAAACTAGATATCAAAATACATGTCTTCAAATTTATACATACAGCTATGATCGCATCCCAATCACTTTGGTCGCCGGCAGTTGGAATATTCCGTGTGTAGTCCCACCCCCACCCGCTTTTGCTCGCTAAAGTTTGATAAATCACAAACTGACGTTTCAAAACTTTCAAACGATTTTGCAAATGAACTTTGGTAAATCTCAAATGAGTCCTCTCGTTAAACTCATTAACCATCCTAATCCATGCCAAAGGGGTGAAACTTCCATTCACGAAGTTTCCAAGAGTATGCTCCTCTGTCATTATGTTCAACATTATGGAGTCCATTATTTCACTCCAGTTAGAAGAACGTACTCTACTTTTCACAGACTCTTTCGTAGGGCAATCAATACTTTGGCTATCACCCGAGGGGACATCAATAATAGGGCCTTTGTTCTTACCAAAAGGATTCAAAGTTGCTTTTGAATGAGCCATCTAGGTTGCATAGGACAAATATTAGATATATAAAATAATCACATAACACTTCTTTCACTACAATGTCAAGTAAAGAGATTGTTCTTTTGTTTGAAAGCTCAGGAGGTAGGATCAACAAGACATTCATAACGGCAACAACATTTTTATAAACATGCCACCATGCCATGGATATCAAATAATATCCTGCCCCTACATCATCGCCCCATTTCATTTTTTTGTTGCCCATTCCAATCTAGCCGAATGGAAGTATTTTCCAAAAATACTGGTAGATGCATCTTTAATTCCAACCAGCGGCTATGTGATCTGTCTGACCACATGCTGGAACAATCTTATAAAAGAAATTCCATTCACTGCCTCTTAAGTTAACATATATTAAAATGTATATGTGGACTGTAATTGATAATGTTTGCAACTTAACTTCCAACCTGAGGCTATGTGAAAACTATCGAACTATACAATATATTACAATATTGTAATATATTGTAATATACCTCAAACATGGCAGAGGCATGTAAAAAATGTAAATGAAAGAGATAATACCTCAATCTGCTCTAAGCCACAGCAACTTCAAAGAAAGCCAAAAAATATCAGATAACAGCCACCAGCCAACACACACTTAACACATGATCTTGAGACTACTAGTTCATATCAATATATAGAGGGGAGAAATTGGTAATACTATAGCCGGTTAACAGAGGGAGAGAGGGGCGAACTCACGCGGAAGCAAGATCTGGAAGAGATCTTGCACAATGGTGGCTGCAGTTGAGAGATCTTCCCCCAATCCACCTATCACTTTATAGAGGGAGGAGTTGAGAGGAGAGAGCCTCGGATATCATCCAAGCGACACAAAAAGGGCAGAATCGAAGCGACACGGAAATGGCAGAGTCGACGGCGCAATCGAAGCGACACCAAAGCGTAAAGTGGGTGCCTCGGATCTCATCGTAGGATCTCCATCATGACGGATTAGCACCGGTTGAGCAGGATCATTGATGGCTTAGCACCGATTGAGGGAGAAGGTGCGGGGAGAAGAAGAGGTGAGGGGAGAAGGTTTCGAGGAGATGGGAAGGGCGGTGGGTGGGACCATTAATCCCATTCACTGCACAGCGTCGGTTGAGGGAGCGACCGAGAGGGAGAGGGTGAGAGGAGGAAGACGAAGGATTCGAGGAGGATGCCATTCAATGCCGAGATCGTCGATGGAGGGAGAGAAGAGGATGCCAGCTATGGAGGAGATGGGAGGGGCGAGGAGATGGGAGGGCAGTGGGTGGGAAAAGTAAATTCCCATCCACTGCCCCCGGGATAAATCCCTATTCCGGGGGGGTGGGGGAATAATTTTTAACGGGTTATCCTAGGATAACCCGTTAAGAAGGGGATAAAATAAAATTTTATCCCCTGTCTTTTTTATAGGTTGTTTGGCAATAATAGGGGGATAAAGGGGGTTATTCCCCCTTTATCCCCAAACCAAACGCTACCTAACATTATAAAATTTTTATAATTTCCATTTGTTAATACAATATAATTAATTCGACTTTAATTTAAGTCGAATTGATTCGTCAGTTCTTTAGTTCGATTTGTGTTTTTACAAGTTAAGAGATAATTCGATTGAGCCGATTTCTTTTCAAGTGATTTGTTTCATCTAAACACATTTAAAGGTCAATAAAAGAGACGATCCATAACTTTAACTCGATCAACATTTTGTTCTAGTCAACTGATTCAGAGAACTCTGTTCGTATTTCAACATTCATTTTTTCGCCTTCTTGAACATATATTAGAATAAGAATCTATAAACAAGCTCATTAAAAGAATATTAAAATTTTTAAATATAAAAGATTATTATTTATATTGAATGTAAAGTTACACATGCTAAGGTCAAATGTTGTTTTACATGCCTTTCGAATGTGTATCATGTGAAAAGAGAGAAAAAAAAAAAAAGGAGAGAGAAAATGTGTAGCATATATATGTGACACAATGGTTGTCCTTGTGTAGTGCAAAATTGTACAAATTTGGTAAAGGGACAAAGCAAACAAAATTAAAATGCATCAGAACCATCCAAATTTTATCTATTTATAAATAATTATTTAAAATTTTAAAATTTAATATTTTACTATAATAATATTTAATTTTTTTTATAATTAACTATCTAAATTTATTTTCAAATAGGTGAGAAACAATTAAGAATTAATGCATGCTACTATACTTTTAGGCAATGTTTGGTTCAGGGATAAATTTAAGAGATATAAATTTTTTTATACCTGAGATAGCTTGCTATTCCGGAATAATAAAGTATAAAAGTTAAATTGCGTTTGGTTGAAAAGTTGGTATTCTCTGGAATAGTTAAAATTGTGTTTGGTTAAAATTATGGAATAGTAGAGAATAGTGAAAAAAGAAGATAAAATTTTTATAAAAATACCAACTTTGCCCTTAGCCTTTTTTATAGAAAAATTAATTTAATTATTATATTAAATTTGAAGCAATTTAATTATAAATAATAAATTATATCTTATGTTAAAAAATAATATTTTTATTTTATATTATATTTTAAGAATATAAATAATAAATTATATTTTATATTATATTATATATTATATTTTATATTATATTTTTTATATTTTATATTATAATTTATATTATATTTTATATTATAATTTATATTTTATATTTTATATTTTTTATTTTATATTATATTTTATATTATAATTTAATTATAAATAATAAATTATAACTTTGACCATTCACTGCCCCAGGAATAAAACCCTATTCCATGGGGGAAGAGGAATAAGGCTTAACGGATTATCCCAGAATAACCCGTTAAGCCAGGGATAAAAAAAAAAATTTATCTCATGCCATTTTGTAACACTGTAAAGGGGATTATTCCCCTTTATCCCCAACCAAACATTGCCTTAGTGATAAAATTAATACAGTTATCATAGTTAGTTTTGAAATATTAAAAATTAATTTTTTTTTAAATTTTAACATCAAATTTTTTTTTGTTATAATACTAACTTGTCTCCTTTACTATTTTTTGACTATTTAGTTAATATTAGGTATTTTGAATTAATAAAATATAAATCCAGTTAATTAATTATAAGAGTTTAAAAGTTTGAATAATAAATATTAAAAATTTTAAAATTTAAATGGTTATATAGAGAAGAGCGAAAATTTAAATGATCACAATGAATTTAACCTAAAAAAATAAAATATAAGTTTACTACATTAAAGTTTTTTATTTTTTTATTTTTTTATTTTTTTTATTTTTTATCAAAACTTCTCCCAAGATTCTTCTCTACTTCTCACTTTTTCGGTGTGATTTCTCTTTCCAAAATTCTCTATGTGGCTGTGCGTTGGCTCTGTGACTTTTTTCTCGGCTTTGCGATATGTTCTCGGCCTCACCAAAATCCCACTTTTTTAAAAATTTTCCAATCAAATTGTGGTCTCTGTTTGGTTTTCGGACTCCTCACTTCACCTCTCCGAAAGGCCTATCTCGCCAAGGAATCACTTAATCTGTTTAATTTTTGTAAAAAAGTAATAATTTATAATTGTATAAAATTATACAAATTTATATCAATTTTATAACAAACAAATGATTCAATTTTTAAACTTTGTTTTACATATTATGTAAATTGCGCAATTTATTTTTTTTAAGAATTTAAATTATTTTACATATCATCTAATTTATGAAATTATTTATATAAAAAATTAATGCTACATTTAAATAATTATTTAATTTATTTAAAAACATCTAAAAGGAATGATAATTTCGTCATTTAATATAACAGATCCTGAAATGTTTACGTGGAATATGTTTGGTTGGTCAAAACTGAAACACCGAAAGTAACACTTTTATAAAATAACACCTTATTTATTATTTGGTTTGCAAAAATAAATATTAAAGAATTTTTTTTTGAAGTCCTCGAAAGTTGAAAGCTTATTTTAAACATTATGTTGAGACTTAACTTTAATCTTTAAAGTTAAATTTCAATTTAAATTTGAATTAAAATTATAAATTTAATTCAAATTTTGAATTTCATTTATAAATTAAAATTCAACACAAAATATTTAGTTTCAAGATATAAATTTTAAATTTAATTTTTATTTAAAATTAAAATTAAAATATTTAAGTTCAAATTCAAATTTAAAATAAATTACTTTTCACTAGGATCTTCAACTTAAACTTTAAACTCAAAATTATTCCAAATTATAAATTCAAATTATTGAGTCAAAATTTTGAAGTTCTAATTTGAATTCAAATGGTTCCAAATTATAAATCTTCTAATCTTGTCGATGTAGAAAGAGATTAATTTTTTAACAAATTTGGTTAGAAATAAAAGATGATTAGATTTTGAGCTGGAAATTTTGAATATCAATTTTTATTTTATTTTATTTTATTTTATTTTATGTTTTTTTTTTTGTCACCTGTAAAGTACTTCTGAAAGAACTGCTTCATGGAACACAGCAGTCCAATCATGTCTTTGAGTCAAATATACAGAGAAAATACACACACATTTTTTTGTTCTAAAAAAAAAAAAAAAAAAAAAAAAAAAAAAAAAAGAGGGGGCTTTTTATTAGTAATAAAAACAAAGAGTAAAAATCCCTCCACCTTTTTGTGAGTACATTTTTATTCTTTTTGCTTTTGCTACTTCATCTCTTTTTTTTAAAAAAAAAAAGCAAAAATCCAGAAACGGAGTGGAAAACTACGACGAAGCAACGACTCGAACCCTCGCACGCGCTTTCTCTCTCCGTGATCCGAACCCCTCACCTTTCTCTTCCTCATCCTCCGACGACGAGCTCTAATGGCGATGAGCAACGAGCTCAAGCTACGAGGAGTGGCCATGGGCCCCTGAGTTGGACCCTTCCCCTCCCCCAATCTCCGCCGCCGCCGTAAACCTCGGATTCGACTCCGACGAGGTGAATCGAGCTATGCCGGAGAACGAGGCCGGAGCCGCCGAGTCAGCAGACGACCGCGCGGCGGCGGTGGCGGTGGCGCCGCCGCCGCCGCCGCCGCCGGGGAAGCACCGGATCTCGGCCGAGCTCAAGCGGCTGGAGCAAGAAGCTCGATTCCTCGAGGTCGTCCTCCTCCCCCCCTCCCTCCCCCTAATTCTACGTTAATGCTTTTGATTTGTGCGTTCTTAATCGGTTTATCGGTTGGATTGAGATAGAAGAAGTAGAAAAGGAACAAATCTTTTGTTTTTCGGAGAATTGAATAAGATTTGAATTGGTGATGAAATAGCTTGTCAATGGTGAAATCGAGGGTTTGGTAGTGTCGAATTTGTTGTCATTAGGGTTTATTATTAGTTTGCATTGGGCTAGTGAGATTGTGTGGATTGGTTATATGTACTTAATCACCTCACATTTATTCTGCTTTGATGTTAGGTATTAAATCTATGTTTCTATTCATAAATGAAAAAAGGAAAAAAATCTCTCCTTTCATATATGCAGTTTACAGAGATCTATTCAATGCTGTGAAAGTACGAATCGACGAAATTAGCGTCGAGGTAGAGGAGCAGCGCTAACTCCGATGAAATTAACCCTTTATACGGATTTATCACCAGCATTGTATGTTGTGGTGCCCAGAGTACCAATTTTGAAGTTCTGAGTTTTATGATATTGTACATCATCTACCTTTACAGTGTGACCGCGGAAATGTAGCTCGTTTTCGCCGATCAGCATATTTTAATAACCTCTCTATTGCCTACTGCCGTAGTCACAACTTGTTATGGTTTTCTTTTTAAGAAAAAAAAAGACTTGAATCCTTTGGGTTTAGGGTGTGCGGATTGAAGGTCCATTTACTGATAGATCTGTCCCCCAGGCCCGTTTCTAGCCCTAGTTATCGCTCGATTGCTCAGCTGGGAAACAAAGCAGTTTCCTCGAGCTTTATGGACTTCCAACTTGCCAAAATTGAGAGGATAGAGAATGATAGTTCTAACACCCTTGATTTATTTTGCCAAGTCTGATGTGTTGTTAAGGTATGTTTCTACTGAAACACCACTCATAGTTGAGAAGACTCCATGGAAGAATTCAAAAATCTTTGTCACCGCCGTTGACTAACTGTACTGACTTTTATCTTGGCCAGGGAAAGATTAGACAATACAACGACTTCCATAAAACACAGCAGGTCAATTGGAGTGTAGACTGATTCGTTTTACTACTAAAATGTTCAGGACTATGCATCTGAAGACTAAGGTTCTGCCCAGGAAAACCATCAAATTGAAATTACAATTCAATATCAACAGTTGTTGAACATTTTTCTTCGTGGACTCTGCAATAAACAACTCTCAGTTCAAAAATAATTCATGACTTCTACGTGCGATACAAGCACACATATACAATTTCCATATTGTTAGGGCTCAAAGGAGATTTGTGTACAAAATATGTGATTCGCGTCTACAATTAAGCATTTGGGATGGAAAGCCATAGAAATCAAACTAAGACCAAATTGTTTATCTGTTTACCATCCCAGTTTAATTTAGATTAAAACTGGCCGTTTGGGTTGCAGATGGATGAAAAAAAATGGGTTCGTACACATTAATATTATTTCCTTATGTAGGAGCAACTTTCCCATGAGTTCCTATTCCTCTAGGCAAGCGGAGAGGCCAGATACTAGGGTTAAGGATAAACCGCATGACTTCTAAAGTAGGAATTTGATCGAAACTCTCAACCAGGATCAATATAGGGAGCAGTATCGATACAGAGTCATTTGGTTGCTATGCGATGAGATAGTCAACACATTTGGGTAGCTTCCAGTAGTAAGCTCTTGTTTGTGTCTGCTCATTAGATGTGGTTGTTTGAAATATGAAGAGGTTGGAGAAATAAGAGGTCACGAGCCTCTGCTTTAGTTTTTTTTGGTATCTGAATCTTTTTTCTCTGGATCATGGCAGTTGAGTTAGATCTCTCTCTCTCTCTCTCTCTCTCTCTCTCATTAATACGACAATGAAGCCAGCGATAGGAGAAGTTCATTTCTTTTGCATGAACTGTATGAAAAAGCATTGAAAGTGACTTTTATATGAGTGATTTTCTTTGTATTGAGTTTGGTTGCAGATGTTGTTCTTCTTCTGAAATGTTGTGAATTATTTAAATTTTGCTAAAACTTTTTCTTGTTTTGAATTTACAATATACAGAAAGAGCTGGAAGAGGTCGAGAAAACAGAGGAGGTTTCAGCGGCATTACAAGAGTACATGCAAAAAACAAAATTATAGTTTCATTACTACCACAGTTTCGTTGCAATGCTGTTGCCGATGTTGGTTATGATTTAAATTTTATAGTAAGAGACTAATAATTGGTTTTTCATTCTAACCAGATTCCTATTTAAAGTAGAAAGCAAGCCAGATCCTCTACTCCCAGTGTACTACTCACCTCTTCTCATTCACCCTTTTAACAGATTGAAAATTTTATTTTTTTTCTCCCCTCCTCATACTGTTTTTTCCTGTTGTTGCAGAACTAATGGACCCGCGAACCCTTCCTGGGACAGGTGGTTTGAAGGACCTCAAGATATGCGCCGATGCAAATGCTGGATTATTTAATTATCTGTGCAAGAAATTCTTAGATATGCATTGATGCAATTGCTAGATAATGTGATTATTAGCGAGAGTACTCTGCTGGAGATATATTACTCCAGATTTTTTTTTTTTTTTTTTTTTTTTTTTTTTTTTTTTTTTTTTTTTTTTTTTTTGCCATTATGTTTGGCAAAAGGAGGAGAACATTTCCTGTTTGGCGCAAGAAAGTGCATTGCTTGTTAACTGATCAGAGTATAATTTGTTTGTTTACAGCATTACAACGAAATGAGCTATAGAAATATTTGTATCAAACAACAACTTGGTGAAACGATGCTTCGCGAACTTGGAGTGGCTCGATATTCTGTAGAAGTTTTTGAATTAAGCTATTTTCAGAGTAAGAATTTTAAGTGTTCATATGGATTGTATAGTGTCAATAAGATATCATTACGATATAGATTTTAAGCCGATGGTATAACTTAAAATGTTTTTCAATAAAATTTAAAATAAATTTATAATAAATAATTTTAAAAATTTATTATTAAAAAATATAAATATCTTATATTATTATGTATTGGCGCATATGTATTTTTCACCATCGATATTTATTAATACCGTCTACCACGCAGTGTGTCTTAGCGTATCGCAGTCTTCCTTTCCTCCAAGCGGACTTGATTTGCTTTTTTTTTTTTTTTTTTTTTTTTTGGGGCAATGCTAGATGTACATTTTTTTTTGGGGTGTATATTTTACACCCCACCCCGAGATGGATGAGTATACTTCTACTCGTCAATAGAATTCACCCCACCCTAAAATAGCGTGGGGTGTAAGATGTACACCCCAAAAAAAGTGTACACTTATATATATATTTTTTTTTTTTTTTTTTTTTTTTTTTTGCCAAGTTTGTTCAGTTTTGGCTTCATTTAATGCATGGATGAGACAACTTTAAAACCACATGATTTTGTTTTCCAATACACTGCAGCATATCATCCTAGCAGATAAGTATCGAACTCACTTATTTCTTCTATAATTGATATTAAATTAAAATGCTATCCATATCAAATGAGTGACGAAAAGTCATTGCGATTTATTTATTTTGTATGATATAATTTTTAAATCGATAATCGGTATAATTGAATATGATCTAAATTATTTAAATTATTTAAAAATTAAATTTTAAATTTTTTCAACAATATTAATCTAATAATTACAAAATTACAAAATTTATAATTTTAATGGTAGATATATGAATTATTTTCTAGTTTAACGGTGTAAAAAATTTTAAATTAATTAATTTTTTTTTAAAACTATTTAAAATAAGATCTATACTTTTGATTTTGATTATAATGCTCCTGTCATTACTTTTTGAAAAATATTCATATTCAGCCATTCATTTTAGTATCTACCTGATGAACGAAAATAAAATATTAAAAAAATATAAAATTTAATTTTTAAATAATTTATATGGTTTAGATCATAGACAACGAAGCCGGCTTACTATTGGTAGTATTTCAGCCTAACTTCTAAATTATAACCACAAATGTGAACATTACAAAATGAGAAACAGAGTAATGCTGTGCTTATAAATAAATTTTATGATATTTTACAAATTGGTTTATGTGGCCGATTGTTCTCGGGAGGTATATGTATTTGATGTGCGGAAAACATTTTATGAATATGATATTTGATGAGCTCTATTATTATTTGGAAACAATTCCACATGATCCAACATCCATTGTTGCTATGGTACAAAAGATACACAAAGATACATTGATTGGATTCAAAAGTATTATTGCTGCATGCATGTATCTCATATTGTACTCTAAAAAATCACGAGCGTCTCATTCAGCATATATGTGGTACTCTAAGATTTGAAATAATTATATATATATATATATATATATATATATATATATATATATATATATATAAAAGATATAATGGAACTAAACCTTTTAATCCGTCTATAGCATTTTAGATAGTAGCTAAACCCAAAAGGTCAAGAAGGTTAAGCGTGCTAGAGTTAGAGTAATTCTAGAATGGATAGCTAAACTCAAGAAGTCAAGAAAGTTAAGCGTACTAGAGTTAGAGTAATTCTAGAGTGGGTGACTTTCTGGAAAGTTATGGCGTCACAGTTGGTTTTAGAGTCAATCACCAGTCGAAAATATGAAATGAGTCTTGGCTTCCCAGTCGATGACCGTTGTGGGTTAGAGTAATTTTAGGATGGGTGACCTTCTGGAAAGTTAGGGCGTCAAAGTTGGTTTTAGAGTCAATCATCAGCCGAAAATATGAGATAAGTCTTGGCTCCCCAGCCGATGACCGTTGTGAGTTAGAGTAATTTTAGGATGGATGACTTTATGGGAAGTTAGGGCGTCACAGTTGGTTTTAGAGTCAATCATCAGTCGAAAATATGAGATGAGTCTTGGCTCCCCAGCCGATGACCGTTGTGGGTTAAAGTAATTCTAGAATGGGTGACTTCCTGGGAAGTTAGGGCGTCACAGTTTGTTTTAGAGTTAATCACCAGTCGAAAATATGAGATGAGTCTTGACTTCCCAGCCGATGACCGTTGTGGGTGGAGCATGGCTCCCCATAAGGTGACTAGCCGTCTCACATCGTTTGGTATTTGTAAGTGTGCTTGAGCATAACGAAAACGTTAGAATTTAAAGGAGAGAGAATATGATACTCTAGTATTTAAAATAGTTGTATATATAAGATATAATTAAACTAAATCTCTTAATTCGACTATAGTATTTTGAATGATAACTAAATCCAAGAGAGGGTTAAGCGTGTGTTAGAACTCGAGTAGTTTTAAGATAGGAGACCTTTTGAAAAGTCGGAGCATCACATTATCTCTTTAATTTATTTCTAAGCAATACAATAATTGGTAGATGATAACATTAAAATATTTTTATAAATACTTAAGCTGTTGAAGAACGGTACTTTAAATAATTATTGAATCAGATGGAAGAAAACAAAATTAAAAGCCTAGCAGAATTTTGAATTCAGGACGTCCAACTTAAATACCATATTAAAATATAAAGCAATTATTATTCTCCAAATTGTCAGAAAATTTAATATTTATATTCAACGAACAACACGAACACGCGTAGCGTAGCGCACCTTGATAACTTATTCGAACATCCAAGCATATTAATACTACAAAAAGGAAAAGGCATAAAAATTAGGATGTGCTCTTGTGGAATCTTCTATACTATGCTGAATTTCTAGCAGTAATGAGATCAATTTTACATACATTAGAAACAGGAAAAGGGTAAACAGTGCAGATAACAACCAAGAACTTGTCTGAAGGATGAACTACTTTTGGAAGGCAAAACTCTGTTCTGATAACACACACAAGAATGTGGGAGCAAAAACTCGTCGCAAAATTTGCTGCTATTGCATGTGATGTTTGTAGCATGGAGTTCGAGGAAAATATACGAAATGATTTGCTTTTGTTTTTGTCGCGCGCGCGCACACAGCCGTCTTAAGGCTCAAAATAATAAGAGCAATTTGTAACATAGTTTGATTACAAAAGTTTCAGCAAAGCATTGTTTCAGCAAGAAAGAAAGGAATATTAGGAAAGCTCAAAACCCACAATGTGTTTACTGGGGTAAATATTTACATATATCAACAGTGCAAAGACTAGCAACACAGGCTACAATTCACTTCCAACTACAAACTTGAAATTTTACAAGAAGCGAGAAGGAAACGATTTTCCTAACAGTTAGAAATACAACTTGAAATTACCTGACTATTTCGACGAACTAAGCTGATAACAGATGCCTCAACTGAAGTAAGTGCTCTTCATTCGAAATGTTAAGCGAAAGGCGAAGATTCGTTAAAAGTGATTCTTGCTCCCAGCTCAAAGGGCCTGAAGCGTAAAAGGCCTGCACGGTCGATCGATATGCTTGTAGCTCTAGTTGATGGACATTTGCAGCCAGCTCATCTTCGAGGATTTTCTTACGATTCTTCTCGGTTCTGAATCGATGTGACGACATTGCATCGTTGGAGAGACAGTTTGAAGATCCTGTGGACTTCGTCGTCTCCTGTTTAGTACATTCCAGCTCATTTCCACTGCAGCTCGCAACGGAGCATTCATTCTCGTTTACTACTCGCATAGGAACGAAATTATTCGCGTTCCTTTTATCAACTTGGAGTGCGGCAACTTTCGTTTTCCTGCATTTATTAGTTCCAAGTATGTTGGCATTTGAGGTTGCCGGTCTTTTCTTGCCTATACCTCGAACCAAATAACCCGGTGAGTAGCTGTAAGTAGGATTCGGGTTCTTCAAATTTACTCCGCAATAAGAAAGGTCTACAGCGTGACCAAAGCGCGGAAACTTATCCTTGTCGAGTTGCTTCTGCTCATTGACCTGAAAGGAGGAATGTAATCAACAAAGTGTCTGCTGAGAAACAGTTCTGCATCTGAAGGAACAATGCGAATCGAGTGGAAGCTTCTTGATTCCGTTGATATTTATCGCTTTCGATCAATAGTTGGAAATTATTAGATGGATCAATAGTTAGGAAAATTATTAGATGATAAAGCATATATATATATATATATATATATATATATATATATATATATATATATATATATATATATATATATATATATATATATATTATAGAACTCAACAGAATGAGTAATTGAAATATTAGACAGAAAAGAGAAAAAGCTAAAATGAGTTCATCTGAAACAATCAGAGTGACAGAATCTCAACAAAAAATGTGATGAAAAATAACTCCGAAAAAAAAGAAGTCGTAATTGGGAAGTGGATATACACGATACGATCGGATTATAGGCCTTTCCGATTTCCGATCCAACCTAGCAGTGACTGAATCTTTTTGGGCTACGACAACGAATATTGCAGCCAACTTAGTTGCATTTGTTTTGGATCTAAATCATGCTCAGTTCTTCATGTGATGTTAGTTGCCCCTCATTGGATATGCAGATGTAAAATCTCAGAAACTACGAAAGAGTCTATAACTGCATGACAGAATCAAACAGAAAACTTCTATATACACCGAAACATTCATCTACCTTATCAACTGCGACCCATCGATCGTCACGCCAAGCTTGCCGAGCCCTCAATCGCGACACATGAAATTCTCTAAGTTGGATGGAACCGAAGAGTCGAACGACAACACAACTATTTTTCAGAACCTTTGCGACCTTTCCAAGCCTCCAAGAGTGGAGATCAAGCACTTCGGCCAATTCGCCAAGAACCCATCTCTTCTTATTGCTGTCGGGGGGCGGCAGCGGCCTAACATCCTCTTCGCGCACTTTCTCTACAACAGGCTCTCCTCCCGCAGCGAAAAACAGCTCATAATTCACGGCGTACTTGTTCCCATGAACCGATAATATCGTCGCAGGGAACCAAGAGCCGTGTAGCTCCGTATTCTTTCGGAGAACCTCTACCCTCTCCCCTACCTTGAACTTCATGGATTGATGATCCTAAGTGATCCATTAAACACGAAAACATCCTTTTCGATTAGCTATTTTCTAAATAAACACAAGAACAGCTTTTTTGATCAGCTATTGTTTACTAAACAAGATGCCTACAAACTGATGATTTGAAAATGAAACAATAAGGCAATGATCTGATGATGCAAAAGTACCTCTCAACTAATCCAGCAAAAGATTTTTGAGGATCGAAA
>CM054937.1:23195710-23218210 GCA_029168755.2 Tillandsia fasciculata | reverse complement strand
AGTCAGTTACGAGATTCGGGCCAAATCTCGCACTTCTTCCTTCTAGAGTCTTTTCTTCTATGGCTCGAGCATCCGAGAGTTGACCCTGACTTCGCCTCTTTCGTCACTTGACTGAGGCAGTCTGGTGTTTGTTTTCGGCCGTGGTCGGTCCTGGATAAGGCAATAATCCTCTTGTTGGCCGCTTCTCCTATCAGCTGATGCTTTTAGCCAATGGCACATATCACGTGCCGCACTCTCACGCGATTGAGGTCAATCTTGATCAAGACGCGGGTCCCTCTCATTCTTCTGTCAGCTGATGTCTTTGGTCGATGGTATACGCCACGTGTCACTTCCCAAGGTGGTGAAAATTTTGGTCTTAACAATGCCCCCTCGGCAATCGCCTGATGTGTCGTTCGGGCAATTGTCAAAGTTTTACAAAATGACCAGCGTGAGCTTCGGGATCTTTGATCATTCCTTTTGTACTTTGTCGCGATGTGATCCTTCCATTCCCCCTGTTCTCTGATGGAGAGATTTGACCTCAACGACAGATCTCCTCTTCATGCCTTTTGATCAAATCTTTTTCGATCGTGCCTCGGGTCGCTTTTTTTTTTTTTTTTTTTTTTGCCCACTTTTGTATTTAAGCAGTTGACCACTATTATAAATTGGTTACAAACTTTGGATTGTCTTTTCATTGCATTTTACTTCAATTTACATAATCGGCTTTATCTTCTTATCCAATCTTACAACAGTTTGGGTTATTCAATCTTTTCCTCGCCGTATCCCGGCAACTTCGTCTTGAAGCGTTCTACTGAACAACTTCAGCCATACTGCTTATTCTCGGCCTTTCTGGCCGATTGTGATCTTTATCTATTTTTCGGCTTTGAACCCGCAGTAGCCTGTCACGCCCCGGGGGTTTAAATAAACGAAAAAATATATATTATTATTATTATTATTATTATTTTGAAACATCCCCACCCTCTGGTGCGTGCCCAGACCCACCACACATACAAATTCACCCCACAAACAGACATAGTCTCCTTTGTATATGCACGGCGTCACAATCACAATTTACACTTTAACAACACCAGTCAATGAGTTAAGTAGAGGAAAAAGATAGTCATGCACAATAACCAAGGAGGCCACCTAAATTTGAAAGGATAAATCCACGGGTTTATAAAACGGTGCCCACACGACACCTTTTTTTTTTCAAAATCATTTTCGCAATCCTTTTCTTTTATTTGAAAACGGCCGTACCAAAATAAACATAAAAAAAAATCGTTCATCACAAAATTCCAACATCCACAAATAAATACCACACGCACAAAACTAACTAACCAAAGAAATCGCACGTAAAATAAGAATAAGTCACCAGCGGAGAAGAAAACTAGAATCCTCAAGTCGCGGCCTCACCGTCGTCCCAGATCCCACCCCTGACCGAACCTGTCACAGTGTGGGAAGTCAGTGACACAAAGAGTAAGGAGTAAACGTAAAAAGTGTAAGATGCTATAAAGACTGAGAATAAAGCAAACCGAAAGAAACCAGAGCATCCACACTCCCCATCGTGCAGTCAACCGTAACCCCCTGTAAAAATAAACTGAGCACCTGCCTCAGCAATACACACCGCTCTTACCTTGGTGCTTTTAACCCCCCACCTATAGGGGCCCCCACTACGTCACCTTGTGGGGTACACGGGTCAACGTACCACCTCTCCGAAAAAGTACACCAATGCGGTGGCCAAACCGCTGGTGTGCGTGCAAGCAGCCATGAGCATCGTAACCAAAGACAATATGTAGCATAGAGCACCGCGACGCTCAGTCGCTACAAATAACAACGATAAGATTCCTTATGCATGACCAGGGGTTAATAAAGATTTAAACACTTTACTACTTTACTCTTACGTTTTACCAATAAATCCAGACTCCAAAAAGACGTTGGAAAGGGTACCCACCTTAGAGTGCGTCGACCGAACACTCGGAACCGTCCCACGCCCTCGCACGACTCCCGGACCTAAAAGTCCCCGAAAGAAAACATCAGTAACACTAAACTTGAAAACCCAAACTGTTACGCCCCGGGGTCGAAACTGTGACCCGGGCCCGCCAACAGATCCGCCGCCCATACGGGAAGCCCCGTATAGACGAAGCGTCTAACCTGCAAAAAGAATGATACTATAGCTATACAGATATCAGAGCTGAAAAGTAAACTACTGAAATAAGAAATAATACAACAGTTAAATAGTACAAGTTTGAACCTCACTACAAAAGTCTCTCAAAATAAAACTCTCAAAAGTAACTAATTACTAAAATCCAGCAGATTGTACTACTAAGCTCCAAAAATGGGTACCGCTATACTCCAAGGACGGGTAGGGAACTAGCTCGTGACTCCCTCACCTCGATTAGCAACAAAAGGATCAGAAACTGGAGCAGCAGGAACTGGAGAAAGGGTTCATGGGGAAAGACACCACAGCAGGTGTGAGAACTACATCCTACAGTAGTTCTCAGTGGGTACCGCTACCAAGCCCGATGGTCTGCCCACCTACTGCCATTACATCCACGGAGGACTGGACTTACGTAGGGCATCCGTGACTGCCAAAACTGGCCCAGCCAGAGGGACTGCGTCGACAAGTCACGATAGCAAAGTAATAGGCCCAGCTTCGGAGCGGTACTCGAGGGGCGCGACTCCACCGAGGAAAGTATCCGCGTATCTCTGTCGAGCTCAATATGGCTCATGCAGGCTATAGTCCAAATCCACGATCAACAAGATCGACAGTATCCAAATCACATCTCTAACCCACTGGCTGGAAATACTCGACAGCCGGGACCACCGTCAACCCGACGGCTCCCACAACAAGACATCAGCCCAACATGCAAACTCACTAACAGGATATACTTCACAGCTGACAACAATGAAGGGTCCAGGAACCCCGAGAGACTAGAACCTACAACCCAAATCAAACAAGAACACACTCTAGATAGCCTCTCGTTGTTCTCGGCCCAAAAAAAAAGGCAATCCTTAGAACCCAGACCACTCGAATCCTCTCGAGTGAGAAAGTTTACAGGTAAAAGGTGACATTTATTACTGAAAACCATTTTAATTTGAGAAAAACCCATTTTTTATGATTTTTAGTTCTTTTAACAAAAACAGTTAGAAAACAAGTTTATTTCCAAACCCCGAATAGCTAATGCCTTCGTCCAATCAGACAAGAACAGACTCTGGCGACCCTTCGATGTTTGGAAGAAAAAATATTGATGGACTAAAATCATGTGTGTCCAAAAAGATTCTGGGTTCAAGGTCCTGCTATCACTAACACACCACTGCTGCGAACACAGTGGCGACACATAAAACAGAGAAACAGACATCCCGGGACCAACGTTTACCCAAACGGCTCCCGCCACAGATATAATACCAGCTATATCTATCAGACTCCACTCTGCCCCCAAGCACGAGTGTAACATGCATCCCACACTAAAATAAATTCTGACCACTCGGCCTACTACCCGGGCGAGGAAAATCACTATGTCTAGGAATAGAATACGGAGTGTGGATGTCTAGAGCATAAATGAACCTAGCCCAAGTGAGGGTTTTCTACTAGTCTGGTTACACATGCAACATATGACAGGGTGCTAGGTCAAGTTCCAATAGTGGTACCTAAGTTAACACAGATAGGAAGCATACATCAACATGATCATGATAACAACACGAGAACATCCTCTCTATATCTAACATGCTTCCTAACACATCTAACAATCATGTATGATTTACTACACGATAAAATTAATAAATAGTCCACCGATTTCGAAGACGAAGCAACCCACCTGAAGCGCGCGTCAACCAAGATCCAAAAAAAGGCTGAAACTGAACGGGGACAATTCTCGGATTCCCACGATTCCAACGAGTCCAAGAACACCAGAAAACTCCTCCTGGGTACAAAGATATAGTCCAAATATCGCGATAAGCAATATTTCCCACAAACACATGCTGCTGTAAAAACAGTCCAGAAAATGCTTAAATACCACCTGTGAGATAATCTCCAAAAATTCCAATAAAAATACGACGGTGATCCTCGTGAAGAGTAGATGTCGATCGAGTCCTCACATGCCGAAATCCGATACCCGAGCGCAGAGATAAAAATCCAACAAGCCTTCGCTGTCCAGGAAAACCACCAGTAGGAATGGGGTTCAAAGATGTTCTAGAAACCCCAATAAAAACCCAAAACTGAGAGGAGCGAAAAACACAAAAAACGGAGATCTACCTCTCATGAATCCAAAGCCGCAAAAATCGTCCAAAAATTCCTTCGAGGTAGCTCTGTGGGCCTCGTGGACCGAAACGCGACGAAAATCGGCCATCGAAGAAGAAACGTCGCACTGCGCCGAATCAGCGAAGCCGTCGATGCCGCGGCCTCCAAAAAATCTAAGCCTCCTTCACAAGATGCAGCACAAGAAGAAGTACAACTTTGATTAGGGCACAAGGGCAGAGGAGCTCGGGAAAGCCCTCAAAAAGAAGCCCAAAAGGGCTATTTATAGCCCAGCCCACCAAAGGAGGAAAAAAACCAGATTTAGGCGCCCGAAATTGGGCCAGCCCGTTACTGTGCGCGCCCGGATCCACCACGGCGCGCCACGTCGCTCATCCGCGCCCCGCGCGCCAGGTGCACGCGCCCCCGCGAATCGCGGCGCGCCGCGTGGCGACGCGGTCCACGGCGGGAACCGTGGGCCGCGGTTCACGGCGGCCCAGCCGGGTCGCTGCGCCCGCCAATGAGCGGGCGACACGTGGCCCGGCGGGGTCCACGGTGCGCCGCACCCGGCGCGCTCTCGCGCGTGTGTTGACCTCCCAATCGGCGCGCAACACGTGGCATGCCCGCAGTTGGCTGGTCCCGGTGCACGTCAAAACCTGTGGACCGCCCAGCCCGCCGCGGCGCAAGCGCCTGCCCGCGCCCGCACGCCTGCCCGTCGCCGCCGATGCTGCCCTGGCCTGCCGGAACAGTAAAATCTTGCCTCGAAATTCGTGTTTTGGCATCCGAGCTCCGAAAAATACAAATAAGTAGTCCATTTTCATCGTTTTCGTGCGCTATGTCCAAATCCGATATCGGTTTTGCCGAATTCCACTTCTAAAATTTGTCGAAGGCATCCGGATAGGTATTCTTAATCCAAATTTCGCGTTGGGTTCAATTCTAAGGTCCAATTTGCGCGCAACCATCTCCAACACACATCATAGGCCTCCAAAAGCCACAATTCACTCCGAAAGACCTTTACGGAGAACTGGGTCATCACACAAACCACCCGAACAAAGAACCGAACTATAAACGCACGGGTGGACATAGAAACCAGGCGGCGGAGCTTGACAACCCCGCGCGGGCAAATTCCCCAGGCGGCGCGCGCTGCGGAGTAGCCTCGCGTGGGCGCGCGCTGCCTGCGGTTAACCCCACGCTGGCTGCGGGCAGCCCCGCGCGGCACCAGCTTGCGCAGGCGCGCACTGCCTACGGGCAGCCCCGCCCGGCACCAGCCCGCGCGGGCGCAGGCTGCGACCAGGGTCTCGCAGCGGCGGCGCGCCAGTGCAACGCGGCGGCGGCGACGGCTAACGACGGCACCAGCAAAACCCAACGGCGAAACCCCCGACGCAAAAATGCATAAAACTGAAAAACAAAACACCGAAACTAGCAAACGGGCTAACCTTGATCTCGTGGAGAAGAAAAGGAAGAAGAAGGACAACTCGTTCCTTGCAGGCGATGAGAATCTGATTCCGCTCCCCACCTCCAACACGCTTGATCAACGAAGAAGAAAGGAAATTCTCTCTCTCTCTTTTTCTTTCTCTCCGACTAGGATTTTTTTTCCTTTTGCGTTTTCTTGAAGGAGATAAAATAAAAAATATATATATAAATAATATTTTCTCCTGTACGTACTAAAATAAATAAAAAACCCCTTAGTCGTTTAAAAAAAAAGAGCGAGAGATTCCAATCTCCTCAAAAAGCATGCCGATCACATAGCACGGATTCTGATGCACACTACGAGAAATGAGACCTTCAAAACCCCTTTTCGGGAGATCCGTAAATCGGATTTCAGATCCGATCGTTTTGCCGTTCACCGTTTTGCGAGCTCTATCACAGAAAAAATACCCGCAACCACCGACGTTCTACCTAAGAAAAGTTGATAATTCATCCCCTAACAACTAATTTATTCAAAAGTAATTAAAAAGAAAAACAAGAAAGGTCGTGATACTACATAGCCGAAAATTTTTCTCCGACCGACCCCTTTTAGCTGGCCTTCTTCTTTTCGGCTTAGGTAAAGCCCAATTCAATGGTCTATTCGATAGGCCCCTGTCAGGCCTATCTCGGCCGAATCATCATCGGCCTGAGGTTCTCCAGTTTCTTCAACCGAAGGTGTAGTCGACACTTCCGTTTTTCTTTCCTTTGGAAGTCGTTTGTCGTGTTTACCCGAGGCGTTGGCGTTGCGCCAGATCATCGCCTCGAGAACTCGAATTCTGGCGTCCAGCTCCTGACGGACGCTCATCGGCTCTTCCGCCGCATGGTTGGTTTGCCTCGAGGCGGTGCAATTGACACTCCAGCCTCGTAATCATTTCGCATCGGCTGAAATGATGTCCGAAGCATGGATCGTGCTTCGCCCGGGCCAGTCCGCGGCCCTCGAGTCGTCGTTGCCTCCCTCTTCGCGTAGGCTTGAGCTCGCTGCTATCGACATTTTTGTGTTCTTGTCATGGTCGAACCGTACTACCCATTCGGCCCATGTGAAGTGGGTTGTTGCTCGACCGTCCCACCGGCCGGTGGGTCCACTTCCCTCAGGTGTTCCCTGAGGATCTCTCGCCTCTGCCATTGCTTCGGCCATAGCTGGATTTGGAGCTGCTCCACCAGGCGAATTGCCAAGGCATCAACCTCCCATTCCGTAAGCCAGGAGAACTCGACGTCAGGCGTAAAGGGGGAAGTTCATGCCCCAACCTGCTGTCTCCCGGATGAGGGCCTTGGGGCTTCGACGCCATGTGCGGGTAGCCGCTCGCCGGGCCAAGCCTCTTGCGGAGCCTGCTTTGATATGGGCGCGGTTGTGGCCCATGCCTTCGTCCTCCTTCGGCCCATCGGCCGAACGCTCCTTGGGGTGCCCCCTGGTTCCGCTTTTCGGGTAACCGTAGTGGGGGCTCCGTTGCTGTAATCTGATCAAAAATTTTAATGATATATCATAATTTTTTGTAAGATTTTTATTTTTTAGCCGTCCATTCTTAGTCATTTGAATCACAAGATAAATGATAACAAAAAATCACAAAATTTATTTTCTAAATCTTCAAATATATTAGATCAAGTCTAACGGAGCCGATCATTAATTCAGAAGTTCCATCATAAAAAACGGCTTAGGAACACGGAGGCCTCCGTGCTCCTAATAGCACACCAATCCTTCTCTCTCTTCTCTCTCTCTCTCTCTCTCTCTCTCTCTCTTTCTCCCTCTTCTCAGAGTTGTGCTGGAATACTATTGGTAACAAACGGGCTTCGTTGCTACCGATTTGTTTTCGATGATAGAGCTTTCAAATCAACGATCGGCACTATTGAACATGATCTATACGATTTGAAGTACTTAGAAACCAAATTTCAAATCTTTTCGACATCATTAACCTAATGATCAAATAATTATAAATTTTATAATTTTAATTGTCGATATGAGGCGTTTTCTCATTTAACGGTGTAAAAAAATCTAAATCAATTGAATTTTGATTAGAAATTTTTTTTATACTATTTAAAATAAGATCTATATTCTTAATGTTGATTATAATATTTCTATCATCACTTTTTGAAGGATATTTATTTTCAATCGTTCATTTTTGTGTCTGCTTGATAAACAAAAAAAATAATGTCGAAAAAGTGTGAAATTTGATTTCTAAATAGTTTAAATAATTCAAGGGAGGAGAGAGAGTCCGGCTACTATTAATTCAAGGGTTAAAAACTTAATAGCACCAATAACTTGATACTATTAATAGTATTCCAGCCTAGCTAGCTATATATATATATATATATATAAAATTGAGCTCCTATGCTTGTAAAAGTACAAAGTTATTTGCACTTGTGAGTTTTTTATCATTGGATGTAGGAATGTGCGGTTAGGATGATGGTGGGTCCCTTGGGTTTAGTGGGTGGTTGGTGAAATAGTATGATCTAAGGGGTAGAATTAATCAAAGGATTAGATCTTACGGTAGAAAACTTACAAGCACCAATTGCTTGGTGCTTATACAAGCACATTAGCGGGACTATATATATATATATAGTCTAGCTATTATGATTGTACAAGTACCAATTGCTTGGTGCTTGGAAGTTTTCTATCCTTAAATCTACCTCTTTGACTAATTTTATCTCTTAGATTATTTATTCTATCTACCACTCATTTAACCCAAATGACTCACTGTGCATCTTTTCATCCAATGACTTAAAATCTTCAAGCATCAACAACTTGATTTTTTTTTTAAATATAGAAACTTAATTATATATATATATATATATATATATATATATATATATATATATATATTAGTCTGGCTGGAATGTTATCGATAGCACTAACAATTAGTGCTACCAATTTTTTTACCATTAGATCTATCTTTTTGTCATTTTCACTCCTTGAATTATATTATTCAACCAACCACCTACTAAACCCTAAGGAATCACTATTATCCTAACCACACATTTCTTAATCTAAGGGCTAGCATTGTAGCCGAACCATATATATATATATATAGTAGAGTTTATATATTTTTAAAAGTACAAGTCCATCTATGTTTATAAATTTTTTATTATTAAATTTGTATTAGAATTTGTAATGTTAAAAAAAATATAAGCTCTACGAGATATATAGATATATATATATATGTGATGATGATGATTTTGGGAAAGATTATGAAAGGAATAGGAATGTAACTTGAAAGAGACGTCCATATCCAGTTTTTGGTTCTGCAGTAGATTGAAGTGATTAAAATAAAATGGCCAAAAATGGTAGGCCCTTAAATATTATCCTTTTTTTTTTAGTCAATGACTCAATATATATCTTCTAAGCCAAAAAAAAAATATATGGAAGCCCTTCAATTATAGAGTAGATGTCAAATAGATTCCTCAATTATTAATATTTTTTAGATGTAAATGGAATTGTGATTGAATTTATATGAGACATGGACACTAGTAATAATAACTGGACTTAAGCATTTTGGGATGTGGTTTGAGCTCAACGAGTTATTATTGCCAGTGGGCCAGATAGTTATATTTGGTATTAGAGTAAATAATCAGCCGGAAGTGTGTGGCGAGTCTCGGCTGAGTCTGGGTCTAGATGACAGGACTAGCGAGACGAGTCTCACATCACCTGGTGATCTTGGACTGCTGTGTGTGTGTTTGGACTGACGAGGACGTCAGGCCTAAACGGGAGGAGATTGTGACGCCACCATGATTGGGTTTATACAAGATATGAACACTAGTAATAATAACTGGGCTTAAATATTTTGGACTGTGATTTAGGCCCAACGAGTTATTATTGCTAGTCGGCCGGGTAGTTACAAATTTTCTCTATTATTAATACTTTTTAAATTTTCTATTATTTTAGTTTAATTTTTTCTTTTATTATTTTGGGGTGGATTAAAGTGAAATATAAAGCAATAAAATGGTGGGACCCTTTAGTGTACAGGGATCAAAATTAAAATTTAATTTAATAAATATTAATCTATATGATCTAAAGGGTTTAGGGATAAGAAATTACATAATTTGAAATATATTAACTTTTGTCTATAATCAAATATAAAAATATTATTTGATTTATAAAAATTAGATCTTCCAAAATTATAAAAAATTTTATGTGTGTTTTCTTAATTTTATAATTTTTTTTTGGCTAAATTTAAAATAGGACGTGATGTGTCAGGATCAGACAATTTTTTTTTTTTTTTTGATAAAAATATATTTTAAAATATGCCTCTCAATTTTTATTTTTTTTATTAACACCCCTCAGCTTTTATTTTCTTTATTATTATTCGAGTTTTTATACTTACTTACAATACTAATAATTAATTGATTCATTTTTATTTATTAAAAAATAATTAAAATTTATTGGGAAAGGTAAGGAGGGCCTAGATAAAAAATAAATAAATAAGAATTGAGACGTCTGTTTCGAAATGACATATAGTTGAGGGGCCCTTCAAATATTACTTTTTTTTCTTTTTTTTTTTGGCCCAATGCATTGATTGATCTATACACTTTTGCTGAAAATTTGTTATATAATTTTGTCACTATTTCAACAATTAAGTAATATTAAGGACTTAAAACTTTTTTATTATTAGGACTTTGACTTGAGAATTGTGACAAAATATTTCGTTTGATCTTTTTTTTGTTTTATATATCTAAGTAGTACGATATTGTAAAATAATTAAATATTTGTTATGCTCTGTAACGATTTAGTAGTACCACGTCTAATAAAAAAATAATTTGATTAAAAATATAAAATATTAGACACGTTATTAATAATAATTCAATTTAAATATTTTTGACTGATAATTTTGATCTAATAAATTAGTTGAAAATATAAAAGATAAATATTATGAAAAATATTTAAGCTATTTTTATAAATTATTATTGTTAATGAGTCGTTTTTACACGCGCAATGCTATATGTAAATTGATATATAAAATATAAATTTTATATAACTAAATATAACTCACTAAAAAAATGTAAATTTTATATCTCAAGTCCTTCGATAACTAATATTACTCACTAATCTTATTGATGTTTTTTTAGTACTAAAAATTTAAAATAAATTTCTAAACTGTGTGATGAGAGGACTTGAAACATATATATATATATATATATATATATATATATATATATATATATATATATATATATATATATATATATATATTGGCTATTTATTTATATGTTAACATAGATCTAATTTTCTGTTTTATAATAATAAATTTAAAAAATTAATAAATTGAGTGAACTTGTGATTCATATATTGTAACGATCTGGCCCCCACTAGCAATAATAATTTGTTGGCTCACACTACAGCCCAAAATACTTAAGCCCAGTTGTTATTACTAGTGTCTATATCTTTTATATACCCAAACACATCCACACTCCTATCCGATGTGGGACTATTCCGTTTAGGCTTGACGTCCTTGTCAGCCCAAACACATACACAGCAGCTCAAGATCATTATGCGATGTGAGATTTGTCTCAAGATCATTATGCGATGTGAGATTTGTGTCGCTAGCCCTGTCATTTAGACCCAGTCTGCCGAGACTCATCACATACTTCCGGCTGATTATTGGCTCTGATATCAAATATAACGACCCGGCCCACTTGCAATAATAACTCGTTGGACCCAACCCACAGCCCAAAATGCTTAAGCCCAATTATTATTACTCGTGTCTATGGTCTCTTATAAATCAAATCACAACCCCATTTTCATCCGGGACTATAGGGATGTCACATATATATTATAAAAAAATAAAATTATTTTTATATTCACTATTTATTTTATTTTGGGTTTTATATTAAAATTATATTTAGATTTTAGTCCTATAGGGATATAAAAATTTAAACATAAGTAATAAGCTCTAGTTTCATTATTGCAAATTCTAGTTTATATATATTTATTTGTACATTTTAGCATATATTATTATCCGATTTATATTCGAATAAAAAATAAATTTATATTTGAATTCAAAAAAATATTCTAACCAGTGACGAAGCCATACAAAGACTGAGGGGGGCCATGGCCCCCCCAACTTTTAAAATGTTCACTTTAGGTCCCTATATTGTTATTGATTTAAAAAATAAGTAGTTGTAACTAAACAAATATTACGATAATTGCCTATATAAAACGTTTTTTAGTGTGTATCACTAAAGAAATTTTTTTAAAATAATTATATGCACCTGATACACCATACATCATATTTTATGATATTCATAATACTTACATATTAAATATATAAGAAGTTATAAATTTAAGTATATATGAATTTAAGTATCTAATAGTCCTAAAAATTAGCAGTGAAAAAAAAAATATTATGGACTATAAAATATAGATGTCTAAAAATTATAATTGTTGATATGTATGTACTTTGAATGGCATCAAATATACTTAACAAATTTAAATTTAATTTTAAATTTTTTTAATTGTATAGCCTTTGGCCTCTCCAGAAATTAAATTTTGGCTTCGTCCCTGATTCTAACATATGTTAATATATTTATAGCTGATATAATAGCAAAAAATTAATATGGGACATATATCCTCATCTGAATTTATATCTGAATAAAAAATATTAATACATATTGGTGGCGAGTAGAAATTTGGACTAGTCCTAAATTTGGTCTAATTTGTTTTTTAATCCTTGAAATTTCAATAAGGTACAAGGTACAGGTTTAATATACACCAAAAATTTTCACAGTAATTAAAGAAATTTTATTTTTAGGACCATTATAAAACTTTTTCAAAGAAGTTCATCTCAATGTTGCAAGCTAGGAGTACATTACTTTATTAGATATGATGTGGGAGAAATTAAATGACAAATAATCAATAGGTTTTTTTATTAGATTTTAGTGTAAAATGCCCTGTTGAATTTTTTGAGGAAAAAATAAAATATAATAAATGTTGAGTTCATAAGAAAAGGCCAAAAAGAAAGTAAAGGCATTTAAAAATAGTCTAAAAGTAAAAATAAATAAATAAATAAATAAATAAAAATTGATAGTTTTGTCTAATTGATTCATTGGGATTGTCTACTTAGGAAATGACAAAATTATCCCTAATATCTTGCTGACATCATGTTGAACTATTTCAATCATAACATATTTGTCCTGAGGCTGAATTGCACAGTTTGCATTTATTACAACATATTTCCATTTTTATTAACAAAACACACCAGGAAATGCAGATCCAGTGCCTACTCAGAATGAATGGATTTGCTCTAAAAAAATTCAAATTATCCGTTCAAAATATTTTTAATCATATCTTCTATTTTATCCAAATTACGTGTCAAAAAATTCGAGTATTTGTCCCTACGTGCTGTTTCACAAATTTTACAGTTAAAGACGGATTTTATTATTATTATTATTATTGACCTGGGTGGATCGAAGCCCACATTCTATCAACCCGGATCCATTTGCATTCCTATAGAAGAACAAAATAATAATTTTTTTTTTTTTTTTTTTTTTTTTTTTTTTTGCAAATAATAGGAGGTTTTAAAAAGTATTGTTTTACTAACCTACCCAACAATAGAGTTTTACGATAAAATAAAAATAAAATTACAGAATAATTAAATAGAATTTTTTAAGTTGTATAAATTTTGTTTAGATATTTAAAAGAACCAACAAAGAATTATTGCCTCTTTTCTAAAAGATGACATTATTTTTCTCCAGTAAGTTTATCCACCAAATGGCGGCTAGGGAGGGTAAGGCCTTTTTCCCCTTTATGTGGGCTTTCCTCTGATGCCTATTTTAGTGATTTTTATAAATCTCGCACATTTCTCGCCGAAAAAAGTGTAATGTTTGATCTGTAGATTAGCTAGGAAGAATCTGATATAAACACGAGAAAATACATGGTTTTGATGTCTCCTCCTCACATCTACATAGCACGCACTATCAAATTTTTTGTGCTAATCAAAAAATATATAATTAATTTACTTAGATTATATTTGGTTACGGAATAAAGGGCGACAACTTTTTTTATCCCCTTTATTTTCCAAACTAAAGAAAAATAAATAGAGGGATTTGTTATTCCCTCCTAACATGCTATTCTGAAATAGCCCGTTAAAGAGGGAGATAACAATTCCCTCCATTGGTGGGAACAAGGCTGTTCCCATCCGAATACAAGATTGTTTCCATTTTTTTTTTTAATTATTTTTTAAAATTAAAATTAAAATTTATAAAATTTTAAATTTAATTTTTTTATTTTATAAAATGTTTAACTTTAATTTTTTATACATCTAAAAATTTTCAAAAATTTAAAATTTTTAAATTTTAAATTTATATAAATTTAAATTTTTATAGAAATTTTTTAATTTATACAAATTTAAAAATTAAAATTTTCGCATCTATCTTTTACATATTTTTCGAGATAATTAAAATTAAAATTTTTAACTTTAATTTTAAAAAAATTAAACAGTATTATTTACTAAAATATAAACTTTAATTTATACAAATATTAATTATTATTTAATTAATATTTTATATTAATTAATTAGATAAAATATTATTATGTTAGAACTATAATTACTCTTATTTTTTTAGTATTCTCGCTTTATTCTAAAAAAATAAACCATATTCCTAAGAATGATAGTTTTACAAATCAAACACTATTTTTCTTTTATCCCTGACTATTTCGGAATAGTCAAACTATTTCAGAAATAAAAAAATTATCCCCAACCTCATAATCTCCCAACCAAACGATACCTTAAAACATATAAACACAGCATCCACGAATCTTCTAGACTCAGCCCATCTAGATGTTAGATCTTTTGTTGGGCCTCTCGCCGTTAGGTCTATTATGGACCACAGCCCCACTTAACTTATTGGGCTCATCCAACTCAACTTATTAGTTTTCTAAGTCTATTATTACGAAGTATAAAGTATGACTTATTTTTAACCCATAAATAAATAACTAACAATACGATTAAGAGCACCACCTCACAACCTCTCTTTTGCTTAATAGTGATGTTGCTCCACCGTTGGTGAGGTCTATTTACATATATATGTTACTCATCAAATACTTAAAAATAAGAACAAAAAAAATTTGAGAAAAAAAAAAGGAAAGGTAACTGTTTGACATATATTAGGAAGAAGATTTTGATTAGAGAGTCCGTTTCGTGTGAGAAATTTCGTACGGTTGAAGTTTTTTTTTTGGAAAAATTGCAGGATTTTTTTTTCACAAAAATATTATGAAAATTTATAATTGGCTAAATAATCCTTCTAAAATTTTAAATTTTTTTTTGAGATTGTTAAGATTGTTTGGAGATTACTAAAATTTTAATTTGATGGTTAAAATTATATAAATAGGTTGATAAAATATTTAAATTGTTAGAATTATATATAATTTATTAAAATATTTATATAATTGCTAAAATTAAAAATAAGAATTAGAAGGAAATGATAAATTATTTTTATACGATTGTGTTAAAATTATTCACCGTATTAAAACTTTTGTTGCACCCCACGATAAGTTGGACAAAATAAAATTATTTTACAAAATATATTTTTTATAAAATATATTTAACTAGCTACAAATTTTTAAAGGGTTAAAATTTAAAAAAAAAAAAAAAAAAAAAAAAAAAGGTCGATAATTTTATCTTCCAAAGTTTGAAATTACCACTTATTCCTACAGATTGATTATTATTAATTGAATATTATAAAGTTTCACTGTTTATCCCGTTATTTTCTTATTAAAAAAAAAAAACTTTTGTAAATGTTTTTTTATAAATAATGTTTGTTAAATATACTATTCAAAAAAAATTTATCTTAAAATATGCCACTTTAAAATAATATATTTAATGACTAAAACCGTGTATTAATAAATATATAATTTTACTACTTTGTAGAAATACATATGCAATTAACCCCCCCTTTTTTTTTTGTTCTTGATTCTACATAAATATTTAAAAAAAAATTTACTTTCAAATAATTTTTTTAGGTGAAAATTAGGTCAAACCTAACAGATATGCCTCCAAGGAAAAAAATAAAAATAAAAATAAAAATAAAAATAAGGGAAAATGTAACAAGGCCAAATGCACACTAAAGTGAAAAAGAAATTAAGTTAAAACAACATGGCATATATTACAAAATCAACATGACATAATATAACAAAAAAAAAGGGTTAAAAGTTAACAAATGGATATCTCTAAAAGCCCATAAAACTCCACGGGAATATCATAAGCTCTTTTTTCAATTGCCATGATTCTATCCTTCAAAAAACAAATAGGGCTTCTTCATTTAAAATTAGATCATTTCGGAATTACATTCACCTGAGTGCTTTTTTAACCTAGGCAAATTTAATTGTAGCCTACTGATTTGTTTGTTTTAAGCCGCGATTTCCGCCCCCCACACATCCCTAGTGCTTAGTATGGAAGGAATAGGTAACTTACAGGAATTTCTTCGAGATCAAACCGCTTTGTCCTCATCGTCCTTCGAGTTCGAATCCTCACTGTGAACAAAGAGAGACCGCCGATAAAACCGTATCATGAAAATACTACCATAGCGGAAGTGTAGTCTTAAAAGATCATGGTAAGAGGATTAAAGGAAATGGGGAAGAAGATTTGCGCGAAAAAATTCGTACTAACGAGGTGGCTCACCAGAATAGCCAGCAGATCCTGTAGTGGAGACCAGGGTGACAATTGATCCAAAAGTTTAATTAATCTGCGCAAAAAAATAGTAGAGTTTCACAGATCCACACAAGGTGCGAGCAAATTATTATGAACAAAACAATGGAGCTTTAGGTTAAGTTTAAATCACAGAGTGGAAATAAGCCTCACATCTGGGGTATGGCCTGGTTCCGAATGGAGGAGGCGGCGGCCCTTGCCTCATCTAAAAGGAAAAAAAAAAAGAAAAAATAAATGTCACACACAAATCTGAAATCAAATTAGAAACTGCGACACGGAATCAGTCATATGCTGTTACGTAACACGCATCAGGAAGTCAAAAGAAGTATATATATTTGGGGATGAAGAATGCATTCTCACTTTTTTCATAGAAGAGAAGGATCAGAAAACTATATGTTGGCTATTTATTTATCGGTTAAAAATAAATCCAACTTCATATTCCGTGACAATAGACTAAAAAGACTAATAAGTTGAGTTGAGTGGGGTTGCGATCTACAATAGGCATAACGGTAAGAGGCCCAACAATAGACCTAATGTCCAGATTGTTTGAGTCCGGTCGAAATCCGTAAGCGCTGTATTTGTACGCTTTAAGTGAATTGATTACGTATTTCTGAAAGCTTGAGTTTTTGGGATTAATGATTAGCGCCAACAATCCGACAATTTAGACCCGCGGTATCTACCTGATAGTTGCTCGGGCGTTCTGATGCTCCGTAATAGGCACCTGATAACACAGCTCAGTATGATTAGCATGCCCATTTTGATAAAACTCACATCGCCGGAATACAAAACATACCAAGCCCATATCCACCTTGACTTTGATAATATGGGTGGGAGGATCCTCCAACGCTGTGGGACATTGTACCGTAGCTATAGAGAAAAAAAAGCAATAAAGTTACATAAATTGGTTAAACAAGGACAAAAAGAAATAACTAAATTGTTAGTAGATCTTCAGAAAGAATATGTTGCAGAAAGCAAGAAATGAGAACCTCGAGTTCGCAACTGGATAACTACTCTCGAAACGAGGACGAGAGTAACCCCTCATATCGGGATAGAATGAATCATCACCCTGAATCAGCAAAAGATACAATCAAGTGAACACTAGATGAAATGAAGAAGAGAGTTAGATGGTAATGCATTCTTGGCATTACCAATGTGGAGAAGGGACGCTTTCCTCCTGGTAAGGTGTGCCCATAATCTTGAATGGCAGGGTCTAGCATCAAAAGCACAAAAGGGAACAAATATATCAGCTTCAGAAGAATCTTGGAGTTAGTAGAGTTAATTAAAAGGAAATAAAGTCATGATCATTTTGTAGCAGAGGAAACTATGAATCTAAAATCTTATGAAAGAATCATCCAACAGCACCATCTTGTCCTTCATGGTAAATACTGGCAAATCAAGCATTTTAAACTTGTTAGAAATTCCATTTCTAAGCATTTCGTTGTAATTCGTGTAAATGTTTCACACAATTTTCAAGAGCATTTTTCATCATTCATCTATTTTGCAACACACCATCATAGATCTTCTATTGTCCTTTCAACCTGCTTCAGGCCAAACACACATAACAGAGAATGGAAGAAACAACACGATGAAATACACAGGAGTTGACTGAACCACGTAATACCTAATTGGCATAATCTTCCCCCTGTTTTGAAGCAATGATAATACCCATGGTATTATCATTCCAATGCTTGTACTATTACTTGCCCTAGCTTTTCCTGAAAATAGAGCTTTTCTTTGGTGGGGGCCAAATTCAATGTACATTGTTCTCTCTTCACAGTCAAAAAACTACTAGTTAGGTTTCCTGGTAGTATTAGTGCAGGGTGATGTTCAGCTTTTGCAAGCAGTAAAAATCAAATATCAAATTCGAGAACATTAACAACAACATTGCACCATTAAGCAGAATCTTCCATCTTCCAATATGGCTAGCCTTTGGGTCACACTCGGTAGAAGATATGGGTGCAGCCAAACCAAATATATGCCAGCTTATACTAGCAAGTTAAAGATCAATGCAAGACAATGCAAAGTTCCTAGGCCATCAATCATTAACAGTGTGTTAAAATTACTGTTACAGAAACAACATAGGGGCTTTTGCTTATATACCCCTCACTACTATTAAAAAATTTCAAATTTACCCCTCTATTCCCAAAATACCCTTCTAAACCCCAAATCCCATTAGTAAACCTAGGGTTAGGGGTTACATTTGAAGGAAATTTTGCAAATCAACAAGGACATTTTGGTTCACCAGGAATATATTAGACATTTTTGAAGTTTTGAAAGGTATATTAGATATTATCCCAACATAATAATAACACATAGCACTAATAAGTTAAATGAAGTAAAATGAAAAGGCATGAAACTACTGCTTACAACTAACAGTCTAAAAGTGGCCAGAAGAAACAGAAAGCGTCTACAATGCAACTAGTTAACAATGTACCAAGGGAACCAAAAAGCTACAGCAATTAAAAGTACGCAAACATTTACCGGATTTAAACCAAATGTCCACCAAAAATGAATAAAACTGACTAAGCACAAAACTCACCTCCACCATAACCTACTTGAGCCGGTTTCCAAGCAGCCTGTTCCCTCAAACCATGTAGTAGTTCATGGGTAGGTGATGATTTCCTACCACTAAAACGCTGATCCCCCTTGGAAGACATCCCTTTGCTCGAAGATACATTGGGTTTCGGGTCATCTGAAAAATCAGAAAAATAATATAATTCATGATTCCCGACTCTAATAGCCCCTAAAAATCAACTCAGGACAGAAATCTAACTATGAAAGAAAGAAAATGACATACGCCAAAAAGAAAACAATATCATATTACCTTAAGATAGAAGAATAGAAGCTCCCGAAGTAAGCTTCAACTTAGGGTCTGTTTGGATGCTAGGGCCCCTAGGGTTTAGTGGATGAACGGATGGGCAGTTAGGATAATAGCGGGCCCCTAGGGTTTAGTGGGTGGTTGGTGGAATAGCATGATCTAACGGTGAAAAACTTACAAGCACCAAGTGATTGGTGCTTTTACAAACACCATAACCGGATATTATATAATATATATATATATATATATATATTATATATATATATCTATATATCTATTAATATATATATATGTATATAATTAGATATATATGTAGCTATTGAACATGATCTAGACAACAACATATTTGAATAATGATCATTTTTTAGAAGGATATTCATTTTTAAACCGTTATTTGGTGTCCACTTGATAGACAAGAAAAGAATATCAAAAATTTATGAATTAAATAATTTAGATCATAATAGATTTAAATAGTTTATATATATATATTATATATATAATATATATATATATATATATATATATATATATATATATATATATGAGTTCGGCTACTAAACTCTTATGAGTACGATCGATTCGTACTCATAGTTATATTTTTGATATAGAATTTCCAAATCGACGATTCATACCATTAAACATGATTTAGAGTATTTGAAACTTCTAAAAACTAAATTTTATAATTTTTTGATATCATTTACCCTATGATCAAAAGATCTCAAAATTGAAAATTTTTAACTTTCCCACCTAGCATCTCCACAACCATAAACCCTAGAATCTCAACTTCCAACAATGAAATAAGCGGAAAAGCTGTAAAAGGACAAGCGCTAGCAAATTTCTTTCGGTATAGAATGTTTGCTAGTTTAACGGTGTAAAAGAATCAGAATAGGTTGAAATTTTGATAGAAAATTCTATTCACTATTTAGATAGAGATCTATAACTCCGATCTTAAATTGAAGAATCCGATCCTCTATTTTTAGGAGGTCGTTCAATTTTGACCGTTGATTTTATGCTTCGTCGATGGACTTTATTATAATTTCAAAAAATTACAAAATTTATTTTCTAAAAGTGCTCTAGATCACATTTAACGGTATGGATCGTCGATTTGCAAGCTCCGTCATCAAAAACAACTTATGAGTACGAAGGGGTCTATACTTATAAGAGTATAGTAGCCTACTCTCTCTCTCTCTCTCTCTCTCTCTCTCTCTCTCTCTCTCTCTCTCTCTCTCTATATATATATATTTTTTTTTTTTTTTTTGAATTTATAGAAATTACTATTTATATTTGGGATATTTTTAATATTTTAGTTCTTAAATGTAAAGCCATTAAATAGCTAATTTTTTTAATTTGAACACCCTAATAGCTAATTTTTTAAAAACTACAAAAAATTTGTGGAATTATATAATATGTATCCAATCAGCCTTTAAAATGAATCTGTGGAATTATTTTCGAGTAACAGAATACCGAATTTCATCTAGAGTAAAACCACAGTATTTAAACTCCATGAAATTATTTTACTACGCATCCAAGCGGGGCCTTACTCTAAAATACATAGGTCAAAAGAATTTTCTATTAAGAGTTCAATACTCACGTTGAAATGTTTTGGATTTCTCTCTGTCATTAGTGCCAGACTTTGGCCATCCTTTGTTCTGCTTCTCCTTCCGCACGGGCTTAGCAAGCGATACTTTGATATTGACCTGAACACAAAAATTTAAAAGAATGACCGATTTTGCCAGACGAAATATTTTCCTCTCTCCAAATCCTCCTATAAACATTTAAAAACAACCTTTGATCCATTGTCGGTCAGTTCTTCCTTCTCAAATGAATCGATGCATGAAAGAGCAGCCTCTCGAGTGGCGTAGTTAACAAATGCAAAATCCTTCCTCTTAGCTGAATGCATATCACGGGAAAGAACAACTCTCTCAATCTCCCCAAACTTGTTAAACAATTCTCGCAGCTTAGCTTGATCCCAAAGAGATGGTATCCCTTCAACATAGACAGATTTCACCTATATTGAGGTGAAAAATATCAGCTTAACTAGATGATAAAGATGTGCACCAAAATTACTCAAAACAAAATCACATTTCTGTTTATGAAAATAATTAATTCGTCTTTAAGTAAACTGATTAGGAATAGGACGACAGTGTAAGTGTGGAGATTTTCAAGTTGAAGGAAGTTGCAGCTTCTAAGTAGAATTTCAACAAAGCAAATATTTCTCATCAATGAACACTTGGAAGTTATCTTGGCATAAAAATTGAGTTTGCCTACTCTTCAGTCGGGTTTGAATACCAAAACCATTTGTCACTTCTACAACTTCGGGAATGCGAGAGGCAAACATAACTTGTATGTGTAGACTGACTGCTAGTTGCCGCTGTTTGGCATTCACACAAACATGAACAACTTGAAGCTCAAAGCACCACAACAAATGCAGTTGACAGCGAAAACAAGGTGAATCAACTTAATTCAGCTTCCTCTGGGTGAACACACATGTTTTTTGTAATCCCACTTCAAAATCCATGTCTCATTTCTTATAGGCATTAATAATGTTACAAGATCTACCACCATGATGCCACCTCTGGGTGAACACACATGCCACACATGTTTTTTGTAATCCCACTTCAAAATCCATGTCTCATTTCTTATAGGCAATAATAATGTTACAAGATCTACCACCATGATGCCACAAACCTAGAGGATGTTTTAGATGGTATGGTTTCCAAACCACATAAGAATTCACAGAAACCTTATGCATTTATATTAAGGATTTAAGTGTCATGGCACAGGATCGTGCCGAAAACTTGCCGGCACAGTGCGTGCCGGGCCGTGCATATGAGTTCCGATCACGAAAAATACATGTGTGCCGACACATAATGGCATGAAATATTTATTTTCTTTAGCAACAAAATTTTCTAATTGCTTATTATGAATTTTTATCAAATATTTTGAATTTTATTGAGAAAATTACTTAGTAATTTTAAAAAAAAAAAAAAAAGAGTATTGAGCTGTGCCATCGGCACGAAGGCTGTATCGTGCCGGTATCTTGTTGGAACGATACGGCACGGTGGATACGACCCGTGCCAATGGATACTTAAATCCTTAATTTATATTAGCACCTCAAACAAAACCAAAAAAAATCCTAGTTTTTTTGGATTAAGTTCAAAAGTATATAACTTTATATTGTTAATCTTTCCTGTGTGCATGCCTTGAAAGTGATAACAAATTCCTTTGATTGTTAAAGCCACCGCGAGAGAGACCAAAAAAAGGGGAAAGAGGGAGACAAAAGACAGAAAGGTAACAACCTTCTGCATCACCTCTTCATCCGGATCATTCAATGGTTCCGTCCAGGCAACTTTGATATTTCGTCCCTTACCAAAAAC
>CM054937.1:23146437-23195610 GCA_029168755.2 Tillandsia fasciculata | reverse complement strand
TTTTCACAGTACTTAAAGAAATTTTTATTTTTCAGGACCATTATAAAACTTTTTCAAAAGAAGTTCATCTCAATGTTGCAAGCTAGGAGTACATTACTTTATTAGATATGATGTGGGAGAAATTAAATGACAAATAATCAATAGGTTTTTTGTATTAGATTTTAGTGTAAAATGCCCTGTTGAATTTTTTGAGGAAAAAAATAAAATATAATAAATGTTGAGTTCATAAGAAAAGGCCAAAAAGAAAGTAAAGGCATTTAAAAATAGTCTAAAAGTAAAAATAAATAAATAAATAAATAAATAAAAATTGATAGTTTTGTCTAATTGATTCATTGGGATTGTCTACTTTAGGAAATGACAAAATTATCCCTAATATCTTGCTGACATCTTGTTGAACTATTTCAATCATAACATATTTGTCCTGAGGCTGAATTGCACAGTTTGCATTTATTACAACATATTTCCATTTTTATTAACAAAACACACCAGGAAATGCAGATCCTGTGCCTACTCAGAATGAATGGATTTGCTCTAAAAAAATTCAAATTATCCGTTCAAAATATTTTTAATCATATCTTCTATTTTATCCAAATTAAGTGTCAAAAAATTCGAGTATTTGTCCCTACGTGCTGTTTCACAAATTTTACAGTTAAAGACAGATTTTATTATTATTATTATTATTGACCTGGGTGGATCGAAGCCCACATTCCATCAACCCGGATCCATTTGCATTTCTATAGAAGAACAAAATAATAATTTTTTTTTTTTTTTTTTTTTTTTTTTTTTTTTGCAAATAATAGGAGGTTTTAAAAAGTATTGTTTTACTAACCTACCCAACAATAGAGTTTTACGATAAAATAAAAATAAAATTACAGAATAATTAAATAGAATTTTTTAAGTTGTATAAATTTTGTTTAGATATTTAAAAGAACCAACAAAGAATTATTGCCTCTTTTCTAAAAGATGACATTATTTTTCTCCAGTAAGTTTATCCACCAAATGGCGGCTAGGGAGGGTAAGGCCTTTTTCCCCTTTATGTGGGCTTTCCTCTGATGCCTATTTTAGTGATTTTTATAAATCTCGCACATTTCTCGCCGAAAAAAGTGTAATGTTTGATCTGTAGATTAGCTAGGAAGAATCTGATATAAACACGAGAAAATACATGGTTTTAATGTCTCCTCCTCACATCTACATAGCACGCACTATCAAATTTTTTGTGCTAATCAAAAAATATATAATTAATTTACTTAGGCAGTGTTTGGTTGAGGGATAAAGGGGGAATAACCCCCTTTATCCCCCTATTCTTGCCAAACACCATACCAAAAAGACAGGGGATAAAATTTTTTTTTATCCCCCTCTTAACGGGTTATCCTAGGATAACCCGTTAAGATTTATCCCAAGGGGGGAATAGGAGAATAAGGCTATGTGACTTACAGATATGTGATTATCATTGAACTTGAGGCTATGTGACTTACAGTGATATTTTTTATGTTTACACCTTTATTTCTAATTCCTATTATGTGAACTCTGATTTTTAAAATTTTTACTTTAATTTTCAATCTATAGCTATCTAAAATTTGGATTTTGTATTTACTAAAATATACAATAAAATAAAAAATATTATTTTTTTAGGTAAGATATAATTTTTTACTTATAATTAAATTGCTTTAATTTTAATATAATAATTAAATTAATTTTTCTATAAAAAAAGATAAGAGCAAAATTGGTATTTTGTAAAAAAATTCTATCTTCTTTTTCCACTATCCTTTACTATTCTATAATTTTAACCAAACACAATTTTAACTATTCCAGAGAATACCAACTTTTCAACCAAACTCAATTTAACTTTTATACTTCATTATCCCGGAATAGCAAACTATCTCAGGTATAAAAAAATTTATACCTCAAAAATTTATCGGAATAAAGGGCGATAACTTTTTTTATCCCCTTTATTTTCCAAACTAAAGAAAAATAAATAGAGGGATTTGTTATTCCCTCCTAACATGCTATTCTGAAATAGCCCGTTAAAGAGGGAGATAACAATTCCCTCCATTGGTGGGAACAAGGCTGTTCCCATCCGAATACAAGATTGTTTACATTTTTTTTTTAATTATTTTTTAAAATTTAAATTAAAATTTATAAAATTTTAAATTTAATTTTTTTATTTTATAAAATGTTTAACTTTAATTTTTTATAAATCTAAAAATTTTCAAAAATTTAAAATTTTTAAATTTTAAATTTATATAAATTTAAATTTTTATAGAAATTTTTTAATTTATACAAATTTAAAAATTAAAATTTTCGCATCTATCTTTTACATATTTTTCGAGATAATTAAAATTAAAATTTTTAACTTTAATTTTAAAAAAATTAAACAGTATTATTTACTAAAATATAAACTTTAATTTATACAAATATTAATTATTATTTAATTAATATTTTATATTAATTAATTAGATAAAATATTATTATGTTAGAACTATAATTACTCTTATTTTTTTAGTATTCTCGCTTTATTCTAAAAAAATAAACCAAACATAATTTCAATTATTCCTAAGAATGATAGTTTTACAAATCAAACACTATTTTTCTTTTATCCCTGACTATTTCGGAATAGTCAAACTATTTCAGAAATAAAAAAAATTATCCCCAACCTCATAATCTCCCAACCAAACGATACCTTAAAACATATAAACACAGCATCCACGAATCTTCTAGACTCAGCCCATCTAGATGTTAGATCTTTTGTTGGGCCTCTCGCCGTTAGGTCTATTATGGACCACAGCCTCACTTAACTTATTGGGCTCATCCAACTCAACTTATTAGTTTTCTAAGTCTATTATTACGAAGTATAAAGTATGACTTATTTTTAACCCATAAATAAATAACTAACAATACGATTAAGAGCACCACCTCACAACCTCTCTTTTGCTTAATAGTGATGTTGCTCCACCGTTGGTGAGGTCTATTTACATATATATGTTACTCATCAAATACTTAAAAATAAGAACAAAAAAAATTTGAGAAAAAAAAAAAGGAAAGATAACTGTTTGACATATATTAGGAAGAAGATTTTGATTAGAGAGTCCGTTTCGTGTGAGAAATTTCGTACGGTTGAAGTTTTTTTTTTTGGAAAAATTGCAGGATTTTTTTTTCACAAAAATATTATGAAAATTTATAATTGGCTAAATAATCCTTCTAAAATTTTAAATTTTTTTTTGAGATTGTTAAGATTGTTTGGAGATTACTAAAATTTTAATTTGATGGTTAAAATTATATAAATAGGTTGATAAAATATTTAAATTGTTAGAATTATATATAATTTATTAAAATATTTATATAATTGCTAAAATTAAAAATAAGAATTAGAAGGAAATGATAAATTATTTTTATACGATTGTGTTAAAATTATTCACCGTATTAAAACTTTTGTTGCACCCACGATAAGTTGGACAAAATAAAATTATTTTACAAAATATATTTTTTATAAAATATATTTAACTAGTTACAAATTTTTAAAGGGTTAAAATTTAAAAAAAAAAAAAAAAAAAAAAAAGGTCGATAATTTTATCTTCCAAAGTTTGAAATTACCACTTATTCCTACAGATTGATTATTATTAATTGAATATTATAAAGTTTCACTGTTTATCCCGTTATTTTCTTATTAAAAAAAAAAAACTTTTGTAAATGTTTTTTTATAAATAATGTTTGTTAAATATACTATTCAAAAAAAATTTATCTTAAAATATGCCACTTTAAAATAATATATTTAATGACTAAAACCGTGTATTAATAAATATATAATTTTACTACTTTGTAGAAATACATATGCAATTAACCCCCCCTTTTTTTTTGTTCTTGATTCTACATAAAATATTTAAAAAAAAATTTACTTTCAAATAATTTTTTAGGTGAAAATTAGGTCAAACCTAACAGATATGCCTCCAAGGAAAAAAATAAAAATAAAAATAAAAATAAAAATAAGGGAAAATGTAACAAGGCCAAATGCACACTAAAGTGAAAAAGAAATTAAGTTAAAACAACATGGCATATATTACAAAATCAACATGACATAATATAACAAAAAAAAAGGGTTAAAAGTTAACAAATGGATATCTCTAAAAGCCCATAAAACTCCACGGGAATATCATAAGCTCTTTTTTCAATTGCCATGATTCTATCCTTCAAAAAACAAATAGGGCTTCTTCATTTAAAATTAGATCATTTCGGAATTACATTCACCTGAGTGCTTTTTTAACCTAGGCAAATTTAATTGTAGCCTACTGATTTGTTTGTTTTAAGCCGCGATTTCCGCCCCCCACACATCCCTAGTGCTACATCCCTAGTGCTTAGTATGGAAGGAATAGGTAACTTACAGGAATTTCTTCGAGATCAAACCGCTTTGTCCTCATCGTCCTTCGAGTTCGAATCCTCACTGTGAACAAAGAGAGACCGCCGATAAAACCGTATCATGAAAATACTACCATAGCGGAAGTGTAGTCTTAAAAGATCATGGTAAGAGGATTAAAGGAAATGGGGAAGAAGATTTGCGCGAAAAAATTCGTACTAACGAGGTGGCTCACCAGAATAGCCAGCAGATCCTGTAGTGGAGACCAGGGTGACAATTGATCCAAAAGTTTAATTAATCTGCGCAAAAAATAGTAGAGTTTCACAGATCCACACAAGGTGCGAGCAAATTATTATGAACAAAACAATGGAGCTTTAGGTTAAGTTTAAATCACAGAGTGGAAATAAGCCTCACATCTGGGGTATGGCCTGGTTCCGAATGGAGGAGGCGGCGGCCCTTGCCTCATCTAAAAGGAAAAAAAAAAAGAAAAAATAAATGTCACACACAAATCTGAAATCAAATTAAAAACTGCGACACGGAATCAGTCATATGCTGTTACGTAACACGCATCAGGAAGTCAAAAGAAGTATATATATTTGGGGATGAAGAATGCATTCTCACTTTTTTCATAGAAGAGAAGGATCAGAAAACTATATGTTGGCTATTTATTTATCGGTTAAAAATAAATCCAACTTCTTATTCCGTGACAATAGACTAAAAAGACTAATAAGTTGAGTTGAGTGGGGTTGCGATCTACAATAGACATAACGGTAAGAGGCCCAACAATAGACCTAATGTCCAGATTGTTTGAGTCCGGTCGAAATCCGTAAGCGCTGTATTTGTACGCTTTAAGTGAATTGGTTACGTATTTCTAAAAGCTTGAGTTTTTGGGATTAATGATTAGCGCCAACAATCCGACAATTTAGACCCGCGGTATCTACCTGATAGTTGCTCGGGCGTTCTGATGCTCCGTAATAGGCACCTGATAACACAGCTCAGTATGATTAGCATGCCCATTTTGATAAAACTCACATCGCCGGAATACAAAACATACCAAGCCCATATCCACCTTGACTTTGATAATATGGGTGGGAGGATCCTCCAACGCTGTGGGACATTGTACCGTAGCTATAGAGAAAAAAAAGCAATAAAGTTACATAAATTGGTTAAACAAGGACAAAAAGAAATAACTAAATTGTTAGTAGATCTTCAGAAAGAATATGTTGCAGAAAGCAAGAAATGAGAACCTCGAGTTCGCAACTGGATAACTACTCTCGAAACGAGGACGAGAGTAACCCCTCATATCGGGATAGAATGAATCATCACCCTGAATCAGCAAAAGATACAATCAAGTGAACACTAGATGAAATGAAGAAGAGAGTTAGATGGTAATGCATTCTTGGCATTACCAATGTGGAGAAGGGACGCTTTCCTCCTGGTAAGGTGTGCCCATAATCTTGAATGGCAGGGTCTAGCATCAAAAGCACAAAAGGGAACAAATATATCAGCTTCAGAAGAATCTTGGAGTTAGTAGAGTTAATTAAAAGGAAATAAAGTCATGATCATTTTGTAGCAGAGGAAACTATGAATCTAAAATCTTATGAAAGAATCATCCAACAGCACCATCTTGTCCTTCATGGTAAATACTGGCAAATCAAGCATTTTAAACTTGTTAGAAATTCCATTTCTAAGCATTTCGTTGTAATTCGTGTAAATGTTTCACACAATTTTCAAGAGCATTTTTCATCATTCATCTATTTTGCAACACACCATCATAGATCTTCTATTGTCCTTTCAACCTGCTTCAGGCCAAACACACATAACAGAGAATGGAAGAAACAACACGATGAAATACACAGGAGTTGACTGAACCACGTAATACCTAATTGGCATAATCTTCCCCCTGTTTTGAAGCAATGATAATACCCATGGTATTATCATTCCAATGCTTGTACTATTACTTGCCCTAGCTTTTCCTGAAAATAGAGCTTTTCTTTGGTGGGGGCCAAATTCAATGTACATTGTTCTCTCTTCACAGTCAAAAAACTACTAGTTAGGTTTCCTGGTAGTATTAGTGCAGGGTGATGTTCAGCTTTTGCAAGCAGTAAAAATCAAATATCAAATTCGAGAACATTAACAACAACATTGCACCATTAAGCAGAATCTTCCATCTTCCAATATGGCTAGCCTTTGGGTCACACTCGGTAGAAGATATGGGTGCAGCCAAACCAAATATATGCCAGCTTATACTAGCAAGTTAAAGATCAATGCAAGACAATGCAAAGTTCCTAGGCCATCAATCATTAACAGTGTGTTAAAATTACTGTTACAGAAACAACATAGGGGCTTTTGCTTATATACCCCTCACTATTAAAAATTTTCAAATTTATCCCTCTATTCCCAAAATACCCTTCTAAACCCCAAATCCCATTAGTAAACCTAGGGTTAGGGGTTACATTTGAAGGAAATTTTGCAAATCAACAAGGACATTTTGGTTCACCAGGAATATATTAGACATTTTTGAAGTTTTGAAAGTTATATTAGATATTATCCCAACATAATAATAACACATAGCACTAATAAGCTAAATGAAGTAAAATGAAAAAGCATGAAACTACTGCTTAGTACTAACAGTCTAAAAGTGGCCAGAAGAAACAGAAAGCGTATACAATGCAGCTAGTTAACAATGTACCAAGGGAACCAAAAAGCTACAGCAATTAAAAGTAGGCAAACATTTACCGGATTTAAACCAAATGTCCACCAAAAATGAATAAAACTGACTAAGCACAAAACTCACCTCCACCATAACCTACTTGAGCTGGTTTCCAAGCAGCCTGTTCCCTCAAACCATGTAGTAGTTCATGGGTAGGTGATGATTTCCTACCACTAAAACGCTGATCCCCCTTGGAAGACATCCCTTTGCTCGAAGATACATTGGGTTTCGGGTCATCTGAAAAATCAGAAAAATAATATAATTCATGATTCCCGACTCTAACAGCCCCTAAAAATCAACTCAGGACAGAAATCTAACTATGAAAGAAAGAAAATGACATACGCCAAAAAGAAAACAATATCATATTACCTTAAGATAGAAGAATAGAAGCTCCCGAAGTAAGCTTCAACTTAGGGTCTGTTTGGATGCTAGCGGGCCCCTAGGGTTTAGTGGATGAACGGATGGGCAGTTAGGATAATAGCGGGCCCCTAGGGTTTAGTGGGTGGTTGGTGGAATAGCATGATCTAACGGTGAAAAACTTACAAGCACCAAGTGATTGGTGCTTTTACAAACACCATAACCGGATATATATATATATATATATATATATATATATATATATATATGTAGCTAGTGAACATGATCTAGACCACAACATATTTGACCTAATGATCATTTTTTTTAAGGATATTCATTTTTAACCGTTCATTTTTGTGTCCACTTGATAGACAAGAAAAGAATATCGAAAATGTATGAAATTAAATAATTTAGATCATATAGATTTAAATAGTTTTTATATATATATATATATATATATATATATATATATATATATATATATATATATATATATATATGAGTTCGGCTACTAAACTCTTATGAGTACGATCGACTTCGTACTCATAAGTTATTTTTGATAATAGAGTTTCCAAATCAACGATTCATACTATTAAACATGATTTAGAATATTTGAAACTTCTAAAAACTAAATTTTATAATTTTTTGATATCATTTACCATATGCAAGGATTTAAGTATCCATCGGCACGAGCCATATCCACCGTGCCGTGCCGTGCCAACAAGATACCGGCACGATACAGCCCCCGTGCCGATGGCATAGTTCAAAATCTTTTTTTCTTAAATTTACTAAGTAATTTTCTCAATAAAGTTTAAAATATTTGATAAAGATACATAATAAGCAATTAAAAAATTTTGTTGCTAAAGAAAATAAATATTTCATGCCATTATGTGTCGGCACGTATGTATTTTTTGTGACCGGCACTCATCGGCATGGCTCGGCACGCACCGTGCCGTACCGTGCCGGCAAGTTTTCGGCACGACCCCGTGCCACGACACTTAAATCCTTGACCCTATGATCAAAAGATCTCAAAATTGAAAATTTTTAACTTTCCCACCTAGCATCTCCACACCATAAACCCTAGAATCTCAACTTCCAACAATGAAATAAGCGGAAAAGCTGTAAAAGGACAAGCGCTAGCAAATTTCTTTCGGGATAGAATGTTTGCTAGTTTAACGGTGTAAAAGAATCAGAATAGGTTGAAATTTTGATAGAAAATTCTATTCACTATAGAGATCTATAACTCCAATCTTAAATTAAAGAATCCGATCCTCTATCTTTAGGAGGTCGTTCAATTTTGACCGTTCATTTTATGCTTCCTCGATGGACTTTATTATAATTTCAAAAAATTACAAAATTTATTTTCTAAAAGTTTAAAGTGCTCTAGATCACATTTAACGGTATGGATCGTCGATTTGCAAGCTCCGTCATCAAAAACAACTTATGAATACGAAGGGGTCTATACTCATAAGAGTATAGTAGCCCTACTCTCTCTCTCTCTCTCTCTCTCTCTCTCTCTCTCTCTCTCTCTCTCTCTCTCTCTATCTCTCTCTTTATATATATATATATATATATATATTGAATTAGAAATTACTATTTATATTTGGGATATTTTTAATATTTTAGTTCTTAAATGTAAAGCCATTAAATAGCTAATTTTTTTAATTTGAACACCCTAATAGCTAATTTTTTAAAAACTACAAAAAATTTGTGGAATTATATAATATGTATCCAATCAGTTTTTAAAATGAATCTGTGGAATTATTTTAGAGTTACAGAATACCGAATTTCATCTAGAGTAAAACCACAGTATTTAAACTCCATGAAATTACTTTACTACGCATCCAAGCGGGGCCTTACTCTAAAATACATAGGTCAAAAGAATTTTCTATTAAGAGTTCAATACTCACGTTGAAATGTTTTGGATTTCTCTCTGTCATTAGTGCCAGACTTTGGCCATCCTTTGTTCTGCTTCTCCTTCCGCACAGGCTTAGCAAGCGATACTTTGATATTGACCTGAACACATAAATTTAAAAGAATGACCGATTTTGCCAGATGAAATATTTTCCTCTCCAAATCCTCCTATATACATTTAAAAACAACCTTTGATCCATTGTCGGTCAGTTCTTCCTTCTCAAATGAATCGATGCATGAAAGAGCAGCCTCTCGAGTGGCGTAGTTAACAAATGCAAAATCCTTCCTCTTAGCTGAATGCATATCACGGGAAAGAACAACTCTCTCAATCTCCCCAAACTTGTTAAACAATTCTCGCAGCTTAGCTTGATCCCAAAGAGATGGTATCCCTTCAACATAGACAGATTTCACCTATATTGAGGTGAAAAATATCAGCTTAACTAGATGATAAAGACGTGCACCAAAATTACTCAAAACAAAATCACATTTCTGTTTATGAAAATAATTAATTCGTCTTTAAGTAAACTGATTAGGAATAGGACAACAGTGTAAGTGTGGAGATTTTCAAGTTGAAGGAAGTTGCAGCTTCTAAGTAGAATTTCAACAAAGCAAATATTTCTCATCAATGAACACTTGGAAGTTATCTTGGCATAAATATTGAGTTTGCCTACTCTTCAGTCGGGTTTGAATACCAAAACCATTTGTCACTTCTACAACTTCGGGAATGCGAGAGGCAAACATAACTTGTATGTGTAGGCTGACTGCTAGTTGCCGCTGTTTGGCATTCACACAAACATGAACAACTTGAAGCTCAAAGCACCACAACAAATGTAGTTGACAGCGAAAACAAGGTGAATCAACTTAATTCAGCTTCCTCTGGGTGAACACACATGTTTTTTGTAATCCCACTTCAAAATCCATGTCTCATTTCTTATAGGCATTAATAATGTTACAAGATCTACCACCATGATGCCACAAACCTAGAGGATGTTTTAGATAGTATGGTTTCCAAACCACATAAGAATTCACAGAAACCTTATGCATTTATATTAAGGATTTAAGTGTCGTGGCACAGGATCGTGCCGAAAACTTGCCGGCACGGTGCGTGCCGGGCCGTGCATATGAGTTCCGGTCACGAAAAATACATGTGTGCCGACACATAATGGCATGAAATATTTATTTTCTTTAGCAACAAAATTTTCTAATTGCTTATTATGTATTTTAATCAAATATTTTGAACTTTATTGAGAAAATTACTTAGTAATTTTTAAAAAAAAAAAAGATATTGAGCTGTGCCATCGGCACGAAAGCTGTATCGTGCCGGTATCTTGTTGGAACGATACGGCACGGTGGATACGACCTGTGCCAATGGATACTTAAAACCTTAATTTATATTAGCACCTCAAACAAAACAAAAAAAAAAATCCTAGTTTTTTTGGATTAAGTTTGAAAGTATATAACTTTATATTGTTAATCTTTCCTGTGTGCATGCCTTGAAAGTGATAACAAATTCCTTTGATTGTTAAAGCCACCGCGAGAGAGACAAAAAAAAAAAGGGGGAAAGAGGGAGACAAAAGACAGAAAGGTAACAACCTTCTGCATCACCTCTTCATCCGGATCATTCAATGGTTCCGTCCAGGCAACTTTGATATTTCGTCCCTTACCAAAAACATCTTTCTTTTGAAGCTTCTTGAAAGCAAGTTGTGCATCTCTATTTGTTTCAAGTTCAAGAAATGCAAAGCCACGATTTAACTCTGGATTATTAGGATCAGCCATAACTGTGACTGAGTCAATCTTTTCAATGCCTATTTCCTGCAGCAGCTTTAGGACCTGCACAACAAAGCAAAAAGAAAATGAAAGCTAATGCATTATCGATAACATTGCGATTGACAAAACTAAATCCAATTTATCTTTATTGATTTTAAAGTACAAAAAAGATAAATGTCTATGAAAGAGTAACTTACATCTTCTTTCTTCCATTTCTTGTCAATATTTCCAAGAAAAATCGTATCATTTTCCTCAAGAGTTGCAGCTCCACAAAGTTTTCCACAAATCTTCATTTTACACATAAAGAACAAGAGAGTAAGTTAAGACTTAATCTTACAGCATGGAAAAATGTAGAGGTTATTAAATGAATTAAGGCTAAAACCTTTAAGATAGCAGTCCTGCCAATAGCAAACATGTTATGAACGATTGGTGCCTCAGAAAAAAGAGATTGACTAGCAGATTACTTCATTAAAAATGATTAGCACTTCAACTAGAGAATTCATAATGTATGGTTACTTGAGCAGATGATGGCATACAAAAAGTCAAAGGGGTAAACCATTTTTAAAATAAAGGTGTCGAGGTGGTCATGCAACATAATCTATTAACTCAAAAATCTGCCCAGCATTACAGGGATCCAGAAAACTACTGCCAGTCCAAATAAACCCAAACCTGTTCATGATCCAAATTGCATACAGCTGTCTTTTGATTTTTTGTAAAGCAGTATCCTTCATCTAAGCACAGTTATCTTCGACACGGATAGTTTTGCATACATGCAGTTACAGCAGAATATAGTTTAGCCATTGTCATCTTACTAACAAATGAAAGGACAACGTGCAAACAATCACGGATCAAAACTAGGATCATGACAACTAAATCAGTCAATTCTCAGACAAATGTTATTAAAATATATATATATATATATATATATATATATATATATATATATATATATATATATATAAAAGATCTTGATCATCCTTGGAAGTTAAGAAATTTAAAAATAAGTAACATGAGGGAGCCCAAGATTGCTCCCCCAAAAACCATCTGACAGGTGCTTCCACCTTTACAGGGTGTTAAGTAGGCTTTACGATACACATACATTACAGATTGGCAGGTATCCCGATGCACATAACTTGAGGGCATATCTAGAGTCTATGTGCTTAAAAAGCACCCCAGCTGCAACAATGTACTTACTTGGCACATCATTGGTAATAGGGATGTGCAGATATGTCAGTGAAATAAGAAATCAAACCAAACAGTCAGGTTAGTTTACAACAGGAAAAGACAATTTGTCTCGGTTAAGTTTCATTTTCCAATTAGAAAAAGCAGTTTCAAACAGAATCTAGCGGATTTCAATGATTTTTGAAATGTTATGTATAAACATTTTATTCTTTCTAATATTTTTTCTAGATAAAAGATAGATCTATTTTGACACAAAAAGTGTCACAAAATGCAGACACGCTCTACTGCCAGAGCTTGCCAGTTACAAATGTTTGTTTCATGTTCAATTTCTAAACAGAAAGAAGATGCAAACCAACATAAAAGAACTAAAACAAACCTAAATTTCCATAGTTTTGGCTTTATATTTCATCTTTTTTCACTTGGCTTTTGATGAAGATGTTTCCATAAACTGAAAATCATGCTTAGTTCAAACAGAACCGCGAACAACCCCAGATATTATTTTGTTGCAAGACTGCTAAACAAACGATGATGAAATGCATAATATAAGAAATGAATTCTAGAAAAAGGCCCTCCTAAGCTTTCTGAAGAAGTTACAGCAATCGTTTCGACTGTTATAATACTTGGCGGCACTTCAAACTTAAAACAGAAAGAACGTTTACGTAAATGTTAACTAAAAGAAATCTTAATCTCTATTTCCTTTATGTTTTTCCTTTTTCCTTTCCTTCTTGTGTCCACTATATAGGGGGAATGGTTCATTAGCCTCATAATGAAAACTAAAACAGAAAGAAGAATTGTTCTGCATCTCTCTAAAGTAACTAGTACCTGATTCAGATGCTAAGTCCCAGAAAAATAATGTTATTGCACATGAGGTATGCATGATAGAGGAAAAAATTAGGATTATTCCTCGTCAGATTACGTATCCCGCATTATAATTCTTGTTTCCACATCTAAATAGCTCTGCTGAAACAGGTAATAGATAAGTAATTGCATAGAAGAGAAAAAGTTACCTCCACTTTAGATAACTCGGAGACGGCCTTCTTAGCCTGAACAGGCTCCTTGTACCTCAAGAAACAAAACCCCTTGTTCTTCCCCGTCTTCGCATCCATCATCATTCGCACCTCCATGATTTCCCCCGCCTTGCCGAACACTTTCCTAACATCCTCCTCCTTCGCATCCCGATCCAATCCCCCTATAAATATCTCCGTCTTCCTCCGCTTTTGCCGCTCAGTTAACCCGGCCTCCTCATCTCCAGCTCCTTCTGCCGCGTCCTCCACATCATTGTCCTGAGCCTCCTCCATCTCCTCCTTGCTCTGAGCTTCTGGAATCTCCTCCTCGTCCTCAGATTGCTGAGGGGCGGCATCAAGATTAGGGTTTTCAGGCTCCGGCTTCTCAGCCAGGGCTTCGTCTGCGGCCTCGGGCTCCGGCACTGGCACCGGCGCCGGCAAATCCGCCGGTTTTGCGGCTTCCGCCGCACCCTTAGCGGCGAGCGAGCCCTTCGGAACGAGCTTCCTGATGATCTTCTTCTTGATGACCTTCCGGACGACCCTCTTCACGGCGCTCTTCACTGCCGCTGCATTCGGGGCTTCCTCCGCCGCCACCGCCGGCGGAGCTTCCGAGGCGTCGGCAGAGGCAGCTTCTTCGGCGGCGTTCTCGGGGGCTTCGGGCTCCGACGGCTCCGGCGCCGGGGGTGGTTCTGCTGCGGCGGCGGAGATGGGGCTTTCAACGGCGGCGGCTGCGGCCGGGGCGGGGGGAGGAGATTGGGGTTGGGGTTGGGGTTGGTGTTTGGATTTGGAGGCGGGGGTTTTGCGAACGGTTCTCACAACCCTCTTCTTGGGCGCCATGGTTTCGTCTCTCTCGCCGCTTCTCTTTATTCTTTTTTTTCTTTTTTCTTTTTTGTAACTCTCTTTCTACAACAATGACTCACTAGGGTTCAGGCGAGGAGAAGGGAGCCGAAGGGATTCGCTCCGGATATATATATATATATATATATATATATATATATAATATATATATATATATATATATATATATATATATATATATGAGGTTAATTGCATACATGTCCCTCCAAATATGTCGAATTGCAAATATATTCCTGCAAAATTCAACTTTTCATATTTATCCCTTCAAAAATCCAAAGTTTTGCAAATATGCCCCTCTGGTTAATCTCCGTTTGGAATCTGTTTATTTTTTAACAGATTGGATGTGAAATTATTTTTTTGCCCCTTTATAAATATATCCCTCCAAAAATAATACCATTATACTTATTACAAATATATCCCTCCAAAAATATAATATGGAAAGGGTAAATATGTAAATTTATTTTTTAATCTAACCAAGGTTAAGCATTTAACCTAGAGTTAAATTAACTTTTCTAACAGAGATGGACGGTAGGGGCATATTTGAATAACGGTGGATTTTTGAAGGAATAAATATGAAAAGTTGAATTTTGTAGGGATATATTTGCAATTCGACATATTTGGAGGGACATGTATGCAATTAACCCTATATATATAGAGAAGAGTAGAGCTTATATATTTTTAAAAGCAAGTTCATTCACACTTGTGAATTTTTTATCATTAAATTTGTATTAGAATTTGTACAAATTTTATGATAATATATATATATATATATAGAGAGAGAGAGAAAGAGTAGAGTTTATATATTTTTCAAAAAAAAAAAAATATGCTTGTGAATTTTTTATCTATTCATGCTATTATACTTTTTCTTTTTCGCTTTTTAGTTGACTTTATATTAGTACAAATCTCAATATAAATTTAATAATAAAAAATTTATAAGTATAGAAGAACTTATACTTTTGAAAGTATATAAGCTCTCCTATATAGAGAGAAAGAGTAAGTCTTCTATGCTTTCTAAAGTACGGAAACCTCAGTACTTATAAGTTGTTGTCGATGATGCGAGACATTCAATTCCATGATCGGCTTCGTTAGACATGATTTACGCTATTAGAACTATTTAGATATTAAATTTTATAATCTTTTGATATTATTTACCAAGCGATCAAAGAGTTTAAAAAATGATCATTTTAATAGCCAATATAGCACGTTTGTAAGTTCAACGGTATAGAACAATTCAAAATAGGTAAAATTTTAATAGAAAATTCTACGTAATATCAAGAGTAAGATCAAAACTTGCAATTTGAAATTTGAGTATTTTATCACTATTTTTTATGAGATTTTTATTTTCAACCTTTTATTTTGAGATTACTCGTTCATTACGCAAATAAAATAAAAAAATATATAAAATTTGATTTCTAGATAGTTCCAACAATTTAGATCATGTCTAATGGAGTCGATCATCGAATCGAATGTCCCATCGTCGAAAACAATTTACAAGTATGAAGGCCACGTATTTTCGAAAGCATATAAGCCTAGCGCACTCTCTCTCTCTATATATAAATATATAGAGAGAGAGAGAAATATAGAGAGAGGTTGTATGGGAGAGAAATGAGCTGGAATGCTATAAGTAGTAAACGATTCTATTGTCACTCATTTGTTTTCGATGATGAAGCTTCTAAATCAACGATCGATACCGTTGAATATGATATAGACCACTAAAAATATTTTAAAATTAAATTTTAAATTTTTTTGATATTATTGACCTAGTGATCAAAAGATTACAAAATTTATAATTTTAATGGTAGATATAAGCCGTTTGCTAGTGATGTAAACAATTTTAAATTAATTAAATTTTGATTAATTTTTTAAAAAAACTATTTAAGATCAGATATATATTCTTATCTTGATTACAAGACTTCTATCATTATTTTTTAAAAAAATATTTATTCTTAGTCGTTTATTTTTGTGTCCACTTGATGAAGAAAAAAGTATAAAATTAAATTTTCAGATAATTTAAATGATCTAGATCATTTTTAACGGTGTTGATTATCATTTTAGAAGTTCTATCATCGAAAATAAATGGGTGACAACGAAACATGTTTGATATCGATAATTTTTCGGCTTATCACTCTCTTTATATATATATATATATATATATATATATATATATATATATATATATATATATATATATATAGTCCGACTACTATACTCTTATGAGTAAAATTTTTTCGTCTTGATAAGTTGTTGGCCCTTGGATGAAGGAATGTGCGATTATCATTATAGTAGTCCCTAGGATTTATACTATTTCACCAACAACCCACTAAACCCTAAGGGGACCACTATCATCCTAACCGCATATCCCTTTATCAAAGGGCGAAAAAGTTATGAGTACAAAGGGGTTTATACTCATAAAAGTATAGTAGCCCTAAGCTATTATATATATATATATATATATATATATATATATATATATATATATATATATATATATAGAAAGAGAGAGAGAGAGAGAGAGAGAGAGAGAGAGAGAGTCCGGCTGGCTGGAATACTATCGATAATATTAAACAATTGGTGCTACCAAGTTTCCAGTCCTTGAATGAAATGATGCACGGTTGGGATTATAGTAGTTCACTAAGATTTCTACTATTCAACCAACAACCCAATAAATCTTAGGGGATCACTATCATCCTAACTGCACATCTCTTAATTTAATGGTTAAAAAATTAGTGACACCAATGACTTGGTGCTATCAATAGTATTCCAGCCTAATTATATATATATGGGTGTCAACGAGCCGAACACGAGCTGGCTCGTTTAAATATCGAGCTGAAAAATTCAGCTCGTGTTCGGCTCGTTTATTAACGAGCCGAACATGAGCTGACTCGCAAACAACAAGTTTGATTTTCATTCCTATTGAAAATTTTTTTAAAAATTACAATTTTAATCTAATAATTAAAATTCATAAAAAATTAATAGTCTAAAATCTAAATAGTAACTCGATCCGTTATTGAGCCAACACGAGCGAGCTGATCCCAGCTCATGTTTGGCTCGTTTATTAAACGAGCTAAAAAATTCGGCTCATGTTCGGCTCGTTTACTAAACGAGCGATTCGATCTCGAGCTCATTTCGAGTCGAATACGAGCTGGCTCGCGAACAGTGAACGGAATTGTCACCCCTATATATATATATATATATATATATATATATATATATATATATTATATATATATATATATATAGAGAGAGAGAGAGAGAGAGAGAGAGAGAGAGAGAGAGAGAGAGAGAGAGTAGAGCTTATATAATTTCAAAAATAAAGCCCAACTATACTTGTAAATTTTTTATTATTGAATTTACATTGAGAGTTGTGCTATTTTTTTTTTTTTTCTCTCTCTCTCTCTCTAGTTGATTTTACAATAGCACAAATTTCAAATCAAATGTAATGATAAAAAATTCATAAGCATAAGTAGACTTGTGCTTTTGAAAGTATATAAGCTCTACTTTATATTTATATATAGGCTAAATTACAGAAAACCCCCCTCTAATATCCCGCTTTTCCACTTTACCCCCCTGTCATTTAAAAGTCGACAATCTGCCCCCTCGTAATTATCGAATTGTGCAATAACCCCCCCGCCGTTAGTTGACCGTTAGTTGACCGTCAGTTTTTTTAAAAATATAATTTCATATACCCAAAATACCCTTGGAAAATATCCCTTAAAAAAAAAAAAAAAAAAAAAAAGAAAAACTTCGGAATAGAAAAAAAAAAAAAAAAAAAAAAGAGGAGGGCATAATGGTCATTTTACCCCATCTGTTAACGGTGTTGCCCCCTAAAGACATTTCTGAAATTACGAGGGGGCAGATTGTCGACTTTTAAATGACAGGGGGGTAAAGTGGAAAAGCGGGATATTAGAGGGGGATTTTCTGTAATTTAGCCTTATATATATATATATATATATATATATATATATATATATATATATATATATATATATATATATATATATATAGTTGGGCCCAACTTTGCCACCTATTTTGTAGCCATTAGATCGCATTGAGATTCGTGGAGGCTCTTTAATGAAAAAAAGAGAAAAAAAAAAGTAAAAAATAAAAGTAAAAAATAAAAAATTTTCTTTTTAATTAAAGGGCTTGCACGAATCTCAATGCAATCAAATGACTACAAAATGGGTGGCAAAGTTGGGCTGGTGCTATTAATAGCATTCCAGCACAACTCTATATATATATACTGGAATGATATTAATAGCATCAAATTATTAGTGCTATTAAATTTTTAACCATTAAATTAAAAGATGTGCGGTTGAGATGATAGTGGGTTTAATTGATAGTTGAAAAAATAGTGAAATCTAACGGATGAAAATAATCAAAGATAGAAAATTTGATAGAACCAAATTCTTAAAACTATCGATAACATAGTTGCCGAACTCTATATATATATATATATATATATATATATATATATATATATATATATATATATATATATATATATATATATATATATAGTTGGGCTGGAATGCTATTGATAGCACCAGCCCAATTTTGCCACCCATTTTGTGGCCATTGGATCGCATTGAGATCCGTGGAGACTCTTTAATGAAAAAAAGAAAAAAGAAAAAGTAAAAAGAAAAAGTAAAAATTAAAAAAATTTTCTTTTTAATTAAAGGACTTGCACGAATCTCAATGCAATTCAATGGTTACAAAATGGGTGGCAAAGTTGGGCTGGTGCTATCAATAGCATTGCAGCACAACTCTCTCTCTCTCTCTCTCTCTCTCTCTCTCTATATATATATATATATATATATATTAGTATGCTTAATTACATCGTGGTTGACTATATTCTGCCTGGTTTGCTAAGGTGGAGACTGAAGACTTAAATATGATATTATTTTTATTAATAAGTTTAAAAATATTATAATTATAAAAATAATTATTTTAAGATTTTATTTATAAAATCAGATTTATACTGCAAATAAATCATCGCTTTCTAGTTTTATTTTTAATATTTAATATTATACATTTTTTAAAAAAATTAAATATAAAAAATATATAAATGAGGTGAAACTACTTATAAATAAAAATTTAAAATATCTATATATATAATTAGAAAGCTATTTGTACATCTCGAATATAAGCGTAAAATTTACATCCTGATCTCTCAAAAATTATAATGTATTTAATTGTGTTATCAACTTTTTTTTATGATAAAAATGAAAAAAAAAATTTAAATTTCTAGAATTATGTAAGATCTATTTTTTTTTCTCATAAAAGTAGATTTACTGTAAAAAAATTTGCATGCACCTAGTCTATAATTATATATAATATGCACCAAATTTATTTTTATAATTTAATATATATATATATTCGAGTTCGAATCTTAATTGATTTACATTTTCTGCGAAGTTTATTTCAAAATAAACTAAACGGATAGTATGCTACATTTCTTTCTTTCTAAAGAAAAAACAAAAAAAAAAAAAAAAAAACTCGTCTATAAAAAAAAATTTCCCTACATCTGATCTATAAATATTACATACACCAACTCTCATTTTTTAATAATTAATATTATAAAATTTAAATATAATTTCATTAATATAATTCAGGCTATATAAAGAGTCTCTATATACAAAATTATAAGATTTTAAATTTTTATATCAGATTTTTCAAAACAAAGTATAAAAAATTTACTTATATATCTAGTTCACCAAATAGTATTATTTGCTTTAATGTAGGTAAAAATGTATAGATATTTCTCAACTATAATTCTTTTGAATTGAGACCCACTTAAGTTCTTTTTATATATATATATATATACTTACTTAAATTTAAAAAAAAAAATTAAAATTTTTAAATTTAGTGAAATTACTAATAAATTTAATAAAATTTATGAAAATTTTGATAAAATTACTTTAGTCAAAAAATTAAAAGTTTAGTAAGTTTCTATACATATTTACTATAAAAAAATTGGTAAAAAAAATGTGTGAAGAGCCTCTAGACTATTAAGACGCTTTAAAATAGACCGCTCAAATTTATTTTATTAACTGATTTTTTTAATTTCTAATCTTTTTTATGATTAATTTTAGTTAATTAAAATTTATACAAAATTCGATCAAATATTTTTTACATATATTATTTTATATGATATAGATTATATTTCTAAAATTATATTTTAGTTTGAATGGTGAATGCTAGTGACTCTTATAGAAGTTTTTTTTTTTTTTTTTTTTTTTTTTTTTTTTTTTTTCTGTGTATGAAAATTAATGAATTTCTTTATTTACGATTTCTATTTTTAGTATGTGTTGTTACTAAAAATAGTTTTCATTTATGTGATATTTTTATTAACTAATAGTTAATAAATATCTATTAAATTAGCTATATTTTTAATTTATATAAATTTTTTTAATAATTTTTTTTTACATATATCTTTATTAAATACTTTATATGGCATAAAATATTTTTAAATTTTTTTTAATTAATAAATAAAATATAATATAATATAAATTTTGTAATTAAAATTTATTATTAAAATGTTTTATATTCGTAGTATCGTGGTGCATTCACTAGTTTACTCATTTTATTATTAAAATATTTTTTTTTCCATTTTATACTATAAGATATTCAAAAAAAAAATTTTAAATACTTTTCATTTTTTTTCATACTATAAAATTATAATTACAAAATATATAGTATTGTCTATATTAATGTATTTGAGGACTAGTTTGATAATTGGGTAATTAAAATTAGTTTGTATATTATTAATATTTAAATTTTTTAAAAAAATTATAATTTATTTTTTTTATACTATAAAATTATAATTACAACTGCGGAGAAATATGTTGCATGGCGGATGCAACCGAAGCTACATGCTTCTTTCGATGGTGGTTAATATCGTAATTTTATATTTACAGTAAAAAAAAATTATAAACGTTTTTAAATTTTTTAAACTTTCTATCCTCGAATTAGCAAACTAAGCCTAGAGTGTTATTTTCATTTAGTACAGTTTTTTTTTTTTTTTTTTTTTTTTTTTTATCAAAGGTACAGTCAAATTATTATTTTCTTATCAACCATTATAATATATTTTTGACTAAATTATAAAAAAAAACTTCCATAATATACTGTTTTTTCCCTTACCCCGTATTTAAAAAATTTATATTTTGCCCCCAGTAATTATGGAATTAAGCATTTACACTCCCGTCAGCATTCCATTAGTGAGCCGTCAACTTCTTAGGTAATATACCGAAAATATCCTTCAACCTCTTCTCCGAGGTTGAGCTCCGTCGCTCCGTGAGGGATCCCGCCGCCGCCATTGTCGGGACCCCTCGGCGATCGTCGACGTAGTCGCCGCCCGGGCCCTCCACGGCGACGGCGCTCCAGGTCAGGCGCGGCCCGAGGCTGGTGGGGTGCCACGTGGCGGTGCCCTACTCGCCGCACCACTGCGCGCAGCACGCGCGCGCCTGCACGCGCGTGCTGACGCAGGTCAGCGCGCGGGGACCCGTGCCTCCTCTGGCGCGGGTCAGCGCGGGTGAGGGGGGCCGTCACGTGGCGCGCCCCCATAGGCTTCACGCGCCGCGCGGGGACGCGGCTCCCTAGGCACCCCCGACCTCTCCGACGGCAGGGGAGACGACGACGACGACGACAGGGTGGGGAGGAGGAGGAGAGCTTCTCGGCGGGGATGGGCGCGGGGGCGGCGGTGGAGTCGGAGGGGAGCAATGCGGCGACGCTGCTTCTCTGCCGTCATTGTAAAGCATAGGGATAAAGATGGCATTATCGTCATTTTACCTATTCTGTTAACCCCATTTCCCCCTAAAAATAATTATGTAATTACGAGAAAGAAAAATGTAAGTTTTTTAAAGACAGTGGGCAAAGTGAAAAAATGGTATATTATAGGAAGTTTTCTGTAATTTAGCCTATATTTTTCACTCTATATATATTAGGATTTAAATTTTTTGCGCACAAATCCAAATATATTTGTAAATTTTTTATTATTGAATTTGTATTGAAATTTATACTATTTATTTTTTCTTTCTCTTCCTTTAGTTGACTTTACAATAGTACAAATATTTATTTTTTCGGCGCTATCTTATCGGTGAAATATAAAAAGAGATTATCAACACCATTAAATATAATCTATATTATTTAAACTTCTAATGAATCAAAAATTATAATTTTATAATATTATTTACGTGATGATTAAGTGATCTAAAAGTTATTTTATTTTAGTGATTAAAAGTTATCAATTTTAAAATTAATACTAGATAACAATATCAAAAAAATTTTAGCATTTAATTTTAAAAAATTAAATTAGTCTTGATTAAATTTAATGATGCTGATGACCAATGAAAGTTAAGTCCCGTGGTATTAGTTTTTTTTTAAAAAAAAAATAAGCTATTTATTTGTAAATTCTAAAAAAATATATATTTTATATTTTATTCATTTAATAAGTACGATAATTTTATTAGTCACGTAAAGTGATTAGTAAAAATATTCGCCTATATGATACACTACTTTGAAAGGTATACATAGCATTATTTTTTTGAAACAGTAAAAGTGTATAGACGACTCTCTCACTATAGTTTATTGTCGAAATGGTCCTTCGGTGTATTTGATTAACATTTACTAATTTAGTTACTTAAATTAAAATTAAACTTAATTACACATTATTGTCCTTTATGATTTTTTATTTATCTTCAAAGAGACCACCAAACTATCACTTTTTCTTACCAATCTCTGTATTATTGTCAATAAATAATAAGAGTGTATATAAATGGATGAGAAAAAACTCAAATAGTTAGGAAAAATCTAACATAGCTTTCAATGGATTTTTGGGGTACCTCTACTCTCTCTCTCTCTCTCTCTCTCTCTCTCCTTATCTCTCTTGCACCTGCACTTATACTTGTGCCTCCTACTGATCCTATTATGATTAATTATTATTGTCTGAACCGGATCCTTACCACCCTATCTGATAAGTTTTATGATATTTACTGTAGTATTCAGACTGCTAGGGAACTCTGAATTTTCTTAGAACAGAAGTATGACCAGATTGATCCTACTAAGAAGAGATACCAAGTTTCAGATTTGCTCAAGTTTAAATTGGTAGATAGTAAACCAATGTCTGACCAGCTTCAGAATTTTGAGTATATTATTGAGCAGCTTAGATTTAGTGGTATAGATCTATATGAGAGTTTTCTAGTTGCCACTTTAAAAGATAAGTTGCATCATTTCTGGTCTAATCATGCCAATGATCTGAATCACAATCAAAGAAAACTGTCCCTAAATTTTTTCCTAAGATCTCTTAGGATAGAAGAAACCAACCGAGTTAGAGATAAGAAGCCTAGAGAGCCTTCTACCCAATCCAACTTAGTAGAGAATCCGAAACCTAAGGGTAGAAATTTTCAACCCTTTAGGAACTTTAAGAAGAAGTCTTTCCAGCATAGAAAGTTCAACCCAAACTTTAAGAAGCCTGCACCTAAGGGGAGTGGAGTGAATTCTGGATGCTTTATGTGCGGGAAGACGAACCACTTTGCGAAGGACTGCTATTATCGCAAGACTCGGCCTTCCGCGCCAAAGAAGAAGGGAGCTCCTCCTGAGCGTCAGCTGAACATATTGACTGATGTACCCAACCCTTCTGACTCCACTATCAGGTTAGGATCTAGCTTATCCGAGGTTAACCTTGCTCTTAGTTCTTCTGATTGGTGGATTGACATTGGAGCAAATGTACATGCTTGCTCTGACCGCTCTTGGTTTTGCATTTATCAGGACTCAAGTGGAGGATCGGTGAACATGGGGAATGCAGCATCTTCGCGCGTGCTTGGGACTGGTCGAGTGGACCTGAAGTTGACCTCTGGGAAGACTCTTTCCTTGCACGGCGTGCATCATGTTTTTGATCTTAGGAAGAACTTGATTAGTGCTTCTCTTTTAGTTCAGCAAGGATTTAAGTTTGTTTTTGAATGTAATAGAGTAGTAATTACTCAAGGTGTAAAATTTATTGGGAAAGAATTTTTGAGTGATGAATTATTTGAGCTTTCTGTGATGACTTCTACTATTAATGAAAGTATTATTTTGAATGTTGTTTCATCTGATGTTTGGCATGGAATATTGGGACATGTGAATTTTAATACTATTAAGAGATTGATGAATTTTGATTTAATTTCTAAATCTGTTTCTAAAGATCATAAATGTGAAATATGTACATGTGCAAGCTATGGAACCTAGGAAACCTTTTAAATCTGTAGATAGAGATTCTGATCTACTAGAATTAATACATAGTGATGTTTGTGATGGATGTAGACCCAATAGGGGTGGAAGCAAATATTTTGTAACATTTATTGATGGTCATTCGAAGTATTGTTATATTTATCTGATTAAGAATAAAGATGATGTTTTAAATAAATTTAAGATTTATAAAGCTAATGTTGAAAATCAATTGGATAAGAAAATTAAGATTTTAAGATCTGATCGAGGAGGTGAATATACATCGAATGAGATGACTATTTTCTGTCAAGAATTTAAAATTGTACATCAAGTAACTGCACTTTATACACCTCAATCTAATGAAGTAGCTGAAAGAAAAAATAGAACTTTGATGGATATGGTGAATTCAATGATTATTAGTTCTAGTGCACCCGAGAACTTGTAGGGTAAAGCCTTGATGACTGCTTGTGTAATTCTTAATAGGATTCCCCACAAGAGTTCTTCTGTATCTCCTTATGAAATTTGGAAGGGAAGGAAACCTAATATGAATTATTTTAAAGTGTGGGGGTGCCTAGCTAAAGTTAAGATTCCTGAAAATAAGAAGAGAAAAATTGGTCCTAAAACGGTGGATACTGTTTTCTTAGGCTATGCGGATGGTAGTAATGCTAATAGATTCTTGGTGATAAATTCTGAGGTTAATGAGATTTCTAACAATACAATTATTGAAGCTAGAGATGCAGTATATTTTGAGGATATCTTTCCTTTTAGAACTAGAGTAGATAGATCTGTTCCTGTTGAGACTATAAGTGGATCTAGTAGACCCAGCACTAGTGAACCTATAGAAGAGTCTGAACCTAGGAAAAATAAGCGTCCTAGGATTGAGAAGACTTTTGGTGATGATTTCTTTATCCTACTTGTAGAAGATACCCCATCTATCTTTGACCAAGCTATGACTTCTGTAGATGCATTATTGGAAAGAAACTGTTAAGTTGGAAATACAATCTATTCTACAGAATCATACTTGGGAGTTATCTGATTTACCTGTAGGTTGTAAGCCTGTAGGATGTAGATGGATCTTTAAGAAAAAGTTGAAACCAGATGGGTCTGTAGATAAGTATAAGGCTAGACTTGTAGCTCAGGGTTTTTTCCAGAAGCCTGGTGTAGATTATTTTGATGTTTATGCTCCTGTAGCTAGGATTAATTCTATTAGGATTCTGCTAGCTTTAGCCTCTGTCCATAATTTGATTATTTATCAGATGAATGTTAAGACTGCTTTTCTAAATGGTGATTTAGAGGAGGAGATTTATATAAAGCAACCTGAGGGATTTATTGTTGCTGGACATGAAAACAAAGTTTGCAAGTTAACGAAATCTTTATATGGACTTAAACAAGCTCCTAAGCAATGGCATTTGAAATTTGACTCTTTGGTAGTGAAAGATGGTTTTCATGTGAACATCTTTGATAAATGTGTGTACTCTAAGGATGTGACGCCCTGACTTCCCAAAGGGTCATCCATCCTAGAACTACTCTAGCTCCAGCACGCTTAACCTTCTTAACCTCTTGGGTCTTGCTACCACCCAAAATGCTATAGCCGGGTTAAGAGATTTAGTCCTATTATATTATTTATATATAGGACTAATATCCATTCCGGGGGTGTCACAAAGGAATACAATGGACAGTTAGTAATCCTATGTTTGTATGTTGATAATATTTTGATCTTTGGAACAAATATGGATGTAATAATGGATGTTAAGAAATTACTTAATAATAACTTTGATATGAAGGATCTTGGGCAAGCTGATGTGATTCTAAACATGAAGATCATAAGAAAAACAAATAAAATTATTATGAGCCAATCTCACTACTGTGATGACCTGGATCTCTGTAGAGCTGTGGTGGAGTTATTGGTGGCTTCTGGGAGCCTGTTTTGTGTGTTGGAGGTGTTTGTGCACAATTTGGACACGAGTGTTGGACTTCGGGCTTAAATGGATCACGTGGGTGATCAGTGGACTCCGTCGGATCTTCGGAAGTGGTTTCGCGCGAAATGAATATTAGAATTGGGCTCAGCGCGAAGTTTGGACAAAAGAACGTCTTTCCGGGTGCCTTCGGCAATTTTTAGAGTTGGAATTTGGCAAAACGGACGTCAAATTCGGATTCAGCGCGCGAAAACGGTTAAAATGGACTACCTACTTGACATTTTGCGCAACCGGTTACTGTTCATGCCGGAACAGTGATTCCGACCGCCGGCGGCGAGCGGCGGCGGCGGCGGGCAGCGGCGGAGCGCGGCGGATGGGCTCGGGCAGGCGGCGGAGCGGGCGCGGGCAGCGCGCGGGCAGGCGCGCGGGTGCGCGGGCAGGTGCGCGGTCCACAGGCCGGCGTGCGCCGGAGACGGGACACGTGGCATCGCGTGGTTGGGTCGGTTCAGTGGACGCGGTTCACGGAGTGGTGCGGCCGGTGCATGGACCGGGGTGGCCACGTGGCGGCCCGGGATTGGATGGTCTTCGTGCACACGGTGCACGCTGAGCCGCGGGTTTGCGGCCGTACGCACGTGGGCGCGGGCGCGGCGGGCGCGCTGACCGCCGTGTCGGGCGGGGCGGTGCCGCAGCACGTGGGCGGCGCCGCAACACGTGGGCGGCGCCCGCGACTGGCGCCGAGCTTTGGGGTGGCCACGTGGCGCAGCGGGAGTGGTCCCTCCCGCTGTTGCCTGTTTTGTGGGCCACGTGGAGGCCCAGGAAACTTCCGGGCGTGAACAGTGTTGGGCCCGGCCCAACACTGTAGCAGCCCGGAAATTTCGGGCGCCCGGAAGTGGGGACCCATTGGTCATTTCTTGAAATGTTGAGCTGGGCCTATATAAGGCCGATTTCAAGGCTGGTTTCGGGCTGCTTCTGGGCTTTTTCTCTCCGAGAGTTTTATACCAAAGTTCTTCCTCTTGGGCTGCTACATCTCGTGGAGAAGCTTGAGAATTTTTTGGTGGCACGCACTTCGAGGTTTCCGATTTTACGGCGCGGCGCGACGCTTGTTCATTTGTGATCCCCTTCGTCGCATTTCAGTGCGCGGACTCTCCCGAGCTACCCAGGCAGTATTTTTCAGCGATTCTTGCGCCATCGTCTTCACGACAGGTAAGGCTACGCTTCCCGTGTTTACTGGTTCTTCCCATTCCGAGCTTTTCATGGGTTTTTTGGATCATCTTGTGACCTCATTTTCTGGGGTGGAGTTTTGGACAGCGGTGCGGTATTTTGGCTATAACTTCGCGCACAGGCATCGGATTGGGGTGATTCAAAAGGCGATTTGCATCTACACATCACGAGGAATATCCCCAAATTTTCTTAGAATTTTCTGAATTTTCCTCGAAGGTGAAAAATCCCTGTTTACAGAAAGTTTTGCTACAGTTTTTGTGATTGGTGTATTTTGGGGTGGTTCCCTTGTCGGATTTGTTTCTCAGCGTAGGGAACTCGGTTTTTAGCATGCAGGTACTCGTTTCGACGGGCTCGTCGCGAGGATCACGACGGTATTTTTCTGGGAATTTTCTGTGCAGAGCTCGCAGGTGAAAATAGCACAACTTTGGACTGTTAACATAGGGACAGCGTGTTCTGGAGTTTAATTGTATGTTTTGGGATAATTGTTGTGCAGTGCTTGTGGCGGTGGGCTTGTTTGAGCGAGAGCACTATTGGAGCTTGGAATTAGCGATCGAGGTGGGTGGTTGTTGCTTTCCTCTATTTTGACATGCTGACTAGGACTATTAGAGTGATCCCCTTTATTTGGACATCTTGATTAATCAAGATTGGGGTTGGGTTTATGCATGCCTGTGTGGGGATAGGGTTGCTATGATAACGTTTAAACTTGCATGTGGAATGGAATATTTATTCGGGACTATATGATTACCCTGTTAGTGGTACTACTTGAGGGTAGGTGTCATGCATAGGTGGATACTGTTAATGATCAATGGCTTAAATGATTATTTCCTTGAGAACACTTGCATGCTTGTATGGACATCTAGATAGGCCATCTTTTGTCGCTACACTTTCATGCTGGAACTTGACTTAGGAGAAACCCTGTTTGCTTCTATTCTCCTTATTCTTTAGTCAGGTGGTTATGGTTGCTCGGGTTGAGCAGGGGTTGAGTTAGTGTAGCCGGGGCCTGGATTGTGGATTATGGGTTTTGGCGGCAACCGCGGATATTGGGCGGTTGACCGGATGTCGGTTATAGGACGTCGGTGGTAGGACATGGTTTAGCGGGTATCGCGGCGACCGCGGATTTTGGGCGATCGACCGGATGTTCATTTATGCATCGGATTGGGGGATCTGTGTTTCTTTTAGTGGAGGGGTGTGTTCCACTGGGGGCTTTACAGTTGTGATCTAGTCCTGCTTTTGATGTTGATTATACCGGCACGGTTATTGCCCGGTGGTGCTTTCCTCGAGTGGGTCGCTCCCCTCGAGTTCCCCTCCGGAGGCCGGGGCCAGGCAGTTATGGACAGTTTTGCTATCACATCGGCGCGGCTTACTTGCCCGATGATGAGGACGGTACGGGTTGGGTCCATCTGGGATGGTTGGTTACTGTTGCATACGGTTATTCCAGTCTAGGACTGTATCTTAGAGGCATAGTAGCGGTAGTTTCCTTTCTTCAGCAGTCATCATTGCTTACCATACTCCTTTCCTTTTTGCCTCTGGTAGACCTAGTGGGTGTGTCAGAGTTTGAGGTTTTACCCACTAGGAGAGGCTACTGGTTTTCTAGTAGTTCTCACCCCCATTCTTCTTTTTCTTTCCTTCTCCTTTGTTTTGCAGAGCCTTCTGCGGGTGCTGTTGGACATACAGTGGCGAGTCGAAGAGAGAGGACGGCAGAGTAGCTAGACAGTGGACCCGACAGTGAGTTAGCTAGACTTGCACCTCTTATGTATCCTATCTCAGACGGTTGTACTTTTGGGGTCTGGCTTTAACCAGCTGGTTGTATTTTGTGGTGAGCTGGGAGAGAGACTTGTACTTTATTCTACTGATACTTGTAATTTTTATTTCCAGTTCAGCCTGAGATGTAGTATTTTCTGTTCAGCTCTGTTTTATTGCTCTATTTTGGTATCTGATTTATCTGAGCAGGTTACCGACGCTTCGTGTATGCGGAAAATTTCGTGTGCACGGTGGATCTGTAGACGAGCCCGAGTTCTAGTTTACACTCGGGGCGTGACAACTACAGTGAACAAGTGTTAAATAAATTTGGATATTTTGATTCTAAGATTGTTGTTACACCTTATGATTCTAGTGTACATCTTAAGAAGAATAAAGGTGATCCTATAGGACAGAATATGTATGCTCAGATTATAGGATCTCTAGGTTATCTTGTAGATTACACTAGACCTGATTTAGCATATGCTGTGAACAAATTAAGAAGATATGTCCATAACCCAAATAGAGAACATTGGAATGCTTTAGAAAGAGTTTTGAGATATCTGAAAGGCACAGTATCTTATGGATTACATTTTTGTGAATTCCCTGCTATATTAGAAGGATTTAGTGATGCTAACTAGATAAGTGATACAGCTGATGTGAAGTCAACTACTAGATTTTTTTTTCTCCTTGGTGGAGCTGCTGTTTCTTGGAAGTCATCAAAACAATCATTGATAACTAGAAGTACAATGGAATCTGAACTGATAGCTTTAGATACCACTGTAGCAGAGGCTAAGTGGATTAGAGAATTTTTGTATGACTTGCCACTGATAGAGCGACCTTTGGCACCAGTATGTATACATTGTGATTACAGATCTGCTATTGACAAGTGTGCTCAAGAAAATGTGGAAATAAAGATGAATAGATTTATGAAAATAAGGCAAAAGTATATTCGGCAGAATATTAAGGAGAATGTAATTACATTGGAATTTGTGAGATCTGCAAAGAACTTAGCTGATTAGCTTACTAAAGGTTTGTCTAGGACAGTGATCCTAGAATCGTCGAGGGGGATGGGGCTTAGCCCACAATAGAAATTACCGGCGACGACAATCCAACCTCTTGAAGGTTTAATGGGTAAAAACAAATCGAATAGTTAGTTGTGCGGATCACTGCTTTTATATACTCATCCCTATGGCGACAGTACTCATTTATGCAAGTGGATAGTAAAGGTTTTACCCTGAATGGTTCCGAGACCCTTGAGGCAGGGTGTGACCTTGCAGGCACCCTTATCAGGACCTACTATATGTGTGTAGTCGTGAGGCCACGACTGTGGGAAGAGGGCGGTTTCCTAAAAACACACATGAATCGATATGAACGCATGGCCATAAAAGCGCTAACCCGCATAGAACCTAAACGACTGTATCATGTGTACTGTTTGTGTAAATCCGATTCACCAGCCTTGGTTCAAGGCGAAGTCCACCATTGTGCCCTCGGATGTACATAGACCTGGACTAAGTGAAGGTTCAAACCCGAAAGGTACCTTCGCCGAATACGTGGTATAAAGGATCCAGCATCTGTTTTTGTTTTTGTATTTTGTTTATATTATTTTGTATTTCGTTTTTACAAGTTTTAAATCATGTAGGAATTGTTGGGTTTTATTTGGATTTGGTGATTTTAAACTTATGTTTTGGCTTTTGGTTTTATTTTTAGCCAACTTTGGGAAGTGTCATATTGGGCTACCCAAGAGTCTTCCTTGGGAAGGAGCTTGTGGGCTACCCAAGAAAGACTTTGTCCCCTGGTGAGTTAATGTGCTCTCTCACTTTGGTCTCTTTATATAGAGAGCAAGAGAGCTTGGTTAAATAGAAGCTACAATTTTCTCCTCTCTAATTTACAGAGAAGTATACTGAGATTTACATTGCAATTTTCCTCTTTGAGTTTCTATTTTGCTGGATTTCTGAAAGACGTTGGGTTCGCTACGCACCATCCCGGAGTCGTTGCCGACGGGGTGGATAGTGATCGTTGTATTGCTATGGGTGATTGCCGGAGCCTCGCACGTGGAGGGGCAATCTCGCTTCTAGGACAGTGCTTACGCACGCCTCGGCATTCACATGCTTCATCTAAACTTTGCTTTATAGTATTTCAAGTTTAAATCAAATTTAAATTACTTAAAAGAATTAATTTGAAAAGATAATTATTTTTCCAACAATCTCCCACCCCCCCCCCCCCCGCCCCGCCCCCGCCCCCGTTCTCCTCACCCAGCCGGTCCCGCCCATCTATAAAATCTCCCACCCCCCCCTCTCTCTCTCTACCTCGATCTCTCTTTCTCTATCTCTCTTTCACTCCCCCTTGCCCCATTTGGCGACGAGTTCTGTGGTTGGCTCCGCGCAAAAAAAGGATAGTGCTTTTTTTCATCCCTAATTTAGTTCAAACTCATTTTATCTATAAACTTATTATTTGAGAGTTGAGGGTGACGTGTCGTGCCCTCCTCAACCCTCTTCCCCCTCCCTCCCCCCACCTCTTCCCCCCCCCCCCCCCCACAACAACAAAAAAAAAAAAAAAAAATCCACCCCGCCCAAAAAAAAAAAAAAAAAAAAAAAAAAAAAAAAAAAAAAAAAATCCTCCACACAAAATATCTCCCCCCTCCCACAATAAAAATATCTCTCCCACCCCCACACAAAATATCTCCTCCCGTTCTCCTCCCCGAGCCGGTCCCGCCATCTATAAAATGCCCCCCTCTCTGTCTCTACCTCTCTCTCCCCCTCCGTTATTCTCACCCAGCCGGTCCCTCCCATCTATAAAATCCCCCCCCTTTCTGTCACGCCCCGAGTCCGCCAATTTGTACGGTTCGGGCACGCCAACAGACCCGCCAATCGGGTAAGACCTTTTTCTACCCGAAAGGAACGGTAACATCCATAATAACACAACAAGTGTATGCGGAAGCTCAATATCAGAGTACTAAAAATCACTATAAATTTAAAACTTTCATTCAATAACTAATGCGGAAATGAAAGCATACAGGAGTGAACCATAAATTAAACTTATTACACTTTACAATTCTGAACTTGCAAATAAAATTATTACATTTTCTTTACATAATTCCTCACCATACAAGGTTCACTCAAGAAATATATAGAAAGGGATACCTCTGCTAGACCCTCTAGGTCACTATGCTGCTGGGCCCTTGCCCCTGTCGTATGCCTCGCTGTCGTCTGCATCTGATCTGTCTCGACCGCTGCATCCATTCCCGAACCTGTGGGGGGGAGTCACCCAAGGGGTGTGAGAACTACGAGCGAGTTCCCAGTGGGTTCAACCACCGAGAGAAAGTGTCCTACACCACTTGGTCCAATGGAAGCAATAATAATAGTGTGCTAGGAAACTAAAATCCTCAACATCAATATGCAGCTATGCAATAATATATCACTACACTATCTGTGTACAACCATCGACCCAGCACTACTCTGTCTAGCCACACTAGGCTGCTAAGCACCAACTCGGCCACTATGCCGCTGTATACTGGGTTCAACTAACCCGGCCACCCTGGCCACTCTATTTTTCTTTATTCTTTAGATTCTGGTGCTTTAGTTCAAGTTAACCCTTGGAAATTCTTATCCAACGGGCCCGAGCCCGGTAGTCTTGCTACCATAAGATAAGATTTCTAAGGTTGCCGATAACACTCGCAAGTGTTACCCCGTCCTGCCGGGGGGACTTGTCATACGGGACACTGCCCGATAGGGTCACTGCCCAACTCTGACAAGAGTACTCTATCTACAGTCATACGGGTCGCTGCCCGGAGAGGGACCCTGTCCAACTCCTGACCGTTGTACGTTCACCCCCGGAGGTACGCCCGTTTTATCTTTAATTTTCTTTCTTTCTTTTTCTTTCTCTTTTTATTTTAGTTCTTAGCCTCTTTGCTTTTGAACACTTGCTTTCCTTTCTTATTCGAGCTTATAGCTCCCTTTTTGCCACTGGCAAATCACTTTCTCTTTTCTTGAGCATTTAGCTCCTTGCTTTCACTTTTAACCCTTCGAAAGTACCTCGTCCGACGGGTCACTGCCCAGGGAGTCCTGCTCCACTTGACGAGTCTCAAATTCGAAGGCGCCATTTCATTTTCTTTATGCTTTTAGCCACTTTTAGCTTGCTTTTAATCTTTGCCTTTTTGCAACTATTTTTCCTCTTATCCTAGGTCTTGCCATAAGGATAACTAGAGAGTCTCCTGGACTCTTAAACATTTCTCTTTTATTTCTTTAACTCAAATTGAAGTTAAAGTTATTATCCATTTGCCCAGACACCCTATGACCTTCTAGGGTTATATTTGATTAGCTCTTTAACCTTGGGATCTTATCCCACTTTCCTGATTCCTCATTGAATCCTAGAGTTAACTTAACTCTATTTTCCTGTTCCACTATTAACTTAGAGTTACACTGACTCTAATTCCATGTTCCACTGTTATTTTGGAATTACATTGACTCTACTTTTCTGTTTTCCCTTTCATATCTCCACACTTGATCTATTTCTCATTTTTCCTTTCATTCACCACACTTGATCTACTTTCCGTTCTCTTGATTCCTTACTGAATCCTAGAGTCAACTTGACTCTATTTTTCCTGTCTGTGAGTTTAAACTCTTCTAGCTCAACTTAGGTTCCCTTTACCTAAGTCCCATGTCATACCTGTCCTAGAGTTCCATGACTCTATGCTGACCTCTAGTTCACCTTAGGTTTCCTTTACCTAAGTTCCATGTCATACTCATCCTAGAGTTCCTTGACTCTATGTTGAACACTAGTTCTCCTTAGGTTCTCTTTACCTAAGTTCCATGTCATATACACCCTAGAGTTTTCTGACTCTATGTTGATCACTCTATCCAGTGTCCTTAGGTTATCACCTAAGACCATGCCACTCATCCTTCCTAGGATAACTCCTAAGTTGATGTCACTCGTCAAACCCTAAACTAGGTTTTCTCCTAGTCTTACTACCAATCAAACCCCTATACTAGGTTTTCTCCTAGTCTTACTACCAACAAGTTCTGTTCCCTTATATCACATGATTTCTAGGGTTGTACCCTAACATGATCACAGTCATCAAGTAATTACTCATTTCTACGCATGCAATTATTTTCATATCCATCATAAAAAAAATATTTATCCTCTAAGTCCTTTTTGCACATGAAAATGAATTATCTCCTTTTGGCAACTGACAGTTGCATTTATCATCTGTGTCCATCTACACATACAAATTTATCCCCTATTGTGGATAAATCATAAATATCACTTTTCCTCTAAATTTCTCTACACATGCACATATATCATCTGTTATTGGCAACCAACAGTTGCTCTTTTCATCTGTGTTCCTCTAAACATGCAATCTTATTCATAATTACCTAACGCCTCTAACAGGCTACTATCATGCTTCGAATCGAAAAGCAAAGGAGCAAGGGGAGAGGTCACCCAATTTCGGCAGAATTCCCCACCTTGTAGTGTACCCAATTGCTTGTAGACACTTGCAATTGGTCTCCGCGCGATTCCACTTGTCTCCTCGAGCTTGCACGCAAAACGATGCACTTCTCTCGAGTCTGCACGCAAAACGGTGCACGTCCATCAAACCTGCACGCAAAACGATGCACGTCACTAAAAATCCACACGCAAAACGGTGTGCGTCATTTTAGTCTGCACGCAAAACGGTGCGCGTTAAATCAACCGGCACGCAAAACGGTGCACGTACCTCGAATCTGCACGCAAAACAGTGCACGGTCTACGGAAGGGTTGCACGTAAAACGGTGCACGTTTTTCTAACCCTGTACGAAAAACGATGTATAATATTAGAAAGCGCACGCAAAACGATGCGCGATAACACAACCGGCACGCAAAATGATGCACGTACCTCAAATCTGCACCCAAAACGGTGCACGCCTCGCTGTCGGGTTGCACGCAAAACGGTGCACATTTTTCTTGTCCTGCACGCAAATCGATGCAAAATATTAGACTTGCACGTAAAACGGTGCACGTTTTTCTAACCCTGTATGAAAAACGATGTATAATATTAGAGAGTGCACGCAAAACGATGCGCGACAACACAACCGGCACGCAAAACGATGCACGTACCTCAAATCTGCACCCAAAACGGTGCACGCCTCGCTGTCGGGTTGCACGCAAAACGGTGCACATTTTTCTTGTCCTGCACGCAAATCGATGCAAAATATTAGACTTGCACGTAAAACGGTGCGCGATAAAACGATCTGCACGCAAAACGGTGCACGCTTAACTGTAAAGTTGCACGCAAAACGGTGTATATTTTTCTATCCCTACACGAGAAACGATGCATAATATTAGGATCGGCACGCAAAACGATGCGCGACAGCACAAATTGCGCGCAAAACGGAGCACGTACCTCGGGTTGGCACGCAAAACGAGGCGCGCCAAAATTGTCCCCGACAGTCTGCGTAACAAAACGGCGCAGTAGAACTCGGTCCCAACACGCAAAACGGCACGGGGTCAAATTTAATGTCCAAAAAGGAACCCTACAAATTGTGCCCAAAAATACCGAAAAATAACGTTACCTCGTAAGCCGCGCCGCCCACGAGATCCACAGCGCGACGCACCCCACGAAATCCCCCCCCCCCCTTTTTTTTTCTCTTTTCTTCTCTCACTATCTCTCTCTCTCTCCCTCACTCGAAGCTCGGAGAAAAATGGAGAAGGAGAAATTTGTACACGGTTCGGAGGAGGAAGAAAAGAAGAAGAAGAAAAGGACATAGGAGGTTCATTGGACCCGGTCCGTGGCACCCACCAAGAGGAACCGCCATGTGGCGGTCCACCCCACAGGTGGGCGCGCACCAGCGCGCGCGCCCACTGCCCGCGCAGGAAGGCGCAGCGCCAGCTGTCCTCGAGCCGCGTGCCGTCGCCGTTTCAGAAATCCGTTTTCGTCTCGTTTTCTATCCATTCTTCGTCCATTTCCGTCCAAATTTGACAGGCAGCTTCGTTTCAGCTTAATTTATCACAGAAAATTTTAAATTTTCAGTTTGGGCCATTTCTGGGTCACCAAAAGCCTCGCTGTATCTAAAATCATTGGCGGACCCCGTTCTCACAATCCAGGTATCCGATCAACCCGAAATTTTTATTGGGACCTTAAAACATAATTACACAGCTCCCGTAATTTTCTCAGAATTTTTCGACACTGTTGGCGGAGCCCGTTCCCACTATCCGGCCTCCGATTAACGCGAAACTTTTTCTGTGGCCTTAAAACATATTTACGGGGCTCCAGTAATTTTCTCGGAATTTTCCGACACTGTGAATTTTCTACTAAAAATCTGGACCCCCTTTCTCAAATAAAATTCCAGAACTCTCATTTTAATCCCGGTTTGGGCCCAACTCGCTTCCACATATTCTTTACTCCCCTAACTTTCATAACACTAGTATTTCATACCACCTTTATTTACATTTATTTATGTGCCGAAAATTCGGTACATTACACTTTCTCTCTCTCTCTCTCTCTCTCTCTCTCTCCTTTGCCCCATTTGGCGACGAGTTCCGTGGTTGGCTTCGCACAAACTGCGCGTAAATGCATGCTGGGCGAGGCGCTGTGGCAGGGCACGACTCCCATGCACGCACAAGCATGCGGGGTGGCGCTGATCCTGCCAGCGGTGCGCAGCAGTGGGGCAGAGGGCGGCGATGTGGTTGCGCACAGGTAGCGCGCCTGCTTGGCAGCAACAGCGCGCAAGCGCGCAGGGTGAGCGGCGGCTAGGCGCTGGCAGGAGGCGCACGCAACAACAGGCAGGCGGCACGCGCGGCAGCAGGCGGGCGGCCCGCGCGCAAGACGCTGGCGGCGCGCTGGCAACGAGTCCTTGGGCCACACGCAGCGCTGGCTAGGGCTGACAGGCGCGCGACACTGGCTGCGGCAGAGCGCGCAAGCGCACGGCCTGGCATCGCGCGGTGCGGGCTGGTGCAGCAAATGTAAACTATAGACTATTTTATATATTTTATTTATATTTTATATATATTTTATGTGAATTTCTATCTCGAATTATTTTTTTATCTTATATTTGCTTTGTCTAAATTTTATGTAAAATATTTATTCGTTTACTGATTCGTGCTTTTGCTAAAACTATCTCGGATTATATATTCACCCCCTTCATATTTCTTTATGAACTACGTTCAATTACATATTATTATATTTTATCTTTAAATTTCTGTTTCCTCAAATTATTTTTTATTCTATTTTTTTTTACATATTTTTTGCTTTCCACCAGCGAAGAACGGTACTCATTATCCAACTGACAGTAACAGATGACAACAGTGATTAACCATGATGGGTAGTTAAACAGTAAAGTAAATAACTTAGCAGGTGCTAATGAAGGCAGAAGGAGAGATCAACTTGCGACATTGATGAGCAAAAAAACACTGATTAATAAAAGAGAAGTTTAGGAAAGCAACCTTTTACTTTAAACAGCTGCCTCTCAGATTGCGCAGATTGCAGTCCTTGAAACTTGGGCGATTGTTAATGTGTGTTAGCATGCATATGACATGCCTTAGCAGGCAGGAGGGGGAAAAAAACATGAAATTCAACCTGCAACCTCAATTTTCCCTTCAATTCAATCACATCCAGAATGATTGTTATTGTTTTTTCCACACGTTAAGATCGCAGAGAGCTAGAACATTACACAGACTTTCATGAATAACAAATAAATAAATTGAAGATCATAGCATGGTAATCTTAGCAATTGATACCAAATTCTCACCTCACCGCCGAGGAGTGTTACTTCAACAAATAAAACTTATGGGCCGTTACCGAATAATAATAGCAATATCAAAATTTGAAGTTGAAAACAAACCAATAATCCATTACGACCAGGTAAAATTCATATAAATTCTCAGAACTCTAAAGATTAAAAGAAGAAAAAAAAAAGAACAGAGCGAGGTCGCTGCGACCTCGCCACAACAAAAGTCTGAGTCCTGGAGTTGTTCTCACCAGATAAGACGCGGTTCTCAAACACAAATTGCGAAAACAAATCAAAATTACTGCAAAATACTCGGTTCGGAAGGAGGAGGTACTTCTAACTAAAGAGGCTGGTAGATTACTGGGAGACGCCCAACCACTTTGAGAAGTTCTCAAACTCGGTGTAGTCGCTGTCGGAGATCATCGTCTTGTACCATGCCTTCCCGGCGGCCTTGATTTTCGCAGCTTCCTCCTGCAAAAAGATCATTAAATTCATCAAATAATAACACATGGTAGGTAGTCCAATCAATGCATGTACCATGCCCAAAACAGAATAGTAGTAAGTGCAACTAATTCGCCGAAGCATGAGAAGCTTATCGTGTGTTCCGTTTCTACTAATATAGCCAGACAGTGAAGCATCAAATACACAACACTTCACCATATTGTTTCAAAGATAAAACCTTGCACTGGTATAAAACAGTGAAAGACGAAAAAGGCTTCTCCAGATTATGTCGGAAAAGTACAAGCAAAGAGCTAGAGAAGGACGGTACAAATAAGCCAGAGAAGGTGTATTAAAGAATTGGCAAGAAAAGCTATGATCCTGAAGAATTTATTGAAGTCCCAAGCTCAGCATATTGAGAGTAGCTGAGTGAGTGAACAGTATGAAGAAACAATGTCAAAGTGATTAACATTAAAAAAAAAAACACTCAACAAAAGCATTCACCACATTATGAAGAGAGAATAAATACACAATCTAATGCATCTGTTAGCAGAGAGCGATATTTCTCACCAGATCATGATAGCTACTACCGAAATCACCAGAAATTAAAATAAAGAAATGATCCACCTTCAGAGATATGGACACCAGATGTGTTATATCACAGTGCAATAGTAAAAGGCAGGAAAAAAATGATCATTTGGATAAATATTAAGTGGTAATTGCGCTGCGTCAAACAACATGATAGAAAGAAACAAAGGAAATGATCAAAATCAACAAGCCAGAGTTATAAATTTTTAAAAATATATATTATAAACAGGTCGAGTAGCATCACCAATTAGCAGAACAACCAAACAAATCACATCAAATAAAGAAGACAGGAACAAGTTTCTAGATTTTTGAGAGACTAAACAATTTCTTATGCAGATAATACTAAACTTCCAAAGTCATTCATTTTAGCAGAGAGATGCATAGAATTACAGATGTAAAAACACACAAAAAAAAAGGTTTAATGCACGACATCAGAATCATGCATTACCAATAACCATGAGCACATCATAATAAGGTAAATGCGGTACAAACATCACTACACGAGCAAATTAGATCGAATCAAACATGTCAACAAATTGTAGTATAATCATCATATGGTTGGAATAATCAATCAAGAGACGTCGCGCATAGTAGACATCACTACACGAGCAAATTAGATCGAATCAAACATGTCAACAAATTGTAGTATAATCATCATATGGTTGGAATAATCAATCAAGAGACGTCGCGCATAGTAGTATAATGCTCAGATTAGATTAGATTAGATTAGATTAGATTAGATTATATCAGATCAGATCAAATAAAAAAGGGAAAAATTAAACCTTGTTGAGCGGAGTCCTCTTCTTGTCGAGTTTCTCCTTCTTGGCCTTGACCCGCTGGGCCTCGGCGAGCAGGGCCATCCTCCGCGCGGTCTTGGCGTAGGGGTTGAGCCTGAGCAGGGTGTTGATGTTCTTGAGCGGGTTCTTCTTGAGCGACCTGCGTTTGACCTCCCTGTTGATGGGCCTGACCACGGATTGGACCTCGTCGGAGTTGATGATCCTGGAGAGGTCAGGGTTGGCCATCTTGGGGCGGGGGAGGACGAAGCCCTTCTTCTTCTCCGAGGGCTTGTCGAAGGTGCCGAGACGGAGTCGAGCTTCTCGAAGGCGGACTTGGTCCAGATGATGAAGCGCCCGAGGTGGCCGCCGGGGGCGAGCTTGAGAAGGTTGAGGCGATCGACGTTGGCGACGTCGACGCCGGGGATGTTGCGGAAGGCCTTGACGATCTTGGAACCCTCGGTGCCGTAGACGATGAGGGGGCCCTTGCGGGAGATGTAGCGGCGGTTGCGCATCTTGCCCTTGCCGGGGCGGATGGAGAGGGAGTCCTTGGCCTTGTCGGCGTCGGGGAGGGCGCCGATCTGGGAGAGGGCTTTGATGGCGGCGGAGGTTTTCTCGATGGACTCGGCGGAGTCGGAGACGACGAGGGGGAGCTCGGGGACCGAGTCGACGCGGTGCCCGCGGGCGAGGACGAGGGAGGGGACGGCGGAGGCCGCGAGGGCGGACGCCACGGCGACGCGGCGGAGGTGGATGTTGACGCGGCGGTGCCAGCGGCGCCAGATCTTCGTGGGGGCGAACATGCGCCCGCCGCGGCACATGTTGCCGAAGGCGCCCTGCCCGGCGCGGTGGGTGCCGCCGCCGGGGACGCGCGGGATTCGGGATACGGCGCGCCCCGTCCCCCACGACTCGGCCGATGTCTGGTGCCCGGCGCGCCGGGACACGGCGTAGGGCTGGCGCCGGTTCCGGGACAGCGAGTCGTGGACGAAGCGCACCACGTCGGGGCGGATCGGGGTGCGGAGCACGTCCGGGAGCGGCAGCGTGTTGGCGCCGTCCGTGGCCATGTCGCCCTCCAGCGCGTGGACGGAGACGAGGGGACGCGCAGCGGCGGCCATCGGAGGGGCTAGGGTTAGGGTTAGGAAAGGGGAGAATGGGGAGGGGGAGAGAGAGAGAACGAGCGCGAGAGCTCTAGGGTTTTGTTTGCTGCTGCGCGAAGAAAAACGGAGAGGAGCGGTGCGGAGTGTATATATATATATAGATAGAGAGGGGGAGGGAGAGAGCTCGGAGGGTTGCGGGTTTAGGTTTTCGATCTCGGCCGTCCATCAAGAGATCGGACAGTCTGCCTAGATTAAGTGGAAATGCCAATTAGGGTTTCGATCTGGGCCGTCCATCAGGATGTTGATGCGGGGCCGGGTTTGGGTCGGGTCTTGGAACGGCCAACTAAGCCCAGCCCATAATGTTTTTATATCTTCACCCTATAGCACTTTGTTAAGGCCCACCACTTCACCACTTCCAATGGCTTTGTAGATAAAAGAAATCTGACGGGTGTACATTTCACACTCCGTCTAGAATGTATATTTTTTTTGGGGTGTCCATTTAGTATTGCTCCATAAAATATATCTCGATTGTGGAGAGTGGTAAACTGAAGTTATTACCCTTTATTTTTTTTTCACTTTCCATTAATAAATAATAATAAATAGAAATTTTGAATTTTACTCCAACAATTCTCTATAAAATTTAAATTTTAAAAAATAAAAAGTAACATCAAAATTAAAATTAAAATTTAAAAAAATAATGGGTGTTTATACTATACAATAAGTAAGGTATCTTTAAAAGACTTAACCCCATTTAGTATAAGCAACTTCTATCAAAAGAAATCTAAGTGAATCAAGTCTTGAACTATGTTCTTTTGACCCTAATTTCAGCTACCACACACAGTATATAATTTTTCGTTGCGAGTGTGTGTATTAATGGTCATACACAGTATCTTGATTTTTCAAAATAGTTTCTATAGATAGCCTGACATCTCATAGCGCGACCATATGCGGATACTCTCATATAAGTGATTTCCTCTAGGGATGTGCGTAGAGTCACATCTCGCAAAAATTACCGCCTTGGATCTCATTAAGAGTTATAAACTCAATCTCAACCACTACACAAAGCACTACTCATCATAGGGATTGGATTCGAAATAAAACTCCTCTATAAAACTGTAGAAAGTGCTATTTGGCCAACCTGATAGCTTATTTTTATCACATTTAATCTTCTTCAATGAATCTTCTATTACAAATGTTGGGTTCCCACTGCAGGAAAGCCGTTTATGGGCATAGCCCCATCCCTCTCAATGACTTCAAAACCTTAGTCCTACTTAGACCTTTCGTCAAGAAATCTGCAACTTTCTGCTCAGATATGATAAATTTTAAAAAAATAACATCATAAAATTAGCCATCTAACAGATTTATGTCTTAATTTAATATGTCTATTAGCTTTGAAATTCACAAATTTATTTTTTAAATGAATTATTAGCAGCTCGAGAATCGCACCGAATAAAAATAGCTAGAATAGGAGTGGAAATAAGAGGAATAGATAATTATAGGTTTTTGAGCCATTCGGCTTCAAGACAAGTAATATAAAGGGCAATCAACTAGTGCTTCTAGTTGTTATAGTCTGTTTGGTGAATTGCCAAAAAACTGCACTATCACCCAGAATAAAAATATAACCAGAAATTGATTTGATATATGAAGAATAAGAAATTCAATTGGCATCGTTGTTAATTACAGCAAGAAAACCAACAAATTTCAAATCATAAGAGATAGTACCTTTAAATTAACAAAATACTTTCTTTAGAGCAATCTAATGAATCATACTAGAATTACTAGCATCAAAAAAATAGGAATATGTGAACAATCAGAATACCCAACTATATCACTTCAGAACTTAAATCATAACATCAATCATGTCTAATAGAATTCGGTTCAATTTTTCTAAGTCGGTATTAGTCTTTTATTCTGATTGAAGGGTGGAGAAACCTAATTTTAAAAGTTCTTTGAGTTTATCTAAGTTCATAAGCAAATCTGGATCAACGATGGGATAATTTATCCAGTAGACAAATAGCTTGATAGATATCTAAGTTTGAACTATTTTTGATAATCTAAAGGAATAAAAAATTAAGAATAATAAAAATGAGCTGCAAAAAAGTTTAATAAAACTTTTTTTTTTATAAAATAATTTTATTGTTTAAAATTTTTAGTCTAATCAATCATAATATTTTAAATGTTCAAAATTTTAATATTAATCTTTTATTTCAATTGGTTCAGTAGCAAAACAGATAATACAAATAATTTAATGTTCAATTTGAATTAGATATTTTCAAATATAAATATAATAAAAAAATTTATATGCTGCATAAAATAATATAAAATAAACTAAAATTATATATATATATTTTGTTCTCACTTGTTAGGAAGTTATTTTTTAAAAGGTTGGATGCTGTGGGTTTGAATCTTAGAGCGAAACTTTTTTATTTTTATTATTTTTAGCATAGATAAAATAATTATATTGTAAAAAAAAAACAGGGATTTTTTTTTTTTTCCAAACTAAAATGAGAGCGAAACCTTTTCGTTTCCTTTTTTTATTATTATTATTACCATACATAAAATAATTATATTGTAAAAAAAAAGAGGGAATTTTTTTTTCAAATTATGGTAGCAAAAATAGTAAATAAAATATGATTATATGTAAAACAATATTATTTTTTTAAAAAAATTAAATATATCCTGTATTTTAAAAATTTATATATATATATATATATATATATATATATATATATATATATATATATATATATATATATATATATATATAAAACTTTTGTTCATCCTTACCTATATATAATTAAGGATATACAATTTAAACTATAAAAATATGCATTTAAAATTTGTAATGTTAATTCTGGAATATTTAAGTTATGATGTCAAACAAACAACCAAGTTATCAGATAAAATTATACGCAATATAATTTTAAGATGATTTAGCACTTGTTAGATTTTTAATCACAATCAAAACATAGGTACACGTTAGATTGTTAGAAAAAAATATACTAAATTTTGATTGTGATTATTTATTTAACTAATTTAGTCATAAAATATAAATTTGACTCACAGATAAACGCAAATAATTCAAAATATTTGATTCATCCGTAAGCGTGCGTAGCACTGTCCTAAAGTGTATTTTCATTCTTACGTGTGGAAACGATCGTGAAATAGATTGACAGAAATTTTTTCAACACCAGTATAAATAAAAGAGAATTGGAAAAAAGAAGAAAAGATAAAATTTAAATTCAAAAAGTCATGTCCATTTGTATACTCTAGGGCCCCGTTTGTTTTTGGAACGGAACCGGGAATAGCGGGGATATCCCCCTTATTCTTCCAAACGCACCTGGAATCGTTTGGTATTGCTTATCCCAGAACAAGGAGAATAGCTGGTATAATAAATCCCACCTTAATATTTTACTATTAAATTTTTTACCATACTACCATTCTTATCTACTTTATCTCATCCTAACATATTATTTTAATAAAAACTCTCTCCTCACTCTCTCTCCTCTTCCCTCCTTTCTCTCTTTCCAATACACTCTCATCATCACAAATCCCTCTCTCCTCTCTCTCTTTTTCTTCATCCCACCTCCTTTCTCTCTTCCCAATACACTCTCATCATCACAAATTAATATTATAAAATTTTAAATTTATTATTTAAAATAAATATTATAAAATTATTATTTAAAATAAATATTATAAAATTTTAAATCTTAAAATTAAAATGTTGAAATTTTATATTTTAAATTTTAATTTTAATTTGAAAAAATAAAATATTAAATTAAATATTATTTTTAAATAATATAATTTAATTATAATTATAATTTTATTTCTAATTTTTTAAACCATTAATCCATTAATTAAAACGAATAATTAGATTTTAACAACTTTTATCACATTTTTTTAAACCATTAATCCATTAATTTTAATTTGAAAAAAGTTAACATTAAATTAAATGTAAAATTTTTAAATAATACATTTTAATTATGATTATAAATTTATTTTTATTTTCTTAAACCAATAATCCATTAATTAAAATGAGAAAAATGAGTTTAGAAAATTTTAATGACATAATAAAGCTCGTGGGCAAAAAATTTATAAATATTTAGCAAATATACGAATTTTGCGAATTTTAAAAAAATTTATGTTAAAAATTAATTATTTAAAATTAATATTATATAATTGTAAATCTTAAAATTAAAATGTTGAAATTTTATATTTTAAATTTAAATTTTAAGTTGAAAAAATTAAATATTAAATTAAATGTATTATTTTCAAATAATATATTTTAATTACGATTATAATTTTACTTTTACTTTTTTAAACTATTAATCCATTAATTAAACGAACTAATCAATTTTAACAGTTTTTATTACATAATAACTCTTGGGGGCAAAAAGGTAATTTATCCATCTTATCCTCTTTATCCCTCCTATTCCTCATTATTAAACCAAACACAAATTCTCTTATCCCTGCAACCATCCCAAACGAGTTTAAGCTCTAGTTCCGTACTTTATCCTTATCCCCAGAATAGCCAATTCCAGCCTATCCCGATTCCAAACGCAGCCTATAAGAACAAGAGGATATATAAAAGGAGGAAGATGAATGTTGGAAATCCAACGGTCTCAGCGGAACGAAAAAACTACCCACGTTTTTTTTCCGTTGATTTTCTTTCGCGCCAAAAAAAAAAAAAAAATAATAATAATAATAAATAATAGAATAATAATAAATAGAGTATCTGCAAAGATGAGAATTATACTAAAGCAAAACATACGATTCTCTTCCTCACTATTGGCCAAATTGAATGCAGGTTGAGATCAAGTTCCTCATGAAGAAGCAGGTGGGCACAAAATCTGCCGTACAAGTAATACTATCTTCTGTTACTGATATTGTTGATACCAACTAAAAACTGAGTTTGTGCTGATCAATATAGGTTTTGACATGGGCAGGTTCTACAATATTTTTTGAGCACATCATGACTGTAACTTTGACTGCATATTCTAGAATACGTACGTACTGTCATTTTGTTAGTCAGTTTGTTTTCAACTACCTCTTCTGCCATTGCCCAGTTTATCAAAAAAAGATGGTGAATTGAAAATTTTTACTTTTAAAGAACTTTGCCTAGGCATTGACTTGGTGTTGACCTTGGATTTTCAGTTAACAGCAATTGAACGACGAGGAAAGAGTTGCTGCAGCAGCTCTGGAGAATCCAACAAATCTTCGCAAACTTATATGAACTCTACTCTTACAAGTTGTGTGTCCAAAGCCATCTCATTGTATAGTAGTTAACTGTTTTCTGAACCAGATAAATTTGATAGCTAATGTGAAGACCCCAAAACATTGGTGAATTGGGTCTCTAGTGGATTGGTAGTTCGTCGGTACTTTTTGGGGTGAGTTAGTGTCGTCGGGCCACGAAGAGGACGTGAAAATCGAATCCACCGCGAAAAAACCGCATAGTGGGGATGTACGGATGTGCGGTGTTGTTATATTTGTGGTTGGGAGAGTTTGGCTTTATTATTTCGGTGTGTCGGAAGCCTCGGTTCGCCAAATGGACGAGAAAAATGGACTCAGGACGAAAAACGGTGCGAAATAGGCTTTTTCTGGACAGTCTGGGCTTAAAGTGGACTGTTTGGTGTTGCTGGGCTGGTGGACCGGGCTCACGGTGACCGGTTCATGGCCCATGCACCGGTGGGTGCATCGCGGTGCACGGGGGAAGCGTGCACCCGGTGCAGGAGCGGCGCGGCGGATTGGCGCATGTGGGTGGACCGGCCGGTGCAGCGCGGTCCACGGCCGCGCTGCACCCGGTCCACGAGCACGGGCGGGCGCCCGGTGCACGCGCGGTGCACCGGGCACCGCACCGCGCATGCGCGCGCGCGCGTGGCGCGCGCCCGAGCCCACACGTGGAGCGGGGCCACGTGGCGCAACCCTGGGGCGGTCGGACCATTTGGTCCGACCCGCCTTGCACCGGATCGGGTGCAAGGACTTTGGATAAGTTTAGGGGGAGTTTTGGTGTTTTTCTTCCCTTTGGCCAGCTCTTTGAGGGTGATTCCGAGCTCTCCTGCACCTGAGCTGTGAAAGGGAAATGTTCTTCTCCCTCTCCTCCACCAGCCGACAAAAGTTCAGAATTTTTGGAGATCATCTATTCGACTTCATCTGCGACGCGGCGCACAGTGACGCTTCTACTCCGAGGACCCGTTTCGTCGCGTTTTAGTGCGCGGACTCTCCCGACTCACCCCGACCTCCGTTTTTACCGATTTTTGCGCCGTCGGACTCACGACTGGTAGGACTTTAACTTTGATATTCAGAGTTTTCTCAGATTCTTTACGGATTTTGGGGGTATTTGAGCTTTTTGTTGCCCCTTTTTCTTCGCGGATTTTTGGACAGCGTTGCAGAGTTTTGGCCATAACTTTGCGCACAGACATCGGATCGAGGTGATTCAAGAGGCAAAATTCATCTACTTCTCGCGAGGAATCTCCTGGATTTTTCTCAGAATTTTATGAGGTTGCTTCGAAGGTGAGAATAGTGTTTCTTTCCGAGTTCTTATCTGTGAAAATTGGTACAGTTAGAAAAGAGGTGTTTCTCTTGCCGGATTTATATCTCAGCGTAGGAAACTCGGAATTGGACGTGCAGGTATTCGTTTCGAAGCTATCGACGCGTAGATCGTAGGGATATTTTATTTGGATTTTTTTGAGGACTTTCAGCAGGTGATTTGTGTGCATCTTCGCAGCTGAGTTTCAGTGTAAATTCTGGCAGTTTTGGGAGGAATGTTTGTGTAACGACAGCTCTGTTTTTGTACCCAGGAGCGGTTGTGGACAGTGCTGGAACTGTTGGACTCTGTGTGGCTATTTTTCTGGTATTATCAGCTGTAGGACTTTTGACAGTTCGACTGGTCAGGTGGGTGGCTTTGCTTTCAGGATCTATGGACTGTGCTCTAATTCTATTGATATAGAATCATGCATGATAGTGATGGGACTCGTTAGCATGCTAAAATTTGAGTGTTAAATATTTGTTATCTTGGAACTTGACCTAGCACCCCCGCCATATGTTGCATGTGTAACCAGACCAGTAGAAAACCCTCACTTGGGCTAGGGTTATTTATGTTTAGACATCCACACTGTTCTTTCATTCCTGGACATAGTGTTATCCTCGCCCGGGTAGTGGGCCGAGAGGTCGGGACTTTCTTTTAGTGTGGGATGCATTTGCACTCGTGCTGGGGAGCAGAGTGGAGTCTGGTAGATGTAGTGGGTCGCTTGCCTGTACCGGGAACCGTTTGGGGTAAACGGTGGTCCCGGGAGGTCTTGTTTCCCCTGTTCGGGTTGTCGCCACTGTGTTAGTGGCGGTAGTTTACTAGCGTTAGCCGGACCTAGAACCCAGAACCCTTTTTGACATACACATGATTTTAGTCTACCAATGTTTTCTTCCAAGGATCGAAGGGCCGCTGGAGTCTGTTCTTGTTTGATTGGACAAAGGCATCAGCCCTCCGGGGTTTGGATAAAACACTTGTTTTCTAACTGTTTTTCTAAAAAGAACTAAAGTCATCAAAGATGGATTTCTTCCAAATCAAAATGGTTTTCGATAACAAATGTCACCTTTTCCCTGTAAATCTCTTCACTCGAAAGGATTCGAGTGGTCTGGGTTCTAGGGGCCGTTCCTTTGTTGGGACTTTCGGTCCTGTTGATGTCTTCTGCGTGGTGTACTGAGGGTGTTGTGTTCCCGAACTATAAGGGGGCGGGAACTTCGATAGACGGAGCCTAGAGTCTGTTCTTGTTTGATAGGGTTCTAAGCACCGGTCTATCGGGTTTCCGAACCCTTATGGTGTCGGTCTTTCTGTGAGTTTGTTGTCCTGTCGCGGGGAGCCGTTGTGTAGACGGTGATCCCGAGCTGTCGGGTATCTTCCGGTTAGTATTGTTGGGACCGTTGGGGTTGATGGTGGTCCCAGGTCGTTGAGTGTTGTCCGACCAGTTTTGTTAACCCTGAGTTGTGGGTCGATCCTGGCTGTGGAGTATCTCCAGCCGGTGGGTTTGTGCTGTGAGCTGTTGGAGAGGCTAGTGTCTCGTGTTTCGGGTGAGCTGATCAGCTGAGTCGTCGAGAGTGCTCCGACTGTTGTGCGAGATGTTTGAGGATTCAGTCCTTTCGTTCAGTGCGTGAGCGTGGATTTTGGACTATAGCCTGCAGTGCCACTTGAGCTCGACAGAGTGCGCGGATACCTGTGTCCTCGTTGGGGTCGCTCCCCTCGAGTGCCCCGTCCGGAGTGGGTCTGCACTTTGGTATCGCGACTTGTCGACACAGTCCCTCTGGCTGGCCAGTTTGGCAGTCATGGACGCCCTACGTAAGTCCGCTCCTCCGGGACGTAACGGCAGT
>CM054937.1:23075465-23146337 GCA_029168755.2 Tillandsia fasciculata | reverse complement strand
GGCGGTCCCTTCCGTGGACCGAGAGTGGCGTGCCGGCCCAATAAGAGGCGCCACGTGTCCCAGGCCGGTCCACAGGTCCCCCCCCATGCACCATTTTGCACAGAAAACTTCCGGGGGTCCGTTTTTGGGCATCCGGACTCCAAATTAAATAAGTAAATAGCCGTTTTCAAGCGTTTTTCCGCGCTGAATCCAAATACGGCCTCCGTTTAGCCTGATTCCATTCCTAAAATTCGGCAAAGTCAGCCGAAGGTCAGGCTTGCTTCCAAATCCACTCTAAGTCCAAACAACACATCCCTTGACATGTTGGGGCCCAACACACCAACACTAGGGTTCCACACCCCCAAACAGGGGAAAAACTGGGACACTACATCCTCCCCCACTAACAAAAGTTTCGTCCTCGAAACTAATCATACCTCAATCCAGAGCCTCGAACAAGTAGGGGTAGGCGTCCATCATCTCTGACTCTGGCTCCCACGTCGCCTCGCGCTCATCATGATTGCTCCAAAGGATCTTCACATAGGGAATGGTCCGATTGCGCAATTCTTTCACCTCCCGATCAAGAATCCGTACAGGGCGCTCCTCATATCTCAAATCCTCGCTGATCTCGAGGGGTGCAAAGTCGATGACGTGCGACGGGTCGAAGACGTACCTCCTCAGTGTGGAAACATGGAAAACATCGTGGACACCAGCCAGTCTCGGGGGAAGTGCAAGTCGATAAGCAACAGGCCCGATACGCTCCAACACCTCGAATGGTCCAATGTATCGGGGGCTGAGTTTCCCGCGAATGCCGAACCTCCTGAATCCCCTTGGACGGCGAGACTTTCAAAAATACATGATCTCCAACCTGAAACTAAGTCTCGTCGCCGAACATCAGCATAGCTCCTCTGTCGGCTCTGAGCGGTCTGAAGATGCTGTCGAATCACGCGGACCTTCTCCTCTGCCTCTAGCAGTATATCTGGCCCCAAGGTCCGTCTCTCGCCTACGTCACTCCAATAAAGTGGGTGATCGGCACTTGCGTCCATACAACGCTTCAAACGGAGCCATCTGTATGCTCGCTTGAAAGCTGTTGTTGTACGCAAACTCAACCAAGGATAAGTGCCGAATCCAACCTCCGCCGAAATCCAAGACGCAAGCCCTCAGCATGTCCTCCAAAATCTGTATGGTCCGCTCTGACTGCCCATCAGTCTGAGGATGGAAAGCTGTACTGAATCTGAGCTGAGTCCCCATCGCAGTCTGCAAACTCCCCCAAAAATGCGAGGCAAACCTCGGATCTCTATCTGACACAATGGAGGCGGGTACTCCATGCAACCTCACAATCTCATCAAGGTATAACTGGGCTAGTCGATCGAGTGGCCAAGTAGTCTGCATAGGCAAGAAGTGCGCTGACTTGGTAAGTCGATCCACACTACCCAGATAGCATCTGCTCCGCCCTGTGCCCTCGGCAATCCGACCACGAAATCCATGGTAATGTGGTCCCATTTCCACTCAGGGATGGGGAGACTTTGTAACTTGCCAGCTGGCACCGATGCTCAGCTTTTACTTGCTGACAAGTCAAACACTGGGCCACAAATCTCCCGACATCCCTCTTCATGCCATTCCACCAAAATGTGCCTTGAGGTCCTTATACATCTTAGTCCCCCCAGGATGAGGGTATAAGGTGTATAATGGGCCTCTCTCAATATCTGCTCTCTGATCTCAGCATCCACTGGCACACATGCTCGGTCCCTGTACCTCAGTACTCCCGCAGCATCCACTGTAAAATCCCCTGACTGATCACTCGGAAGCTGATCTCGAATCCTGGTCAAGTGGGGGTCCTCACTCTGTTTTTCCCTGATCCTGTCCAGCAGAGTGGGCTGCACGACTAAGGACGTCAGTCTAGCAGAGACCCCAGGGGACACAACCTCTATCTCGAGCCGTCTCATCTCCTCCAATAGGGGCGCCTGGTCTGTGATCAACATAGACAAACTCTGTACTGCTCTCCGGCTCAAAGCATCGCGACCACGTTAGCCTTGCCTGGGTGGTAAAGGATGTCCACATCATAATCCTTTAATAGCTCTAACCACCTGCGCTGCCTCAAGTTCAGCTCCTTCTGGTGAACAGATACTTTAAACTCTTGTGGTCGGTGTAGATCTCGCAATGCTCCCCGTACAGGTAATGGCGCCAAAGCTTCAGTGCAAACACCACGGCAGCGAGCTCTAAGTCGTGGGTAGGGTAATTTTTCTCGTAATCCTTGAGCTGTCTCGATGCATAAGCAATTACCCTCCCATCCTGCATCAACACGCAACCGAGTCCACTGTGTGATGCGTCACTGTAGATCACATATCCTTTCCCCATAACAGGGAGGGAAAGGATAGGAGCGGTCATCAATCTGTCCTTCAGCTCCTCGAAGCTCTTCTGGCAGTCCTCACTCCAGATAAACTTAACCCCTTTCCGCGTCAACCGAGTGAGGGGTGTGGAAAGCTTCGCAAAGCCTTCCACAAACCGACGATAATAACCAGCTAATCCCATGAAGCTGCGCACCTCTGATACAGTCGTCGGTCGGGGCCAATCACGAACTGCCTCAATCTTCGCCGGGTCTACAGCTACACCGGCGGCGGAAATCACATGGCCCAAGAAAGCTACCTCCCGAAGCCAAAACTCGCACTTCACCAGCTTGGCATACAACTTCTTCTCCGTAGAAGTTGTAGCACAGTCCTCAAGTGCTCCTCATGCTCGGCCTCGCTCCGGGAGTAAACCAGGATATCATCAATGAACACCACCACAAATCGATCCAGAAATGGCCGAAATATCCTGTTCATCAAGTCCATGAAGGCGGCAGGGGCATTAGTCAATCCAAACGGCATAACTGTAAACTCATAATGCCCGTACCGTGATCTGAAAGCAGTCTTAGGAATATCCTCGGCCTTCACCTTTAATTGGTGGTAACCAGACTGTAGATCAATCTTGGAAAAGACACAAGACCCTTGCAGCTGATCAAAGAGATCGTCGATGCGCGGCAGAGGGTACTTGTTCTTGATGGTCACTTTATTCAGCTCCCTATAGTCCACACACAGTCTAAGTGACCCATCTTCTTCTTCACGAATAGCACCGGCGCTCCCCAGGGCGACACACTGGGTCTAATGAAACCCTTATCCATCAAGTCTTGCAACTGTGCTTTAAGCTCTCGCAGCTCAGCCGGTGCCATCCGGTAAGGAGCCTTAGAGATTGGCGCAGTTCCTGGGACTACGTCAATCACAAACTCAATCTCTCTGTCGGGCGGCATACAAGTCAGCTCAGGTGGAAACACATCCGGGAACTCGCGGACGATAGGGATATCCCCGAGTCCCGGTGCCGCCGTAAGCCCCTAACAACACTAGCCAAAAAGGCTACACATCCTCGGTGAATCATCCGTCTCGCTCGGGAAGTCGAAACCATAGAGGCAAAGAAAGCACTCTGACATCCCCGGTACACCACACCTCCTGGCCTGGCTCTCTAAAAGTGACAGTCCTCTCGGCACAGTCAATTGTCGCAAAATATCGAGCCAGCCAGTCCATCCCGAGAACCACCTCAAAGTCCCGCAGCTGTCTCAAGACCAACAGGTCTGCTGGCACAATCCAGGACTCGATCCGCATCGGGCAGGACCAACAACACTCCTTCACGTGCAAGGTGTGATCGGGAATCTGAACCTCTCGTGCACGTGGCAAAGGTCCTAACTCTAACCCATGTAATGATGCAAATGATCTACTAATGAAAGAATGCGACGCTCCAGTAACAAAAGATATGAATCCAAATGCCAGAAATAGACATACCTCCACCACACGGTCAGCCGTTAGTAGAATCCCCCGCCTGCGCTAAGCTTATGACCGCTCAACAACGGCTGTCTCTCACCAGAAGGGCTCAGGGGCGAAACTCGGTCTGCCTGGAGACCTGTCGGTGAAGCTCCCGGTCGTAGCGGGAAGTAGTAGGGACGGACACTAAAGTAGGTGCCGTAGCCGTCCTCGAGGGGCACGAAACCCGAATGTGCCCAGGCTGTCCACAACTATAGCAGCGACCCCACCGCTGGTCGCAGGTGCCGGGAAAATGCTTGACCTCCACAGAAAATACAACCGCTGGGGCCCGCAATGGTCGTGTCTGCTGCTGCTGCTGAGATCTTTGCTGGGATGCGATAGGGGCCAACACTGAAGAAGGGGGTACTAAGGTCGAAAGGGGGCACGAAGCTCGAACGTGGCCAGACTGTCCACATCGGGAGCATCGACCCCGCCTCAAGTCACAGGTACCTGAGGGATGTCGTCCTCTACAGAAAACACACCTGCCGCGAAACCGTGGCCGTCTAGAAGAACTGGCCTGTCCAACAACAACCGGGGCTGGGCGTTTCCTCTCAGAACGCGCTCCGGAGCCTAGCCCTCTCTCTAACTGCCGAATCACCTCTCTGCGCCAGTAGCTGCTCCAGACGCTGGTCCTGTCGGAAGCTCCTTGCCACCAAATGGGTCACCAAGGCCCGCAGTTCCCCCAGCTCTGCAGATACCCAGAAAATACCCGCTGTCCTCTAAACACACCGTCAGCTGCAACAATGTCCTACAGTATCACACAAGTGTACAAGGTGTAAATATAACAGTTTCCAAACACACAATTGCTGTTTTTAAATCAGCACGCAGAACGAGGAATTTCACCTCTGTCCGAGCTCCTAAAATCCCAGAAAAATCACGGTTGCGTTCCTTGCGAAAAATCACCCCAAATAGACTCTTGATCACCCCGATCCGATATTCCTACGCGGAGAAATAATTCGTCGAAGTCGCCGCTGTCCAAAGATCCAACCAACAAAATGGGGTGTCAAATCACCTCGGGAATCGTGCCAAGAAATTGGAATCCGGAGAAACCATCAACACGGAAAACGAAGCCCTACCTCTTAGGAACACACTGGTGAAGAAATCGTCGGAATCGGACTCCTGTACTGCGCAGGTGACTCCTCGGACTGAAATGCGACGATAACGGGCCGAAATGGGGGAAAACCGAGGCACGCTGTAAAATCCGGAACGCCGCTGTCGATCCTCCCGAAAATCTGGGAACGCACCACGAGGTAGAAAAATGTGAGAGGAAAAAACTTCTCTTCACACACTCTCCCTGGTTCTCTCTCTTTCTCTCGGAAAAAGCCCAAGAAGAGAGGGGAGGGGGCCTATTTATAGGCCCACAAAATCATTTGGGAAAATTCCCACTGTGTCCCCACTTTCGGCGCAGTGGGGAATTCGGGCTGCTACAGTGCGGCCCGGCCGCCAACTTCCGGGCGGCTACAGTGCGGCCCAGCCCAACCCTGGCCGCACACGGGATCCCATCCCGTCCGACCATACCGTCCAACCCGGCCCAGGGCCCGCCACGCGTCCGCCGAACAGGCGGCAGCCGTGCGGGCCCGGCGGGAACGCGCCACGTGTCCCCCTGCGGGACGGCGGGGTGGGTGGCGCCCGCCAATGGCGGGGCGCCACGTGTCCCGCGCTTGCCCGCCCGACACGGCCGCCGGCGGCCCTGCGCGCCGCCTGCACGCCTGCGGCGCGTGCGCGTACGGCCGCAGGCGCGCGCCTGCGGGTGCGCCGCGCGCACGTGCACCCGCCAACCCGGGGCCGCCACGTGGCGCGCCCCGGTGCACCGTGCACCGCGCCGCTGCCCCAGCTTGCCCGACCTGCCCGCGCTGCACGCGCTTGCTCCATGTGCCGCGCGTGCTGCGCCGGTCCAACGGGAGCCCGCCACGTGGCCCGCCGGTGCACCGTGCACCGGCGGTCCATTCCGTGGACCGAGAGTGGCGCGCCGGCCCAATAAGGAGGCGCCACGTGTCCCCGGCCTTCCACAGGTCCCCCCATGCACCATTTTGCACAGAAAACTTCCGGGGGTCCGTTTTTGGGCATCCGGACTCCAAATTAAATAAGTAAATAGCCGTTTTCAAGCGTTTTTCCGCGCTGAATCCAAATACGGCCTCCGTTTAGCCTGATTCCATTCCTAAAATTCGGCAAAGTCAGCCGAAGGTCAGGCTTGCTTCCAAATCCACTCTAAGTCCAAACAACACCTCCCTTTGACATGTTGGGGCCCAACACACCAACACTAGGTGTTCCACACCCCAAACAGGGGAAAAACTGGGACACTACAAACAGGACTACTAACAGGACTACTAACAGGACAAACTAACAGGACAAACTAACAGGACAAACTAACAGGACAATTAATGAAAACCGCTGGGATGAACTCCCCTAAAATTTGATATAACCCCACGGATTATATAATGACTTATGTTGGGACACTGTGATTGGGACAAAGGCTACAATAACTTTTTTCCAGTAAATCAATATTCTTTTAAAATAAATATTGACACTTTTCTACAGCTTTAAAATAACTGCATGCTTTCTTGGACATCCAGTTAGCCACTATTTAGTGCTACACTATCATATTGGGACTTGGCATGTTTTACCACTTTCCTTTGCATTCGGATGTTATCGCTCAAGTATGAGCAGGGATTTGGATAGTGTAGCCAGATTATGGACTTGGGGGGGGGGGGTATTGCGGTGACCGCGGACAGTAGGCGGTTGACCAGATGTTTGTCCTTACACCAGATTGTGGTCGAGTCTGGTTTATTGCATCAGTTGGGGATTGGGTTTCTGTAGTGGACGGAGTTTCCCACTTTGATCATAGTCATGCTCTAGTCCTGCTGTTTTATGGCACTTCTAATACTTATTACTGAGATATTTTACTCGTGTGGGTCGCTCCCCTCGAGTGCCACTCCGGAGTGTGTTGCAGACATGCTTAGAGTCTTTGAGACTCCTATCCCCTATCGGTGTTATGCATACCCGATTTGGCAACTATCCCCTATCGGTGTTATGCAATGGCCAGCATACCCGATTTGGCAAGGCACAGCAGGCAGTATCAGTTATTGTTACATACAGTCATTTCGTGCTACATGGCATTTAGAGGCATAGTGGTGATAGTTTCCTTTCTTTTCAGCAGCCTTTGTAGCTTACCACTGTTCTTTTATATCGCCTCTAGTAGTCCTAGTGGGTGCGTCAGAGTTGAGGTTTTACCCACTAGGGGAGGCTACTAGTTTATCTGGTAGTTCTCACCCCCATTGTTGTTTTTCTCTTTCTTCTTCTTTATTTTGCAGAGTCGTCTGCGGGAGCTGCTAGGCCATCGGCAGCTGATAAAGGTAAGGGGATCGCTGAGTAGATAGATCTCCTGTGAGACTGAGAGTGGATATTAGACAGATGCTATACTCTTTACTCAGACTGCGGTATTCTTCTTTTATTTTGGGTCTGGCGCTGGCCAGCTGGCTGTACTATTTTGGTGAGCTGGGAGATTATTGTATTTATTACAGCTTGTACCCTATTTTCAGTTTGAGAGTATCATGTTTAGTTCAGCTCTGTATTATGCTCTTGTTGTACATCTTATATCTGAGCAGGTTACCAGCGCTGCATGTACGCGGGAAATCCCGTGTGCACGGCGGATCTGTAGACGGGCCCGGGTTCTGGTTTACACCCGGGGCGTGACAGATAAAGTTGGTATCAGAGCTTAGGGATAGGTCAGTTGGGACTTAGGAAACCCTAGGCTTTTGGCAGACTCTAGGATAATAAGGTATGAGAGACGTGATAATTTTGCGGAAGTCGTTGGGTTACTTATTTAACTCTTCCAGTAAAGTAAGAAGGATCGACTTAGCCTACTTCTGGTGGACAGTTATGTTGGCTGCAGACAACATAAAGTCACAGAAATAGGAGAATGTCTTTGACTTTCGCTAAGATTGGGTCGTGTGGGGTGATGATACTGAGTATGGTTTCTTGTGGTAGGATGCCTCCGCAACATAGAATGTTGACGCGTTCGCAGCCTTCTTCCTCTGAACCCGAGCCGGAGGAGTCCGAGCAGGGCCAGCAGAGTGAGGTGCAGGAGCTTCGGGCTCAGATGGCCCAGATGTCAGAAGCCGTGCGGCGTCAGGAGGAGGCCATGGGTCTGCTGACGCGAATGTTAGAACAGAGGGCGCAGCCTGTTGTTGCACCCCCTGAGAGTTCTCCCGTACCACCCTCTCATGCGGTAGCTTCCCCAGTTGGACCAGTGACCACGGCATCCCCTGTTGCTCAGGGGGCAATCCGGCCATTGACTCCTGCGGAGGAGCAGGAGATTGCTGACAAACTTACTCAGTTCTGTAAGCGGGGACCGCCCAGGTTTTCAGGGCGGAATATTAAGCCGTGGGAGATCGGGACTTGGCTTTCGTCAATGGAGAAGTTATTCCGGGACTTCTTCATTAACCCGAAGTACAGGGTACATATGGCTGTACACTGCTTAGACGGGGATGCTGATGCATGGTGGCGTCGGGTGGAGCCCCTGGAATTTCAAATCACTCGACAGCTACCCTGGTCTGAGTTCAAGAAGATGATCCTGGATACGTACTTCTCCACGAGTGTGAAGAAAAAGCTGGAAGATGATTTGAAGAATCTTCAGCAAGGCGACCGGACAGCATTAGACTACTTTCAGGAGTTCACGCGATTGCTCAACTGCGTGCCCTATGTCGCCAGGGACGGACCGCATCAGGTGGAACTCTTCGAGTCGGGCCTGCGCCCAGAGATCTATACTTTGGTGCATGCTCAGAGACTACAGACCTTGGAGGAGGCGGCAGAGCATGCCCAGTGGGTTGAGAGGGGAGACCACGTCGTCGCCAGACGTGGGGGCCTGGTCGCCCAAGGCGCAGACAGGAAGCGACCAGCGCAGGACGACGGGGGACAGGCCAGTTCTTGGAGGCCGCCACGACCGCCATGGCCTCAGTTTTCCGGCCGCGGACGTTCTGAGCGGCGAGGGCCTGGTGGATCCCAGAGGCCACCGCAACATCAACAGCAACAGCATTCGCATCAACAGAGATCGCAGTCGCGGCAGCAAGGGCCTCCGCGACAGAGGCAGCAAGCGAGGCAGCCCCAGGCTACGGTTAGGTGCATTTTCTGTCAGGGACAGCATACCTCTGATACTTGTGATCTGAGGTTTGGCCGCTGTTATCGATGTGGACAGTCTGGCCACCTCCGAGCTGCTTGCCCTTACGCACCATCGATGGCTCATTCTTCAGCATCTGCTCCTTCTTCGTCTCAGCAGTGGTCGACAGCTCAGCGACCATATGCTCCAGCAAGCAGGCCATCTTCTTCCTATCCCACGGAGTATCGCCCTCCAGCTCAGAGTGGGCGAGTGTATGCTGCGCAGGTAGAGGACTCTTCGGCAGCAGAACACGTGGTGGCAGGTATCACCTTACTTTCTGGCATTAGGACTCGTACATTATTTGATACTGGAGCATCACATTCTTTTATTAGTAAATCATTTGCATCATTACATGGGATAGAGGTAGGACCTTTACCACGTGCACGAGAGGTTCAGATTCCCGATCACACTTTGCACGTGGAGGAGTGCTGTTGGTCCTGCCCGATGCAAATCGAGTCCTGGATTATGCCAGCAGACCTATTGGTCTTAAGACAGTTAAGAGACTTTGATGTGGTCCTCGGAATGGACTGGCTGGCTCGGTATTTGCGACTATTGATTGTGCCGCAAGGACCGTCACTTTTAGAGAGCCAGGCCAGGAGATGTTGGTATACCGGGGATGTCAGAGTGCTTTCTTTGCCTCTATGGTTTCGACTTCCCGAGCGAGGCAGATGATCCATCATGGATGTGTAGCCTTTTTGGCTAGTGTTGTTGAGGGGCCTACGGCGGCGCCGGAACTCGGGGATATCCCTATTGCCCGCGAGTTTCCGGATGTTTTCCCACCTGAGCTGACTAGTATGCCGCCAGATAGGGAGATTGAGTTCGTGATTGACGTAGTTCCAGGAACTGCGCCAATCTCTAAGGCTCCTTACCGGATGGCACCGGCTGAGTTGCGAGAGCTTAAGGCGCAACTTCAGGATTTGATGGATAAGGGCTTTATTAGGCCGAGTGTGTCGCCTTGGGGAGCGTCGGTGCTATTCGTAAAGAAGAAAGATGGGTCACTTCGACTATGTGTGGACTATAGGGAATTAAATAAAGTGACCATCAAGAACAAGTATCCTTTGCCGCGCATTGATGATCTTTTTGATCAGCTGCAAGGGTCTTGTGTCTTCTCTAAGATAGATCTGCAATCCGGTTACCACCAGTTGAAGGTGAAGGCCGAGGATATTCCGAAAACGGCGTTTAGATCACGGTACGGGCATTATGAATTTACAGTTATGCCTTTTGGGCTAACTAATGCCCCTGCCGCATTCATGGATTTAATGAACCGGATTTTCCGACCATACTTAGACCGGTTTGTGGTAGTGTTCATCGATGATATCTTGATCTACTCCCGAAGTGATGCCGAGCATGAGGAGCACTTAAGGATTGTGCTGCAACTTCTGCGAGAGAAGAAGTTGTATGCCAAGCTGGCGAAATGCGAATTTTGGCTTCGGGAGGTGGTCTTCTTGGGCCATGTGATTTCTGCCGCAGGAGTGGCAGTGGACCCAGCAAAGATTGAGGCAGTCCGTGATTGGCCCCGACCGACGACGGTTTCTGAGGTACGTAGCTTTATGGGTTTAGCTGGGTATTACCGTCGGTTTGTGGAAGGTTTTGCGAAGCTTTCCACACCCCTCACTCGCTTGACACGTAAAGAAGTGAAGTTTATCTGGAGTGAGGACTGTCAAAGGAGCTTTGAGGAGCTAAAGAATAGACTGATGACCGCACCTATCCTTTCCCTCCCTGTTATGGGAAAAGGATATGTGATCTACAGTGATGCATCACACAGCGGACTTGGTTGTGTGTTGATGCAGGAAGGGAGGGTAATTGCTTATGCATCAAGGCAACTCAAAGATTACGAGAAGAATTACCCTACCCATGACTTGGAGCTCGCTGCTGTAGTGTTTGCACTAAAGCTCTGGCGTCATTATCTATATGGGGAGCATTGTGAAATCTACACCGACCACAAGAGCCTAAAATACCTGTTCACGCAAAAGGAGCTGAATTTGAGGCAGCGAAGATGGTTAGAGCTATTAAAGGATTATGATGTAGATATTCTCTACCACCCAGGAAAAGCTAATGTGGTCGCTGACGCCTTGAGTAGGAGGGCGGTGCAAAGTTTGTCTATGTTGATTACAGACCAGGCACCGCTATTAGAGGAGATGAGACGGCTCGAGATAGAGGTTGTGTCCCCTGGGGCCTCTGCTAGACTGACGTCTTTAGTCGTGCAGCCCACTCTGCTGGACAGGATCAGGGAGAAACAGAGTAAGGACCCCCACTTGACCAGGATTAAAGATCAAATTCCGAGTGAGCAGTCAGGGGACTTTACGGTAGATACCTCGGGAGTACTAAGGTACAGGAACCGAGCATGTGTGCCAGTGGATGCGGAGATTAGAGAGCAGATATTGCGAGAGGCCCATTATACACCTTACACCCTACATCCTGGTGGGACTAAGATGTATAAGGACCTCAAGGCACACTTCTGGTGGAATGGCATGAAAAGGGATGTCGGGAGATTTGTGGCTCAATGTTTAACTTGTCAGCAGGTGAAAGCTGAGCATCGAGTGCCAGCTGGCAAGTTGCAAAGTCTCCCAATTCCCAAGTGGAAATGGGACCACATTACGATGGATTTCGTGGTCGGACTACCGAGAGCACAGGGAGGAGCAGACGCTATCTGGGTAGTTGTAGATCGACTTACCAAGTCGGCACACTTTCTGCCCATGCAGACTACGTGGCCACTTGAGCGACTAGCCCAGCTTTATCTAGATGAGATAGTGAGATTACATGGAGTCCCCGCTTCCATTGTATCCGATAGAGACCCAAGGTTTGCTTCGCGTTTCTGGATGAGTTTGCAAACAGCCTTGGGGACTCAACTCAGGTTCAGTACAGCTTTCCATCCGCAGACTGATGGGCAGTCAGAGCGGACGATACAAATCCTGGAGGACATGCTTAGGGCTTGCGTCTTGGATTTCGGCGGAGGGTGGATTCGACACTTATCCTTGGCAGAGTTCGCGTACAACAATAGCTTTCAAGCGAGCATTCAGATGGCTCCGTTTGAAGCGTTGTATGGACGCAAGTGTCGATCACCACTTTATTGGAGTGACGTGGGCGAGAGGCGGACCTTGGGACCAGATGTGTTGTTAGAGGCAGAGGAGAAGGTCCGAGTGATTCGGAAGCATCTTCAGACCGCCCAAAGCCGACAAAGGAACTATGCCGATGTTCGGCGACGAGACTTAGAATTTCAAGTTGGAGATCATGTATTCCTGAAAGTCTCGCCGTCCAAAGGAATCAGGAGATTCGGCATTCGTGGGAAACTTAGCCCCCGATATATTGGACCCTTTGAGGTATTGGAACGTATCGGGCCAGTTGCCTACCGACTTGCACTTCCTCCGAGGCTTGCTGGTGTCCATAATGTATTTCATGTCTCTACTTTGAGGAAGTATGTTTTCGACCCATCACACGTCATCGACTTCACACCGCTTGAGATCAGCGAGGATTTGAAGTATGAGGAGCGCCCACTGCAAATTCTGGATCGAGAGGTAAGAGAATTGCGCAGCCGGGCCATTCCCTATGTGAAGATCCAATGGAGCAATCATGACGAGCGCGAGGCTACATGGGAGCTTGAGTCGGAGATGAGGGACGCCCACCCCTACTTATTCGAGACATCGGACTGAGGATTGTTGTTGAGTCTCGTTTCGAGGACGAAACTCTTTTTAGTGGGGGAGGATGTGATGATCCGGACTCCCGCAGGAACTGTGCAACATTAAACAGTGACTGCGGGGAGCTTGTACAGTGCATCAGAGCTTGTAGAATCGAAATTGGATATTTAATATAGACTCTGTGATCCGGGACGATCTAAACTCCGAATAAATCTCATCCATTGAGGATAAGGCGGAGGCGGTTACAACTACTCCGGATAAGTCTCAATCATTGAGGATAAGGCGGAGGCAGTTACAACTACTTCGGTTAGGATAGGGATCGAGGTAGTTTAATTGGATCGGGTTGTTAAAACCAAATTGGATAAAGCCAATTTGGTTAAGAATAAAATTGTTATTGTTTCTTATCTTTTGTAAGCCTAAGGGCTATAAATAGGGGTCTATTGGCTCTTGTAAATTCATTCCCAGTTAGAGAGTAAAAATAGAAAGCTCTTCCACCTACAAATATATTCTTCGTCTTCTCTTTTTTTCTCTCATCCGGGTTTCAGATATCCATCGGGGAGGCGCTGCGACATCTCCTCCTCCTCCGACGGATCAAGTGGTATCAGAGCGCCAGATCCTGGCGTATGGTGCGAACCAGAAGCGTCTACAAAAATACCAGCGAACAACTCTCCGTCCTCGACATCTTCCGCAGGCCATCGACGAGGAAAACGAAGAGCCCGCCTACCATGTCCGCAGACGAGCAGATAGCGACAACGGCCGACCTTGCCGCCAAAGTTGCGACGTTGTCTGACGACATGAAGACCGTCTTAGATTGGATCAAGGCCCAATCTGCAGCACCATCGACAATACCGGTGGAGAAAAGCGGTCGACTCGCAGGAGCTCCTCCAAAGGCGCATGTGACGCCGATGAAGGGCGCTGCCGAGGGTACCTCGGGTGCGCGAGACGACGACGACTCTGATGATGACGGAAGCATCGCTCCGTCGCTTGCAGAAGGAAGGCCACAACCGTTCAAGGTTGAGGCCAAGATCGAGATCCCCAATTACGACGGCACTGTCGACGCTGAAAAGTTGGACGCCTGGCTCGACCAACTGGAGACGTACTTCGACCTCTACAACTATAGTAGCGCGAACAAGGTAATTTTCGCAAAACTAAAACTTGTAGGTCATGCATTGACTTGGTGGAAGGCCATTCTCCAAAATTCCACCAATGAGGAGTTTACCTGGAGTCAGTTTAAAAGATTGATCCGCCAGGAATTCTACCCTATGGGGTATGAAGAAGAGCGATGGAAGCGCTGGCATGTCCTGCGCCAAAGGCGCGACCAGACTGTGCAGGACTACACCACCGACTTCCGGCGCCAAGCATTGGCGCTTGGCATATCCCTTGACGATCCGCAGATTTTTCGCAAATTCACTGCCGGCCTACAGAAGCGTATCAATGATGAGCTCCGCCTTTTCGGTGTTCGTGATATCGCCTCAGCAAGCCAAACAGCCATGGCGATCGAGCGGAAGAATAAACAGTCTCGCGGGGAGAAGTCATTTAGGGAGTCTGCCGAGGGCTTCAAAAAGGCCAAAACGAAGGGCTCTAAAAAGAAGGGCCCATCTGATCCTGATTTGTACTGTGATCATTGTAAAATCACAGGACATGTCAAGGATCAATGTTGGAAGCTCCATCCAGAGTTGAGACCGAAGAAGAAGGACGATCGTGGCAGACGCACAACAGCAACGACAACAACGATGGCAGCATCGACAAGTGATGCTCCTACCTTAATCGGACGGATTGATCAAGCGGACACTAGTTTGTCTCTGATGGCTATGCCGAAGGAGACAAGCCTGTGCCCGTCAAATCCGACTGATAAGAGAGAGGAGTTGTTCACTTTCCGAGTTCAAGTCAAGAATGAGGTGATCGATGCTATTATCGATCCCGGCTGTCACGCCCCGGAGTCGAAACTGCGACCCGGGCTCGCCAACAGATCCGCCACCTATGCCAAAACCCGCATAGGCGAAGCGTCTAACCTGCAAAAGATAGTACTATAGCTACACAAATATCAGAGCTGAAATAAAATGCTGTAAAATAAAAATCCAATTACTATACATCATTAATAAAGTACAATATCCATTTCCTCAAATACAGATAATCATCATACAATATCCTCAGTACAGCATCTCTCAACTATAACAGGAGATAAACTAAAACTATAGTACATCAGTCTCTCCAAGTACAAAAGATCTCTCTCCTCCAAAAGAAAGTAAAAGCCAGCCAACAGCTACGAGGAATCTCCAACCAGGGGATACAGCTGCACACATCGGGTGGTACAGATCTAGCTCGCGACTCCCTCGCCCCGGTCAACGATCAAGGATCAGCACTCCCAAGGAGGACTCTGCAAAACAGGGGGGAAGAAAGGAAAGGAAAAACAACAATGGGGGTGAGAACCACTAGTAAACCAGTAGCCTCCCCCTGTGGGTAAAGCCTCAAGCTCCGGCGTACCCACTAAGTCTACTAGAGGCAAGAAAAGGGCAAGGGGGGGTAAAGCTGTAACAGAACTACTGAATAAAAGGGGAAACCACCACAAGTATGCCTCTAAATGCAATACCGAAGGAAATGACGGTATGAATGCATCGGAAAACAGATCCTGACCAAATAGACCCAATCTAGACACCAGTAAAAACTGGTACTGCCTGCTCTGCTGTCGAACTCAAGAACTCAGTAGGGGACCAGCACATAAGGCTCAAAATCCCAAGGTGCCCGGCGCTCGGCACGGTGTAAAGCCTACTCCGGAGTGGCACTCGAGGGGAGCGACCCACACGAGTAAAGTAACCCTGTCACACATATCTCAAAATAGCAGGACTGGATCAAGACTATGATCAAAGTGGGAAACTCCGTCCACTAATAAAACCCCGATCTGATGCAATAATACTCAAAAGTGGGAAATACCATCCACTAGAGAAATCTGATACCCAACCTGATGCAATAGTAAACATCTGGTCAACCGCCCAAAGTCCGCGGTCACCGCAATAACCCACAACCCACAATTGGGTAAAATAATCAAGATCCGGTCAACCGCCTACTGTCCGCGGTTGCCGCAATAACCCCCAAATCCAACATCAGGTACACCCTGTCACTGACCCTCAGGTCGTAGCTACACTATCCCAAACCTCTGCTCGAACTCGAGCAACATGACTCAAAAGTCTAAATAAGAAGGAGAAAGAAAGCAATCATGGTTTCTCCTAAGTCAAATCCCAATATAATAGTGTAGCAATAAAATAGTGGCCTATCTAGATGTCCAAATAAGCATGCAAAAGTCCTCATGTAATGTGAAAGGGAGAATATGTCAAATAACAGTTTACATGTGTAATAATTAATAATATCCACATAAATATCACCATCAGGCTAAAATCATCAGTCGACTACACATGTATAAGATCCCTGTTCCATAATAATTCCCAGAGTGAAACCCGCACATTGATATATCATTATGTCCCAACAGTTAATCCATTTAATCCGTTTTTCATAAAATCTGGGTGCTAATGTAGCATGTTAATTATCATAATTAAGTATGTCCCCGCAATCATGTCCCCCCAGTGATATTATCCCAAAATGCTATATCCACATAATTAATCCCCCAAAGATAGGCTCACATGTATATCAGTCAATTAGGCATGATAATCAAACAATATGCTCAATAGTGGGGTTTTCTAATAAACTTAGTGAGTAAGTCAGATATAGAGGCAAGCAACAACCACCCACCTGAAGCGCTAACTGTCCGGGTCCATACAGCTGAAAATACCAAAAACTCCAATCCTGCGCTCCAACAAGTACAGTATACCCGAAACACTCCTGGCACAACACAAAGTCCACTAAATACATTTAGGTTCCCAAATATTGCTTTAATTAACCCATACAACAACAGTCCCGAAACTGTTAAATTATCACCTGCAGAAAGTGCCCAGAAAAATCCCATAAAAATATCACAGCGATCCTCGCATCGATAGCTTCGAAACGGTACCTTGCACGCCCAAATCCGAGTTCGGTAAGTCAAGTTATAAATTCGGCAAGGTGGTAATCCAAACATCAAACTGTGAAGAAAAACTGCACACTGTACACTGAGAAAACAGTAATTATCACCTTTGAAACAATTTCCTAAAATCCCAGAAAAATCACCACTGTGTTCCTCGCGACGAGTAGATCAAAATCGGCTCTTGAATCGCCTCGATCCGATGTTCCTAGGCTGAGATAAAAATTCGGCAAGTTGGTGCTGTCCAAAATCCACCACAGAAAAATGGGGGTCAAAGATGCCTCGGGAAACGTGCCAAAAGTGCGAAACGGAGCGGAGCGATCAACACGAAAATCGAAGCCTTACCTCTTAGGAACACGCTGTCGAAGAAATCGTCCAAAAACTCCTCCTGGTTTGCCCACAGCGAAATTCTGACTGAACTGCGACGATAATGGGCCGAAATGGGAGAAAACCGAGACGAACAGTAAAAATGATATCGCCGTCGCCGAGCTTCCAGATATTCCGGGGATCCACCAAGAGCTCAAGAACATCAAGGGGAACATCTTTCATATTGAGCTCTCCCTCCCATTCTCTCTCTAAGCTGCGGAAAAAGGTGAGAAAGAGGGAGAGGAGGGGGTATAAATAGGCCCACCAAAAGAATTGCGGAAATTACCCCTGTGTCCCCGGTTTCGGGCGCATGGGGATTTCCGGGCTGCTACAGTGCGGCCCGGCCCAGCATTTTTCGGGCGCGCACAGTAGCCCGGCCCACACGGCCCACGCCCGCACACCCGATCCGATCGGACCGCACACCCGTCCGACCCGCTCCACACGCTGACACGTGTCCCCGAACACCGAACAGGCAACCCGGCCGCTCCCCACGCGCCACCTGGCCGCCCGGGGTCAACGGGGCCGTTTGCGCCTGCCAATGGCGGGCCGCCACGTGGCGCCCGCGTGCGCCACCCAGCTGCCGTGCCCGCCACGCCCGCCGGCAGCCGCCTGCCCCGCCTGCCGGCCGCCTGCCACCGCCGCCTGCCACGCCGTACGCGCACAGTAGCACAACCAATCCTTGCTTGCCACGTGTCCAAGGAATAACTTCGCTGAACCTGGTGCACAAAACCCCAACACCGCGCCAATGAAAAACCGCCACGTGTCCCTATCCGGTCCACCGTACACCGCGCACCGCCGCGCCTGCCGCGCACAGTAGCGCGCCCAATCCCCGCGCGCCACGTGTCCATCCTCTCGCTCACTGCACCCGGTGCACCCGACTTCATGAACCGAACCAATAGAAAGATGCCACGTGTTTTCCCGCCCGGTCCACTGTGCACCGCACAACTCCGTAGACCGGGACCAGTGAACCACCCAATGGGAAACTGCCACGTGGCCCCCCGCTCCGGTGCACGCCTGCCGCGTGGACCGCGCGCCCTGCCCGCGCGCTGCGCGCTGCCCGCGCCTGCCCGCCGCCGCGCTGCCGCCTGCCCGAGGCCGCGCCGCCGCTCTCCGCCGCCGCCCGTCGCCGCCGGCGATCGCCGGAAGTACTGTTCCGGCGTGAACAGTAACCCGAGCTCCGAATTGACAAGTGGGTAGTCCATTTTGACCGTTTTCGCGCGCTGACTCCGAATTTGACGTCCGTTTCGCCAAATTCCAACTCTAAAAATTGCCGAAGGCACCCGGAAATGCGTTCTAGGTCCAAACTTCGTGCGGAGCCCAATTAAATATCCAATTCGCGCGAAACCACTTCTAAACCCTCCACGGGGTCCTCCGATCACTCACATGATCCATTTGGGCCCGAAGTCCAACTCTTGTGCCCAATTATGCCCCAAACACCACCAACACACCATGTAGGCCTCTAACAGCCACCCCAACGCACTGTAGCAGCTCTGCGGAGATCCGGGTCATCACATCCTCCCCCACTAAAAGAAAGTTTCGTCCTCGAAACTAAAGTCGTTCCTCAACACGGAATCTCAACCAAATAAAGGGGGGTAAACATCCAATCATCCACCACTCAAGCTCCCAAGGCTGACAAGTACCTCCTCCAAAGGCGCGATGCGGTCCTCGGGTCTCCATCTAGAACAAAGTGAAGGCGGGCACTCCAGAAAAACCGCACCAACTCAACCGAGTGCAGCTGGACTAACCGCTCAAGCTACCGAGTAATCTGCATCGGTACAAGCCTCCGCTCTTCCCAGGGCCTCAGATGGTCCAACCACAAGTCCATCGGCACAACAAGCTTGATCCAAGTACCTCTGTACTCCCGGGCATCCAATATAAATCCTCCAACTGATCACGTAAACTCTGATCTCTAATCCAAAAATAATCAGGGTGTAGAAACACCTCCCCCAACTCTTGGGCATCAGGACACAACAATAAGTAGTTGGAAGAACCAGATCGCAAATCAATCTTCGAGAAGGTCCAGTACCCTTGCAGATGGGAAATCCAATCCTCCAGGCTCAAAAAAGGGTAACTGCTCTAGACGGTCACCTCATCGAATTTCGGGAGTTATGTCCTCAACTCCCAAACCAGTGACATGCAAAGCAACTCAGAAAGGAAAGGAGCCCTCAGTGACACCATCAAACGCCACGTCTGCCTCGACAGTCCACACAGCGCCAGCTGTGGCATCAACAAGCTCGACCTCTGACAGCTTTCCTGCTCCAGGTATCCGCCACCACAGTGGCCCTATCAGGGTGATATTGGATGCTTGCCACAAATCCAACTGTAACTTCATAGCTACAATGGGAGGCATCACAGTATCACAAATCCATCTCCCAACACTGGCGATGCAGAAATCAGGACTGGTATCAATCTCATCACCAAATCGTCGAGCTCTGCTGGCACTATCCGGCTCACAAGCTCCTCACCTCAATAAATAACTGCCGGTCTCGGCCATTCTCGCATAGCATCCCTTTTTGGCCGGACTTCCACCACCGCCTCTCATGGCTAGGCTAAGTAATCCAGGAAGATATGCTCTCGAAGCTAAAACTCGTACCACAACAACTTGGCACACAGCTTCTTCCTCGCAGACCTTGTCACACCGTCTACCAGTGCTCCACCAGCTCTAAACCATACAGGGATGGGGTAAAATCAAAATATCCCGGAAGAATATCTCAAATAATTCTTCCAAGTGCAGCAAGAATACACAATTCCTCAAATCCTAAGACGACAGGGCCTTAGTCATTCCATCTGTCCCCACTGTACTCATAATGCCCCTACTGGGTCCCGAACACCATCTTGGCTAAACACTCAGCTGTATGATTCCAAAAAGATACCTGCATCCTAAGCAGGCCACTGACGGGGTATAACTCCATCAAAAGGTCCTAAATAATATCCAGACCTGCCTGCGGTCATCCCACACAAGGACCCTCACTGTCGTGTGTCCACGACGTGACATCACCACCGTGTATCAACGGTGTGGCATCACCACCGTACATCGACGGGGTGGCACTAGGTCGAACAGACCCTCGATCCATCAGATCCAGCAACTGCGCCATCAGCTCTGCCAGCTCTACAGGTGGTATCCAATGAGGTGCTAACGGGGTTGGCGTGGTTCCCAGAACCACGTCAACCGCAATCTCAATCTCTCTAATCGACGGCATTATCATCAGCTCCGGTGGAATCACACCCGGGATCTCACGATAACAGACATATCCTTGCGTCCCGGTGCCGCCGTAAGCACCTCTCGCATTGTCACAGCAACCTGTGTGCTCTGACTGTCTCAATGAACAAGTCCCTAATGTCTGCTTGCAGAAGATCATAACCTTCTCTCTCCGCAGTCATACACCATGTGGCACTGTGCCAACCAATCCCACGCAAGGGTCAAACACTGACCAGGTACAAATACCAATAAACCTGCCGATACCACTCGGGGTCTCAACTGCACTGGACATGATCCACAACCTCCCCCCATGCACCATCCCAACAGGAACCTGTACCTCAAGTGCATGTGGTAACAAATCTACCTCTAGTCCATGCAGGAATGCAACATGCTCTAACTTCGACTGCTGTGATGAAATCACACCTGCGACGACCCGATCCACTGCCTTGGTGCCCTCCACCCAGGCAGCACAGTCTCAATCGCTCACTGTAGGTGGTCGTCACTTAATCTGCCTAAAAACCAAGGCTATCCGTAAAAAGGAGCACAATTCTCCGCCTTTGCTCACACTGAGGCAAGGAATAAAGCCCTTGCAAACAACAATCCACGCTACCGCTGCGCCACTCTGATGACGATGCTGATGCTGCCACCGGGGTCCACCTGACCTCTGACATCTCAGAAAATCCATTATCGCAATCGTCATATAACAAAACACAATTAATTCCTGCAATTCCTCATTCAATTATCCTTACTCAGCTCACCCCTCAAATACATCTATTGTACCCCAAGCATGCAGGTTAATAATCACAAAGGGTAACCTTCCTTTGGGTAAGCTTTACATAATCCGTCCACAAGGATGTCCACCATCCAGGAAGGAAAACGAAAGTGCCACAGCCAACCGATCTGTCCCCCAACACTTAGCGCCAAGCGCCTCTATCCAGAACTCGCCTCTGGCGGCAGATCCTTATCCAAAGGAACTGCAACAGTACACTCCATACACAATGCCTACTCCATCGAGGCATCTAAAATCCAAAATCCAAAGCAGAGGGATCAGATAAACTGAAAGGGTATCCTGGCGCAATCCACTGCCAGTCGCACGCATCCTACGCGCTTCGTCCCTCGAAACCTGGAGCGTACAGTTCAACAACTGCAAAACTTCCCAGCACAGGGGGACCCTCAATTGATCACTCCATCACCACCAACCACGATTTTGCCTCCAAAGGCTCCAACTCAAATCCATAAATCAGGGGGGTTCATCTGCCAAAACTGGCTCCATCCATCAATGATGTCCCACAACTCATCAGCTGTCAACTATCCACCCCACCTCGGTGCCTCGACACTAAACATTGGCACGGAGGGGCTACTCGCTCCATCGGCGCCTCAGAAATCACTGCCGCTGAGGATACTGTAACCAGGTGGTCTCAGGAGAAAAACACTGTCGGGCTGCCCACTGCTCCGACAACTGTGTCACCCAGACCAGCGGCTCACTCTGCCGCTGATATACCTCTGACAATCCTGCCATCGGGGCCTGAAGCTCTCTAACCTCAATCCGGATATCCGGCCCCAAAACAATCTGCTCAAGCTCCACCGCTGCGACGAGTGCACACCAATCCGCACAACGCGTCGGGGAGACACCGCTCACCACGACCAACTGCACCACAGCACAAAACAAAACTCGACCCAATCCGGCGAGAGTCTAGAGCATGTCAACCGTTCCGCCGCATTATGTTGTCTGCAGCCAACATAATTGCTTAGGAGAATAAACATGCCAATCACCCATCCCATCACTCGGGAGAGGTATAAAACTCAATCAGGACTCTCGCTAAAATCACGACTCTCACGAAGTCATCCTAGGGTCCAACCATAAGCCTAGGGTTTCTACAGTCCCAATTGACCTATCCCTAAGCTCTGATACCAACTTAATCTGTCACGCCCCGGGGTCGAAACTGCGACCCGGGCTCGCCAACAGATCCGCCACCTATGCCAAAACCCGCATAGGCGAAGCGTCTAACCTGCAAAAGATAGTACTATAGCTACACAAATATCAGAGCTGAAATAAAATGCTGTAAAATAAAATCCAATTACTATACATCATGAAATAGAGTACAATATCCATTCCCTCAAATACAGATAATCATCATACAATGTCCTCAGTACAGCATCTCTCAACTATAAAAGGAGATAAACTAAAACTATAGTACATCAGTCTCTCCAAATACAAAAGATCTCTCTCCTCCAAAAAACAGTAAAAGCCAGCCAACAGCTACGAGGAATCTCCAACCAGGGGATACAGCTGCACACATCGGGTGGTACAGATCTAGCTCGCGACTCCCTCGCCCCGAACAACGATCGAAGATCAGCAACTCCCAAGGAGGACTCTGCAAAACAGGGGGGAAGAAAGGAAAGGAAAAACAACAATGGGGGTGAGAACCACTAGTAAACCAGTAGCCTCCCCCTGTGGGTAAAGCCTCAAGCTCCGGCGTACCCACTAAGTCTACTAGAGGCAAGAAAAGGGCAAGGGGGGTAAAGCTGTAACAGAACTACTGAATAAAAGGGGAAACCACCACAAGTATGCCTCTAAATGCAATACCGAAGGAAATGACGGTATGAATGCATCGGAAAACAGATCCTGACCAAATAGACCCAATCTAGACACCAGTAAAAACTGGTACTGCCTGCTCTGCTGTCGAACTCAAGAACTCAGTAGGGGACCAGCACATAAGGCTCGAAATCCCAAGGTGCCCGGCGCTCGGCACGGTGTAAAGCCTACTCCGGAGTGGCACTCGAGGGGAGCGACCCACACGAGTAAAGTAACCCTGTCACACATATCTCAAAATAGCAGGACTGGATCAAGACTATGATCAAAGTGGGAAACTCCGTCCACTAATAAAACCCCGATCTGATGCAATAATACTCAAAAGTGGGAAATACCATCCACTAGAGAAATCTGATACCCAACCTGATGCAATAGTAAACATCTGGTCAACCGCCCAAAGTCCACGGTCACCGCAATAACCCACAACCCACAATTGGGTAAAATAATCAAGATCCGGTCAACCGCCTACTGTCCGCGGTTGCCGCAATAACCCCCAAATCCAACATCAGGCACATCCTGTCACCGACCCTAAGGTCGTAGCTACACTATCCCAAACCCCTGCTCGAACTCGAGCAACATGACTCGAAAGTCTAAGTAAGAAGGAGAAAGAAAACAATCATGGTTTCTCCTAAGTCAAATCCCAATATAATAGTGTAGCAATAAAATAGTGGCCTATCTAGATGTCCAAATAAGCATGCAAAAGTCCTCATGTAATGTGAAAGGGAGAATATGTCAAATAACAGTTTACATGTGTCATAATTAATAATATCCACATAAATATCACCATCAGGCTAAAATCATCAGTCGACTACACATGTATAAGATCCCTGTTCCATAATAATTCCCAGAGTGAAACCCGCACATTGATATATCATTATGTCCCAACAGTTAATCCACTTAATCCGTTTTTCATAAAATCTGGGTGCTAATGTAGCATGTTAATTATCACAATTAAGTATGTCCCCGCAATCATGTCCCCCCAGTGATATTATCCCAAAATATGCTATATCCACATAATTAATCCCCCAAAGATAGGCCCACATGTATATCAGTCAATTAGGCATGATAATCAAACAATATGCTCAATAGTGGGGTTTTCTAATAAACTTAGTGAGTAAGTCAGATATAGAGGCAAGCAACAACCACCCACCTGAAGCGCTAACTGTCCGGGTCCATACAGCTGAAAATACCAAAAACTCCAATCCTGCGCTCCAACAAGTACAGTATACCCGAAACACTCCTGGCACAACACAAAGTCCACTAAATACATTTAGGTTCCCAAATATTGCTTTAATTAACCCATACAACAACAGTCCCGAAACTGTTAAATTATCACCTGCAGAAAGTGCCCAGAAAAATCCCATAAAAATATCACAGCGATCCTCGCATCGATAGCTTCGAAACGGTACCTTGCACGCCCAAATCCGAGTTCGGTAAGTCAAGTTATAAATTCGGCAAGGTGGTAATCCAAACATCAAACTGTGAAGAAAAACTGCACACTGTACACTGAGAAAACAGTAATTTTCACCTTCGAGGCAATTTCCTAAAATCCCAGAAAAATCACCACTGTGTTCCTCGCGACGAGTAGATCAAAATCGACTCTTGAATCGCCTCGATCCGATGTTCCTAGGCTGAGATAAAAATTCGGCAAGTTGGTGCTGTCCAAAATCCACCACAGAAAAATGGGGGTCAAAGATGCCTCGGGAAACGTGCCAAAAGTGCGAAACGGAGCGGAGCGATCAACACGAAAATCGAAGCCTTACCTCTTAGGAACACGCTGTCGAAGAAATCGTCCAAAAACTCCTCCTGGTTTGCTCACAGCGAAATTCTGACTGAACTGCGACGATAATGGGCCGAAATGGGGGAAAACCGAGACGAACTGTAAAAATGATATCGCCGTTGCCGAGCTTCCAGATATTCCGGGGATCCACCAAGAGCTCAAGAACATCAAGGGGAACATCTTTCATATTGAGCTCTCCCTCCCATTCTCTCTCTAAGCTGCGGAAAAAGGTGAGAAAGAGGGAGAGGAGGGGGTATAAATAGGCCCACCAAAAGAATTGCGGAAATTACCCCTGTGTCCCCGGTTTCGGGCGCATGGGGATTTCCGGGCTGCTACAGTGCGGCCCGGCCCAGCATTTTTCGGGCGCGCACAGTAGCCCGGCCCACACGGCCCACGCCCGCACACCCGATCCGATCGGACCGCACACCCGTCCGACCCGCTCCACACGCTGACACGTGTCCCCGAACACCGAACAGGCAACCCGGCCGCTCCCCACGCGCCACCTGGCCGCCCGGGGTCAACGGGGCCGTTGGCGCCCGCCAATGGCGGGCCGCCACGTGGCGCCCGCGTGCGCCACCCAGCTGCCGTGCCCGCCACGCCCGCCGGCAGCCGCCTGCCCCGCCTGCCGGCCGCCTGCCACCGCCGCCTGCCACGCCGTACGCGCACAGTAGCACATCCAATCCTTGCTTGCCACGTGTCCAAGGAATAACTTCGCTGAACCTGGTGCACAAAACCCCAACACCGCGCCAATGAAAAACCGCCACGTGTCCCTATCCGGTCCACCGTACACCGCGCACCGCCGCGCCTGCCGCGCACAGTGGCGCGCCCAATCCCCGCGCGCCACGTGTCCATCCTCTCGCTCACTGCACCCGGTGCACCCGACTTCATGAACCGAACCAATAGAAAGATGCCACGTGTTTTCCCGCCCGGTCCACTGTGCACCGCACAACTCCGTAGACCGGGACCAGTGAACCACCCAATGGGAAACTGCCACGTGGCCCCCCGCTCCGGTGCACGCCTGCCGCGTGGACCGCGCGCCCTGCCCGCGCGCTGCGCGCTGCCCGCGCCTGCCCGCCGCCGCGCTGCCGCCTGCCCGAGGCCGCGCCGCCGCTCTCCGCCGCCGCCCGTCGCCGCCGGCGATCGCCGGAAGTACTGTTCCGGCGTGAACAGTAACCCGAGCTCCGAATTGACAAGTGGGTAGTCCATTTTGATCGTTTTCGCGCGCTGACTCCGAATTTGACGTCCGTTTCGCCAAATTCCAACTCTAAAAATTGCCGAAGGCACCCGGAAATGCGTTCTAGGTCCAAACTTCGTGCGGAGCCCAATTAAATATCCAATTCGCGCGAAACCACTTCTAAACCCTCCACGGGGTCCCCCGATCACTCACATGATCCATTTGGGCCCGAAGTCCAACTCTTGTGCCCAATTATGCCCCAAACACCACCAACACACCATGTAGGCCTCTAACAGCCACCCCAACGCACTGTAGCAGCTCTGCGGAGATCCGGGTCATCACACCGGCAGCCAAAAGAACTTGATCTCAGAAAACCTAGTTCAAAAACTGGGTTTGTCGACTACACCCCACCCACACCCATATCCATTGGGGTGGATCAACAGCAATATCGAGATGAAGATCGATCGCCAGTGCAAGGTAAAGTTTGCAGTGACTGGCATCTATATCGATGAAATGGTGTGCGAGGTTGTGCCGCTGAACATTTGCAACATCATCTTCGGCAGTCCCTACCTATGGGACCGCGACGCTATCTTCTTCCGTCGTCCTCAGCAATATCAATTCATTAAGGATGGACAAAAATTTTTGTTCACCACAGAGCCACTGTCAACAACAACAACTGTAGACCTGGTAACTGCTTGCCAGGCCAAGAGGATGATCAATGCCTGTCAAAAGTTTGCCTTACTGGTCATTCGGCCAGTTGAATCGGAGGAGGCAAACAGCAAGGTATTGAGCCTAGCATGCAAAGAGAGAACGGACGACGTTGCCAGGCTGATAGGCGAGCATCAGGATCTGTTCCAAGAAGTCCAGGGACTGCCACCAAAGCGAACCGTGGAACATGAGATCCAATTGATCAGCGACGCTCCGCTACCGAATCTCGGCATGTACCGAAACTCGGTAATGGAGAATGAGGAGATAAAGCGACAGGTGACCGAGTTACTCGAGAGTGGTGCTATCAAACCGAGTAGCTCCCCTTGTGGCTCCCCGATCGTGTTGGTGCCAAAGAAAGATGGCGGGTGGCGAATGTGTATCGACTACCGCGCCCTCAACAAAATCACCATCAAGAATTGGTACCCCTTGCCGCGGATCGATGATCTCTTGGACCAATTGAAGCATGCTCGCTACTTCACCAAGCTGGACCTGAAGTCAGGCTATCATCAGGTTCGAGTCCGAGAGGATGACACTTGGAAGACCGCATTCAAGACGCGACAAGGCCTGTTTGAATGGCTCGTCATGCCGTTCGGCCTTTGCAACGCACCGGCCACCTTTATGCGGCTGATGAACGACGTTCTACGCCCCTTTCTTGATGACTTCGTGATCGTCTACTTTGACGACATCCTCATATACAGACCATCGTGCAAGAAGACAATCACCGGCGAGGAAACAGCTCGGCTGTTCTTCCAACGCGTTTGGACACATTTTGGGCTACCAAGCTCGATTGTATCTGACCGTGACAGCCGTTTTCTAAGCAACTTTTGGTGGTCCTTGTGGTCCATGATGGACACAAAGCTACAACGGAGTACGGCTTTCCATCCTCAAACCGATGGGCAAACAGAAGTGGTCAACCGGACAGTTGTACATCTGCTGCGAGGATATAACGCTCGACATCCCAAGACTTGGGACGAGAGCCTTCCGTACCTGCAGTTCGCCTTCAATCGAGCTATACACAGTTCCACTGGCAAATCTCCCTTTGAGGTGTGCTTAGGTTACTTACCTCCCAGCCCTTTCGACTTGTCGTTCACGGTCGAGCAACCGCGGACCACCAAGGAAGAAGGTGAAATAGCGAAGGCACAACGGTTCTTAGAGAGTATTCAGAAAGTGCATAGCGAAGTGGAACGACAGCTGCAAAAATCTCAGCAGAAGTATAAAGAACGACATGACCGACATCGGGTGAAAGGCGACTTCCAAGAAGGTGATCTAGTCTGGCTCCATCTCAGCAAAGAGCGCTTGAAAGGCGAGGGTAAGAAGCTTAAGCCCATCCGTTATGGACCTTTCAAGATCGTGCGCAAGATTGGTGAGAATGCGTGTCAACTAGAGCTGCCCGCATACATGAACATGTATTCGATCGTCAATATCGAGAATCTAAAGTCCTTCGAGCCGTCAATGCTAGACGATGAGCCCGGAGAAGTACTGCCACCCATGGAGGATCTCGTGGTAGAACGTGAAGAGCAGCTAGCTGATGATACTATTCTGGAACGCAAGGTCACAACGACACGCAAAGGTGAACGTGAAGCCTTCCGTATTGGGCGGAAAGGTCAAAAGCCAAGTGCCGCCAAGTGGTTCACAAGGGAAGCTGGAGAAACCCAATTTCCTCGCTTGCAGTTCTAGATCCAGCAGGTGCTGGTTTGTCACGCCCCCGGGGGTTTTTGAGTCATGTGAAGCGGAAAAACGTGTCTATTATTTTTTTTTTTTTTTAATAAGGAAACATAATCTTCAACCCCGGTGCGTGCCAGACCGCCACATACGCAAATTCACTCTGTCCACGGACAGAGTCTCCTTTGCATATGCACGGCGTCTTATTTACAACATGTCATTCAATCACAAATATTATGCATCAATTCCCAACCAACAACCATACCGTAGACGTTCACCATCAATTATAGCAAGTTAATTAAGCGGCATCACTGTTTGGAAAGGATAAAGCCCAGAGTTGAAAACCCGTGCCCACACGGCACTTCATTTTGAGAAAACATTTTCGCAATCCTTTAACTCATCATGAAAACATGCCGCACATAAGAACACTACTAATAGTATCATACTATAACCTACACCTCATCCACAGAGCTAATACAAGTTCACAACTAAGCCATCCACAAGCAAAATAAAGATTCATGCATAAGGAAATGAGTTGGAGTCAAAAGAATCAAGATAACCAAGTGTCCGACTACGGTCCTCACTACGCAGTCCCACCGTCACCCCGGCTGACGCACCTAATAGCAGTACCTGTCACGGAGTGGGTAACGTCAGTGACAAACAAAGTAGATGTCTAATAGTAACAAGAAGGGAAAACAAACCGAATACACCGAGTACCCCGTAACCTTTCGTTAAACCCCCTGTGCATATTTTAAGCTGGGCACCAGTCCCAGAGTACCTGTCGGGGTGACTAAAGTCCCCCCTCGTGCACAAACACCTTTTGATGCTTTAACCACTTCACGGGGCTAGTGCGGCCCCTATAGCAGCCGTGAAGAGGTCCTCACGGCTCCCACTCCTTTGTGAGGCACACGGGTCAAAAAGACCATTTTTCCGGAAAAGTACACCATGCGGTGGCCCGGTCCGCCAGTGTACGTGCAGCATCCGTCACCGGATTGCCAAAATTGGCGTGTAGTGAGCACCGCGACCGCTTAAATTGTCAGATAAAATATCTTTAATCGAAAGGTTAGCTTACCATCTACTTTGTTAGGTAAATTAAAGAATACTTTAATGGCGATAAATGCACTTACTGCACTTGTTGCACTTATGGCAACTCTACCCACCTGGTTGGAGAGAAGACGGGTCACCCGAGCCCTTTGCACTCTCCCGCTGCGCACCCGGACCTATATAAAGTCCGCACGGACACTAAGGTCAGAAAATATACTAACATATCGCAATAGAAAAATACCCCACATTATTATTTACAAAAGTCCGGCACCGTCCCGCTGTCCGGCGGGGCACCCATGCCTTGAACGGCCGTCACCGTCCGTCGGAGCCGCGCATGGCGGGGCTCCGCGGACGGCGTCCTCACAGCACCCAGCGCGGCGTTCGCGCGGTGCTCGTGCGGACACGGGTCCGCGCGGCGCCCGCGCGAACGCCCGCGCGGCGCCCGTGCGGCACCCCGCGCGGGTGCCCGGGCGGCACCCCGCGTGGCTCCCCGCGCGGGGCCGCCCGCGCGGCACCCCGCGCGGGTGCCCGCGCGGCACCCCGCGCGGGGCCGCCCGCGCAGGGCCGCCCGCGCGGGGCCGCCCGCGCGGCACCCCGCGCGGGTGCCCGCGCGGCACCCGCGCGGGGCCGCCCGCGCGGCACCCCGCGCGGGGCCGCCCGCGCGGGCCGCCCGCGCGGGGCCGCCCGCGCGGCACCCCCCGCGCGGTGCCCGCGCGGCACCCCGCGCGGGGCCGCCCGCGCGGGGCCCGCCCGCGCGGCGCCCCGCGCGGGTGCCCGCGCGCCGCCGCGCGGCACCCCGCGCGGCACCCCGCGCGGGGCCGCCCGCGCGGCGGCCGCGCGGTGTCCGCGCGGCGCCCGCGCGGGTGTGACCCGCACGGCGCCGCCGCCGCTTGCGGTGGCGCCCGGTCGTCGTGTGTTTTTCTCCCCTTCACCCCGCGCGATGCCCTAGTGGCACCGCGCGCCTCCTTTGTCCGTTCCGTTCGTCTAACATAACTACGATGACGACGACGGTAACGGGGACGGGGAGAAATTCAAGAAACCTAAAACGGGCGACTAGGAAAATTCGGAAAAATTATTAAAAAATATAAAACTAACCGGAGATCTTCGGGAAAGTGTCCGGTCACGTTTCTTGCCCTCGGGTCGGCGTTTGGGACGATTGGTTCCTTCTCCTTTCTCCGGTTATGGATCCGTTCTCTCTTTTCTCTTACTTTTCCTCACCGGTTGGGGGTTTCGGTAGCACGAAAGAGGAGGGTTTGAGGAGGCGGTAAAATAAGAATAGGGTTTCGCTCGGCGCTCGGTAAACAGGAGAATAAATAGTTCTCCCATTTACTTATCACGCCAAAAATCCCTTCGGATATTTTCGGTTCGATTAATTAATTTATTAATTAATTAATCCCTACCGATAACCCTATCTTTAACCTCCTTAATTTTACGTACGTAGGAAAACCCGAATCTCCCCGTTTCTATCTCTCACATAAATATCGGCTGACGGGATATTAAATCTTAAAATCTGACCACCGGTTATTTAATCACCTTAAATTCTGACCACCCGATTATTTAACCACCCTTATTAAATAATCAAATCCCAATTGGATTCAAATTACCGGATATTTAAATCAACCCTTTTTAAATTTTAGTCACCGATTATTTAATCACCTTTATTAAATAATCTTGTGGGAAGCAAATCCCCGATTTAAATATCCCGATTTTATCTCTTATCTAATGCACGAGATAAAATCCCACAATTTAAATCCTAAATTAATTCGTACGTAGGAGGATTTAAATTTCCCTCACCGGATAATTAGTTAATTAATTAATTAATTACCCCTACGAGATAACCCACCTTATCTCTAACGGGTGCAAGATATTTTGCACGGTCCCCGATGCGTGACTAATTACCGCAATGCTAAGGATCCCGTTCCGGGAGATCCCGATATCGGATTTCGAATCCGATCGCACCGTCGGTCATCGTTTTTCGCGCTCTATCGCAGAAAAATACACACACCTAGTCCCGGCCGACTTAAGAAAATTAAATAAATTTTATTTCGCTTAAGGCCTAAGCGATTACATGTGAGTTCAAAAATACCCGAAGGGTCGGATCACTACATGGTTCCTCTCAAAATTTGGGGAGCCATGATCCGGGACGATCTAAACTCCGAATAAATCTCATCCATTGAGGATAAGGCGGAGGCGGTTACAACTACTCCGGATAAGTCTCAATCATTGAGGATAAGGCGGAGGCAGTTACAACTACTTCGGTTAGGATAGGGATCGAGGTAGTTTAATTGGATCGGGTTGTTAAAACCAAATTGGATAAAGCCAATTTGGTTAAGAATAAAATTGTTATTGTTTCTTATCTTTTGTAAGCCTAAGGGCTATAAATAGGGGTCTATTGGCTCTTGTAAATTCATTCCCAGTTAGAGAGTAAAAATAGAAAGCTCTTCCACCTACAAATATATTCTTCGTCTTCTCTTTTTTTCTCTCATCCGGGTTTCAGATATCCATCGGGGAGGCGCTGCGACATCTCCTCCTCCTCCGACGGATCACTCTGCGCGAAAATCAGAGCAAATGGGATTTTCCGGGAGCTTTCGGCAAAATTTCGGATGAAAATTTGGCAAAACGGACGGCGAAATCGGACTCAGCACGCGAAACGGTATATTTACTTTAATTTTTCTGCATCTGGGTACTGTTCACGCCGGAACAGTAACTCCGGCCGCCGGAATCACTGTTCCGGCGACCGGCGAGCGGCGGCGGGCAGCGGCGGCGCAGCGGCAGAGCGCGGAGGCGCGTGGCGCGGGCAGCGCGGGCAGGCGCGGGCAGGGGGTGCTGGTGCGCGGTCCACAGGCAGGGCGTGCGCCGGGAGCACCGAACTTTGCCCTTGCCACGTGGCGTCCCCTCATTGGCTGGCCGGCTTCTAGAAGCACGTGGGAAGGTGACACGTGGCGCACCCGGATGGCCGACATCTTCCGGAAAATCGGAGCGCGGAGCAACCACGTGCACCACGTGGCCACGTGGCAATTTTTCATTGGCCCTGGCACGGGCTGTTTCCTGTTTTGTGGACACGTGGCGCATCTGGTTGGCCAATTTTCGGTGTTTCCTGTTCGGATCCGGATCCCGTGTGGGAATATTCCCTTTGGCCCACTATATAAGAGTCCCCCACCCCCCCTCCTTGCACCTCGGTTTCCGAGCCTTAGAGAGAGAATCTGAGATTGAGCTCTCTACGAAAATCTTTCTCTCTCTCTCTCTTCTCTTCTCTCTCTCTCTCTAAATCTCAGAATTTCTGGAGTTACAGTTAGAGAGTTATCTGCGACGCGGCACACTGCGACGATTTTTCTTTTTAGGCCCATTTCCCGTCGCAGTTCCGTCGAAAAATCCCTGCGGGCTAACCAGGTGGAATTTTTGGACGATTTTTGCGGCAGCGCGACCGTAAGAGGTAGGGCTTCGATTTCCGTGTTGATCATTTTGCTCCGTTTCGTACTTTTGGCACGATTCCCGAGTCCTCTTTGACCCCCCCTTTTTACTGTGGTAATTTTTGGACAGCACCGACTTCTCCGATTTTTATCTTGACGTAGGAGCGTCAGATCGAGGCGTTTCAAAGAGTCGATTTTGATCTACTCTTCGCGAGGAACGCAACCGTGATTTTTTCTGGGATTTTAGGAGCTCATTTTAGAGGTGAAAAATTCCTCTTTTCTCGTGCTGTCTGAAAAACAGCAAATACTGTACTTTTCTGGATTTGTATTTATACCGGGAGCGTTGATTTGCAGGAATTGAGGACTGCGGACAGCCAGGAGACTACCTGGGGTGTTGTTTGAGCTGTTCGAGGTGGGCGGTTGTTGCTTACCTCATTTTTGACAAGCTCACTGGGATTACTGGAACTCCCCTAAAATGTAATTGATGAGAACAATTGGGACAAAATAATATGATAATTGATGAGAACCATTGGGACTACTAACAGGACTACTAACAGGACTACTAACAGGACTACTAACAGGACAAACTAACAGGACAAACTAACAGGACAAACTAACAGGACAATTAATGAAAACTGCTGGGATAAACTCCCCTAAAATTTGATATAACCCCACGGATTATATAATGACTTATGTTGGGACACTGTGATTGGGACAAAGGCTACAATAACTTTTTTCCAGTAAATCAATATTCTTTTAAAATAAATATTGACACTTTTCTATAGCTTTTAAATAACTGCATGCTTTCTTGGACATCCAGTTAGCCACTATTTAGTGCTACACTATCATATTGGGACTTGGCATGTTTTACACTTTCCTTTGCATTCGGATGTTATCGCTCAAGTATGAGCAGGGATTTGGGATAGTGTAGCCAGATTATGGACTTGGGGGGGGGGGGGGTATTGCGGTGACCGCGGACAGTAGGCGGTTGACCAGATGTTTGTCCTTACACCAGATTGGGGTCGAGTCTGGTTTATTGCATCAGTTGGGGATTGGGTTTCTGTAGTGGACGGAGTTTCCAACTTTGATCATAGTCATGCTCCAGTCCTGCTGTTTTATGGTACTTCTAATACTTATTACTGAGGTATTTTACTCGTGTGGGTCGCTCCCCTCGAGTGCCACTCCGGAGTGTGTTGCAGACATGCTTAGAGTCTTTGAGACTCCTATCCCCTATCGGTGTTATGCATACCCGATTTGGTAACTATCCCCTATCGGTGTTATGCAATGGCCAGCATACCCGATTTGGCAAGGCACAGCAGGCAGTATCAGTTATTGTTACATACAGTCATTTCGTGCTACATGGCATTTAGAGGCATAGTGGTGATAGTTTCCTTTCTTTTCAGCAGCCTTTGTAGCTTACCACTGTTCTTTTATATCGCCTCTAGTAGTCCTAGTGGGTGCGTCAGAGTTGAGGTTTTACCCACTAGGGGAGGCTACTAGTTTATCTGGTAGTTCTCACCCCCATTGTTGTTTTTCTCTTTCTTCTTCTTTATTTTGCAGAGTCGTCTGCGGGAGCTGCTAGGCCATCGGCAGCTGATAAAGGTAAGGGGATCGCTGAGTAGATAGATCTCCTGTGAGACTGAGAGTGGATATTAGACAGATGTTATACTCTTTACTCAGACTGCGGTATTCTTCTTTTATTTTGGGTCTGGCGCTGGCCAGCTGGCTGTATTATTTTGGTGAGCTGGGAGATTATTGTATTTATTACAGCTTGTACCCTATTTTCAGTCTGAGAGTATCATGTTTAGTTCAGCTCTGTATTATGCTCTTGTTGTACATCTTATATCTGAGCAGGTTAATTACCAGCGCTGCGTGTACGCGGAAAATTCCGTGTGCACGGCGGATCTGTAGACGGGCCCGGGTTCTGGTTTACACCCGGGGCGTGACACGAGGGCTCCCGAAAACGACGGCGGCGGAATCCCTCACGGAGCGACGGAGCTCGGACTCGAAGCGATCGGGAGAAAAATATGTTGAAGGATATTTTTGATATATTACCTAAAAAATTGACGGCCCACTAACGGAATGCTGACGGCGGGGTGTAAATGCACAATTCCATAATTACGAGGGAGCAAAATGTAAGTTTTTTAAAGACACGGGATAAAATAAAAAAACGGTATATTATAGGAGATTTTATGTAATTTAGCCAAATTATAATTACAAAATATGTAGTATTGTCTATATTAATGTATTTGAGGCCTAGTTTGATAATTGGGTAATTAAAATTAGTTTGTATATTATTAATATTTAAAAAATTTTAAAAAATTATAATTTATTTTTCTTATACTATAAGGGTGCGTTTGGAAGCGGGATAAGCTGGAATTGGCTAAACCGGGGATAAGTATAAAGTACGGAACTAGAGCTAAAACGCGTTTGGGATGGTTCCAGGGATAAGAGAATTTGTGTTTGGTTTAATAATGAGGAATAGGAGGGATAAAGTGGATAAGATGGGTAAATTACTTTTTGCCCTCAAAAGTTAATATGTGATAAAAGTTGTTAAAAACGAATTAGTTCGTTTTAATTAATGGATTAATGATTTAAAAAAATAAAATTAAAATTATAATCATAATTAAAATGTATTATTTAAAAATAATACATTTAATTTAATAATTAATTTTTTTAACTTAAAATTTAAATTTAAAATATAAAATTTCAACATTTTAATTTTAAGATTTACAATTATATAATATTAATTTTAAATAATTAATTTTTAACATAAATTTTTTTTAAAATTCGCAAAATTCGTATATTTGCTAAATATTTATAAATTTTTGCCCACGAGCTTTATTATGTCATTAAAATTTTCTAAACTCGTTTTTTTCATTTTAATTAATGGATTATTGGTTTAAGAAAATAAAAATAAATTTATAATCATAATAAAAATATATTATTTAAAAATTTTACATTTAATTTAATGTTAACTTTTTTCAAATTAAAATTAATGGATTAATGGTTTAAAAAAATGTGATAAAAGTTGTTAAAATCTAATTATTTCATTTTAATTAATGGATTAATGGTTTAAAAAAATAGAAATAAAATTATAATCATAATTAAATTATATTATTTAAAAATAATATTTAATTTAATATTTTATTTTTTTAAATTAAAATTTAAATTTAAAATATAAAATTTCAACATTTTAATTTTAAGATTTAAAATTTTATAATATTTATTTTAAATAATAAATTTTTAACATAAAATTTTTTTAAAATTTGGAAAAATCGTATATTTGCTAAATATTTGTAAATTTTTGCCCTCAAGCTTTATTAAAATCGTTTTTTTCATTTTAATTAATGAATTAATGGTTTAAAAAAATAGAAATAAAATTATAATCATAATTAAATTATATTATTTAAAAATAATATTTAATTTAATATTTTATTTTTTCAAATTAAAATTTAAATTTAAAATATAAAATTTCAACATTTTAATTTTAAGATTTAAAATTTCATAATATTTATTTTAAATAATAAATTTTATAATATTTATTTTAAATAATAAATTTAAAATTTTATAATATTAATTTGTGATGATGAGAGTGTATTGGGAAGAGAGAAAGGAGGTGGGATGAAGGAAAAGAGAGAGAGGAGAGAGGGATTTGTGATGATGAGAGTGTATTGGGAAGAGAGAAAGGAGAGAAGAGGAGAGAGAGTGAGGAGAGAGTTTTTATTAAAATAATATGTTGGGATGAGATAAAGTAGATAAGAAGGGTAATATGGTAAAAAATTTTATAGTAAAATAATAGGATGGGATTTGTTATACCAGCTATTCTCCTTGTTCTGGGTTAAGCAATACCAGATGGTTCCTGGAGCGTTTGGGAGAATAAGGGGGATAAACCCGCTATTCCCGGTTCTATACCGCAACCAAACGACCCCTAAAATTATAATTACAACCGCGGAGAAATATGTTGCAGGGCGGATGCAACCGAAGCTACATGCTTCTTTCGATGGTGGTTAATATCGTAATTTTATATTTATAGTAAAAAAAAATTACAAATGTTTTTAAATTTTTTAAACTTTCTATCCTCGAATTAGCAAACTAAGTCTACAGTGTTATTTTCATTTGCTACTTTTTTTTTTTTTTTTTTTTTTTTTTTTTTTTTTATCAAAGGTACTGTCAAATTATTATTTTTTTATCAATCTTTATAATATACTTTTGGCTAAATTACAGAAAAATCTCCCATAATATACCGTTTTTTTACTTTACCCTGCCTTTAAAAAGCCTACATTTTGCCCCCTCGTAATTATGGAATTGAGCATTTACACCCCCGCCGTCAGCATTCCGTTAGTAAGCCGTCAACTTCTTAGGTAATATACCGAAAATATCCTTCAACCTCTTCTTCTTCCGATCGCTACGAGACCGAGCTCCGTCGCTCCGTGAGGGATCCCGCCGCCGCCGTTGTCGGGAGCCCTCGGCGATTGTCGGCGCAGTCGCCGTCCGGGCCCTCCACGGCGACGGCGCTCCAGGTCAGGCGCAGCCCGAGGCTGGTGGGGCGCCACGTGGCGGTGCCCCACTCGCCGTACCACTGCGCGCAGCACGCGCGCGCGCGTGCTGGCGCAGGTCAGCGCGCGGGGACCCGCGCCTCCTCTAGCGCGGGCCAGCGCGCGGGGGAGGGGGGCCGCCACGTGGAGGGCCCCCATAGACTTCAAGCGCCGCGTGGGGACGCGGCTCCCTGGGCACCCCCGACCTCTCCGACGGCGAGGGAGATGACGACGACAGGGTGGGGAGGAGGAGGAGAGCTTCTCGGTGGGGACGGGGGCGGGGGCGGCGGTGGAATCGGAGGGGAACAATGTGAGGGCTCTGCGACGCTGCTTCTCTGCCGTCATTGTAAAGCACAGGGATAAGGAAACATTATCGTCATTTTATCTATTCTGTTAACCCCGCTGCCCCCTAAAAATAATTAGGTAATTACGAGGGGGCAAAATGTAGGCTTTTTAAAAACAATGGGGCAAAGTGAAAAAGCGATATATTATAGAAGGATTTTCTGTAATTTAGCCTATACTTTTTATTTACTTTCCCTCTCTCTCTCTCTCTCTCTTCTCTCTCTCTCTCTCTCTCTCTCTCTCTCTCTCTCTATATATATATATATATATATATATATATATATATATATATATTAGGATTTAAATTTTTTGCACACGAACCCAAATATTCTTGTAAATTTTTTATTATTGAATTTGTATTGAGATTTATACTATTTATTTTTTCTTTCTCTCTCTTTAGTTGACTTTATAATAGCACAAATATTTACTTTTTCGGCGCTTTTTTATCGGTGAAATATAAAAAGAGATTATCAACACCATTAAATATAATCTATATTATTTAAACTTCTAATGAATCAAAATTTATAATTTTATAATATTATTTACGTGATGATTAAGTGATCTAAAAGTTATTTTATTTTAGTTATTAAAAGTTATCAATTTTAAAATTAATACTAGATAACAATATCAAAAAAATTATAGCATTTAATTTTAAAAAATTAAATTAGTCTAGATTAAATTTAATGATTCTAATGACCAATGAAAGTTAATTAAGTCCCGTGGTATTAGTTTTTTTAAAAAAATAAGCTACTTATTTGTAAATTCTAAGACTGCGTTTGGTTCGGGTATAAAAAAAATTTAATTATATCGGGGATAGGTATAAGTTATGATATTTGCAAGAACTAATGTTAATTTATGTTTGGATGTGTATAAGAGTTATACCCGGTATAAAAAAATTTGTGTTTGGTAAATTAAAGAGGAATAAAAAGAATAAAGTGAATTAAATTTTTATAAAATAATGAAATAAATTTTAAATTTTAAATTTTATACATTTAAATAACTTATAATTTAAAATAAAATTAATTATTTTTTTAAAAAAAAAAAAAAAAACTGCATGTGAAACAACTGAGTTGTTCCACCTGCTGCTTGGAACAGTTATTCCTTCCTAATTTCGGGATTAGGTGGAACAACTGTTCCAAACAGCTTTTTGTTGTTTGGGTACAAAGAGAGAATATCTCCCTTATCCCTTTTAGTTCTTGTATCCAAACAAGAGCCTAAAAAAATATATATTTTATATTTTATTTATTTAATAAGTACGATAATTTTATTAGTCACGTAGAGTGATTAGTAAAAATATTCGCCTATATGATACACTACTTTTGAAAGGTATACATAGCATTATTTTTTGAAACAGTAAAAGTGTATAGACGACTCTCTCACTATAGTTTATTGTCGAAATGGTCATTCACCTTCGGTGTATTTGATTAACATTCACTAATTTAGTTACTTAAATTAAAATTAAACTTAATTACACTTTATTGTCCTTTATGATTTTTTATTTATCTTCAAAGCGACCACCAAACTATCACTTTTTCTTACCAATCTCTGTATTATTGTCAATAAATAATAAGAGTGTATATAAATGGATGAGAAAAAACTCAAATAGTTGGGAAAAATCTAACATAAGCTTTCAATGGATTTTGGGGTACCTCTACTCTCTCTCTCTCTCTCCGCTCTCTCTCTCTCTCTTGCACCTGCACTTATATTTGTGCCTCCTACTGATCCTATTATGATTAATTATTATTGTCTGAACCGGATCCTTACCACCCTATCTGATAAGTTTTATGATATTTACTGTAGTATTCAGACTGCTAGGGAACTCTGAATTTTCTTAGAATAGAAGTATGACCAGATTGATCCTACTGAGAAGAGATACCAAGTTTCAGATTTGCTCAAGTTTAAATTGGTAGATAGTAAACCAATGTCTGACCAGCTTCAGAATTTTGAGTACATTATTGAGCAGCTTAGATCTAGTGGTATAGATCTATATGAGAGTTTTCTAGTTGCCACTTTAATAGATAAGTTGCATCATTCCTGGTCTAATCATGCCAATGATCTGAATCACAATCAAAGAAAACTGTCCCTAAATTTTGTCCTAAGATCTCTTAGGATAGAAGAAACCAACCGAGTTAGAGATAAGAAGCCTAGCGAGCCTTCTACCCAAGCCAACTTAGTAGAGAACCCGAAACCTAAGAGTAGAAATTTTCAACCTTTTAGGAATTTTAAGAAGAAGCCTTTTCAGCATAGAAAGTTCAACCCAAACTTTAAGAAGCCTGCACCTAAGGGGAGTGGAGTGAATTCTAGATGCTTTGTGTGCGGGAAGACGAACCACTTTGCGAATGATTGCTATTATCGCAAGACTCGGCCTTCCGCGCCAAAGAAGAAGGGAGCTCCTCCTGAGTGTCAGCTGAACATATTGATTGATGTACCCAACCCTTCTGACTCCACTATCAGGTTAGGATCTAGCTTACCCGAGGTTAACCTTGCTCTTAGTTCTTCTGATTGGTGGATTGACACTGGAGCAAATGTACATGCTTGCTCTGACCGCTCTTGGTTTTCCACTTATCAGGACTCAAGTGGAGGATCGGTGAACATGGGGAATGCAGCATCTTCGCGCGTGCTTGGGACTGGTCGAGTGGACCTGAAGTTGACCTCTGGGAAGACTCTTTCCTTGCACGGCGTACATCATGTTCCTGATCTTAGGAAAAACTTGATTAGTGCTTCTCTTTTAGTTCAGCAAGGATTTAAGTTTGTTTTTGAATGTAATAGAGTAGTAATTACTAAAGGTGTAAACTTTATTGGGAAAGGATTTTTGAGTGATGGATTATTTAAGCTTTCTGTGATGACTTCTACTATTAATGAAAGTATTATTTTGAATGTTATTTCATCTGATGTTTGGCATGGAAGATTGGGACATGTGAATTTTAATACTATTAAGAGATTGATGAATTTTGATTTAATTTCTAAATTCGTTTCTAAAGATCATAAATGTGAAATATGTGTGCAAGCTAAGGAACCTAGAAAACCTTTTAAATCTGTAGATAGAGATTCTGATCTACTAGAATTAATACATAGTGATGTTTGTGATGGATGTAGACCCAGTAGGGGTGGAAGCAAATATTTTGTAACATTTATTGATGATCATTCGAAGTATTGTTATATTTATTTGATTAAGAATAAAGATGATATTTTAAATAAATTTAAGATTTATAAAGCTGAGGTTGAAAATCAATTGGATAAGAAAATTAAAATTTTAAGATCTGGCCGAGGAGGTGAATATACATCAAATGAGATGATTGTTTTCTATCAAGAATTTGAAATTGTACATCAAACAACTGCACCTTATACATCTCAATCTAATGGAGTAGCTGAAAGAAAAAATAGAACTTTGATGGATATGATGAATTCAATGATTATTAGTTCTGGTGCATCCGAGAACTTGTGGGGTGAAGCTTTGATGACTGCTTGTGTAACTCTTAATAGGATTCCCCACAAGAGTTCTTCTGTATCTCCCTATGAAATTTGGAAGGGAAGGAAACCTAATCTAAATTACTTTAAAGTGTGGGGGTGCCTAGCTAAAGTTAAGATTCCTAAAAATAAGAAGAGAAAGATTGGTCCTAAAACTGTGGATACTGTTTTCTTAAACTATGCAGATGGTAGTAATGCTAATAGATTCTTAGTAGTAAATTATGAGGTTAATGAGATTTCTAACAATACAATTATTAAAGCTAGAGATGCAGTATACTTTGAGGATATCTTTCCTTTTAGAACTAGAGTAGATAGACTTGTTCCTGTTGAGACTATAGGTGGATCTAGTAGACCCAGCACTAGTGAACCTATAGAATAGTCTGAACCTAGGAAAAGTAAGCGTCCTAGAATTAAGAAGACTTTTGGTGATGATTTCTGTGTCCTACTTGTAGAAGATACCCCATCTACCTTTGACCAAGCTATGACTTCTGTAGATGCATCATTTTGGAAAGAAGCTGTTAAGTTGGAAATGCAATCTATTCTACAGAATCATACTTGGGAGTTATCTGATTTACCTGTAGGTAGTAAGCATGTAGGATGTAGATGGATCTTTAAGAAAAAGTTGAAACCAGATGGGTCTGTAGATAAGTATAAGGCTAGACTTGTAGCTCGGGATTTTTTCCAGAATCCTGGTGTAGATTATTTTGATGTTTATACTCCTGTAGCTAGGATTACTTCTATTAGAATTCTGCTAGCTTTAGCCTCTGTCCATAATTTGATTATTTATCAGATGGATGTTAAGACTGTTTTTCTAAATGGTGATTTAGAGGAAGATATTTATATGAAGCAACCTGTGGGATTTATTGTTGCTGGACATGAAAACAAAGTTTGCAAGTTAACAAAATTTTTATATGGACTTAAACAAGCTCCTAAGCAATGGCATTTGAAATTTGACTCTTTGGTAGTGAAAGATGGTGTGAGGACCCGAATCCCCGTAAGAGGATTACTGTTGAATCAGTAGCTTCTGGAGGCCCGTGTTGTGGGTTAGAGATGGTTGCGCTAAAATCGAACTTCAAGATTGGACCCAGCACGAAATTCGGATTAAAAATACCTGTCCGTATGCCTTTGGGAAATTTTAGAAGTGGAATTGGGCAAAACGGACATCGAATTTGGACTCAGCGCGCGAAAACGATGAAAATAGACTATTTACTTGTATTTTTCGGAGCTCGGATGCCAAAACACGGATTTCGAGGCGTGGAGTACTGTTCCGGCGGCCGGGGGGCAGCGCCTGCGGCGACGGGCAGCGGCGGAGCGAGGTGGCGCAGGCGCGGGCAGGTGCTTGAGCGGCGGCGGGCAGGTTGGTCCACGGATTTTGGCGTGCACCGAGACCAACCAACGTTGGAAAAGCCACGTGTCGCGCGCTGATTGGGCGGTCAACGCACGCACGACAACGCGCCGGGCGCGGCGCACCGTGGACCCCGCCAGGCCACGTGTCGCCCGACCATTGGCGGGCGCAGCGACCCGGCTGGGCCGCCGGAACCGCGGCCCACGGTTCCCGCCGTGGACCGCGTCGCCACGCGGCGCGCAGCGATTGGCGGGCGCGCGTGCATCGGGCTCGCGGGGCACGGATGGGCTACGTGGCGGGCCGAGGTGGTTTCGGGCGCGCACAGTAACTGGCCGGGCCTGGCACTATAGCAGCCTGAAATGTTTCGGGCGCCCGAAATTGGGGACATGGATGGAATTTTCTGATTTGTTCAGTTTTGGCTATAAAAGCCTCCTTTGCTGCGCATTTGGGCCTTCTTCCCGAGCTCCTCTCCCAGTGAGGCCTTTAGCAAACTTGTTTATCATCTTGTGGTGCATCTCTTGATGGATTCCTGTAATTTTTGAAGGACGCGGCATCGACGTTTTCTGCGACGCAGCGCACTGTGACGCTTCTTCGATTTTGGCTTCTACCGTCGCATTTCAGTGCGTGAGACTCCCTGAGCCACCCCGATGGACTTTTGAGCTGATTTTCACGGCAGCGCGTTCATGAGATATGGGTTCGATTTTTGTATTGATCACTTCGTCTCATTTTGAGTTTTTGGCACGGTTCCCGAGGCAAACTTTGGTACTGCCGTGAGTTTTGGGATAGCGGTGGAGTGTTGTAGGATTTTCTCGGTATACGGGCATCGGAATGAGGCGTTTAAGGACTCGATTGATATCTACGCTTCGAGAGGAACGCACTCGTATTTTTATCGGAATTTTTGGAGGACTCTTCGAAGGTGATAATTGAGCTTCTTTGGGACTAATTTTCTGCAGGCTTGTGTTCGTGAAGGTTTTGGCTTTCGGCAATGTTCTAATTGTTTCTTGGCCTACAGGTGTCGGAATAAGGTGTTTAAGTACTCGATTTGTATCTACTCGTCGCGAGGATCACAACGGTGATTTTTTTGTATTTTTCTGAGGATAGAATGCAGATGAAAATCCCCCTCTTCTCTGTTGGTATGTAAAAACAGCATGTATTGTTTGAGTGTTGTGGGGTATTGATCGTGTTGTAATTGGTTGTGTTGTTTGTTAAGCTGAGGCTTGCGCGACTGTGTATCGAGAGTGCTGCTCGGCGGATTTTGTTAGGGAGTGACAGCGCACTTCACCGACTTCGGCTTTGCCTGCGGAAAGCGTTTCAGGTGGGTTGCTTTGTCTCCATAACCGGTGGACGGTTCTCTAATTCTATTTGTTAGATTGCATGCATGTTTAGTGTACCTATATGTTGTTGAGAGGTGAGCTTGGTAAATGATATTTGTTTGAGGAATTGCAAGATATGATATTCATGTTATACCTGATGAAACTTGCAAGATTTAGATATCTATGATTATGATCAATGAAAGCTTACCTAAGGGAATGTTACACTATGGGATAGATAGCATGCACAATTTAATGTACAACCTATAAGATTGAGATGTAAGCATAAGAATGATGTAGTTCATGTGGATTGAGGCTTACATGATTTATTGTACATGTTGGGTACCTTCGAGATATTATATTTTTAATGGTTGTATTCACCTATGCTAGTTGAGAGCATGTTTAGGGAGATGAATCTTATTTTGATTGATTTTAGTGATCATATCCATTAATGTTTCCTACTTATGATTCATATTTAAATGCTATTATTGGAACTTGACCTAGCACCCCGTCATATGATGCATGTTTAACCAGACCAGTAGAGGACCTTCACTTGGGCTAGGTTCTTGTATGCTTTAGACATCCCATACTTTGCATCTTTTCCTGGACATAGATTTTCCTCGCCCAGGTAGTGACCCAAGTAGTTAGGTTTCTGTGGGACATTGTTGCACTCGTGCCTGGAGGCTGAGTGGAGTCTGGTAGCTGAGTTTAGATGTGTGCTAGTGTCGTTGGGAGCCGTTTGGGTAGACGGTGGTCCCGGGCCGTCGAGTATCTTCCGGTCAGTGTTGTTGGGAACCGTTCGGGTTGACGGTGGTCCCGGGTCGTGGAGTGTCGTCCGACCAGTTTTGTTAGCCCTGAGTTGTGGGTCGATCCCGGCTGTGGAGTATCTCCAGCCAGTGTGTTTTGTGCCACGAGTTGGTTGAGTTCGCTAGTGTCTCGAGATTCGTGAGAGCTGATCAGCTGAGTCGTCGAGAGTACTCCGACCGTCGTGCGAGATGTTTGAGGATCTTGGGTCCTTCTGTTCTGAGAGTGAGCGTGGATTTTGACTATAGCCTGCAGGAGCCACTTTGAGCTCGACAGAGATGCGCGGATACCTTTTTCCTCGGTGGGGTCACGCCCCTCGAGTGCCCTGTCTGGAGTGGGCCTGTTACTTTCGTATCGTGACTTGTCGATGCTGTTCCTCTGGCTGGGCCAATTTTGGCAGTCACGGACGCCCTACATAAGTCCCGTCCTCTTGTGAATGTGTGGCAGTAGGTATGCGCAGGCTTGACTGGACCCTATGAGGTAGTCAGTTCGATTGGGTCGATTGAGGGTCTTGGGTGCGCGTAGTTGCATATATTTTCATCTGTACCACCCATTGAGCATTTAGATAGAGGCATGGTAGCTGTAGAGGATCTCCAGCTTTTCTTGTTCAGTTATTACTGCATGGTTATCTTATGCCTCTAGTAGACTTAGTGGGCAGACCGTCGGGCTTGGTGGCGGTACCCACTGAGAACTACGTGCTGATGTAGTTCTCACACCCGTTGGGGGTTCTCCCCCTCCTTTTTCTTTCATCTCCTTTGTTTTACACAGTCATCCGTGGGAGATGCTGATTCTGCTGTTGCTGTTCGAGGCGAGGGAGTCGCGAGCTAGATCCCTACCTGTCTTTGGAGAGTAGCTGTACCCCCCACTTGGAGACTTGTAGTACAGTCAGTAGACTTAGTTGTATTTCTACTTTTGAGAGATTATTGTAGTGAGGATATGACTTGTACTGAGAGCCTGTACACTGATGTATTATTTTAGGTTATCCTCCCTGTTGAGTTTTGAATTTTTGTATCTGAGGATTTTGTATTTGATCATGTTTGGGAGGTGGATATTGTATCTTTATTTTCAGTTGTACAGTGTTTGATAGAGTTTTACAGCAGTTTACTTTCCGGCTCTGATATCTGTGTAGCTGTAGTAGATCTTTCTTTGCAGGTTAGACGCTTCGTCTATACGGGGCTCACCGTATGGGCGGCGGATCTGTTAGCGGGCCCAGGTCGCAGTTTCGACCCCGGGGCGTGACAGATGGTTTTCATGTGAACATGTCTGATAAATGTGTGTACTCTAAGGAATACAATGGACAGTTAGTAATCCTATGTTTGTATATTGATAATATTTTGATCTTTGAAACAAATATGGATGTGATAATGGATGTTAAGAAATTACTTAATAATAACTTTGATATGAAGGATCTTGGGCAAACTGATGTGATTCTGAACATGAAGATCATAAGAAAATCAAATGAAATTATTATGAGCCAATCTCACTACAGTGAACAAGTGTTAAAGAAATTTGAATATTTTGATTCTAAGATTGTTGTTACACCTTATGATCCTAGTGTACATCTTAAGAAGAATAAAGGTGATCCTATAGGACAGAATAGGTATGCTCAGATTATAGGATCTCTAGGTTATATTGTAGATTACACTAGACCTGATTTAGCATATGTTGTGAACAGATTAAGAAGATATACCCATAACCCAAATAGAGAACATTGGAATGCTTTAGAAAGAGTTTTGAGATATCTGAAAGGCACTGTATCTTATGGATTGCATTTTTATGGATTCCCTGCTATATTAGAAGGATTTAGTGATGCTAACTGGATAAGTGATACAGCTGATGTGAGTCAACTACTGGATTTGTTTTTCTCTTTGGTGGAGTAGCTGTTTTTTAAAAGTCATCAAAACAATCATTGATAACTAAAAGTACAATGGAATCTGAACTGATAGCTTTAGATACCACTGTAGCAGATGCTAAGTGAATTATAGAATTTTTGTATGACTTGCCACTGATGGAGCGACCTTTGGTACCAGTATGTATACATTGTGATTGCAGATCTGCTATTGACAAGTATGCTCAAGAAAATGTGGAAACAAAGATGAATAGATTTATGAAAGTAAGATAAAAGTATATTCGGCAGAATATAAAGGAGAATGCAATTGCATTGGAATTTGTGAGATCTGCAAAGAACTTAGCTGATTATCTTACTAAAGGTTTGTCTAGGACAGTGATCCTAGAATCGTCGAGGGGGATGGGGCTTAGCCCACAATAGAAACTATCAGCAACGGCAACCCAACCTCTTGGAGGTTTAATAGGTAGAAACAAGTCGAATTGGTAGTTGTGCGGAGCACTGCTTTTATATACTCATCCCTATGGCGACAGTGCTCATTTATGCAAGTGGATAGTAAGGGTTTTACCCTGAATGGTTCCGAGACCCTTGAGGCAGGGTGTGACCTTGCAGGCACCCTTATCAGGACCTACTATATGTGTGTAGTCGTGAGGCCGCAACTGTGGGAAAAGGGCGGTTCCCTAAAAACACACATGAATCGATATGAGCGCATGGCTATAAAAGTGCTAACCCGCATAGAACCTAAACGACTGTATCATGTGTGCTGTTTGTGGAAATCCGATTCACCGGCCTTGGTTCAAGGCGAAGTCCACCATTGTGCCCTCGGATGTACATAGACCTGTACTAAGTGAAGGTTCAAACCCGAAAGGTACCTTCGCCGAATACGTGGTATAAGGGATCCAGCATCTGTTTTAGTTTTTGTATTTCATTTATTTTATTTTGTATTTCGTTTTTACAAATTTTAAATCATGTGGGGATTGTTGGGTTTTATTTGGATTTGGTGATTTTAAACTTGTGTTTTGGCTTTTGGTTTTATTTTTAGCCAACTTTGGGAAGTGTCATCTTGGGCTACCCAGGAGCCTTCCTTGGGAAGGAGCTTGTGGGCTGCCCAAGAAAGACTTTGTCCCCTGGTGAGTTAATGTGCTCTCTCACTTTGGACTCTTTATATAGAGAGCAAGGGAGCTTGGTTAAATAGAAGCTGCAAATTTCTCCCCTCTAATTTACAGAGAAGTACACTGAGATTTACATTGCAATTTTCCTCTTTGAGTTTTTATTTTGCTGGATCTCTGAAAGACGTTGGGTTCGCTACGCACCATTTCGGAGTCATTGCCGACGGGGTGGACAGTGGTCGTTGTATTGCTAGGGGTGATTGCCGTAGCCTCGCACGTGGAGGGGCAATCTCGCTTCTAGGATAGTGCTTACGCACGCCTCGACATTCACAGGCTTCATCTAAACTTTGCTTTTATAGTATTTCAAGTTTAAATCAAATTTAAATTATTTAAAAAGAATTAATTTGAAAAGATAATTATTTTTCCAACAATCTCCCCCCCCCCCCCCCTTTCTCCTCACCCAGGCGGGCCCCGCCCATCTATAAAATCTCCCGCCTCCCCCCCCATCTCTCTGTCTCTCTACCTCGATCTCTCTTTCTCTATCTCTCTTTCACTCCCCCTTGCGCATTTGGCGACGAGTTTCGTGGTTGGCTCCGCGCAAAGAGAGGATAGTGTTTTTTTTCATCCCTAATTTAGTTCAAACTCATTTTATCTATAAACTTATTATTTGAGAGTTGAGGGTGACGTGTCGTACCCCCCTTAACCCTCTTCCCCCCCCCCCCCCCCCCCCCAACAAAAAAAAATATCCCCCCCGCCCAACAAAAAAAAAAAAAAAATTTCTCCACACCAAAATATCTCCCCCCCCCCAACAACAAAAAATATCTCTCCGCACCCCCACACAAAATATCTCCTCCCGTTCTCCTCCCCCAGCCGGTCCCGCCCATCTATAAAATCCTCCCTCTCTCTCTCTACCTCTATCTTCCCCCTCCGTTCTCCTCACCTAGCCGGTCCCTCCCATCTATAAAATCCCCCCCTTTATCTCTCTCTACCTCGATCTCTCTTTCTCTATCTCTCTTTCACTCCCCTTTGCCCCATTTGGCGACGAGTTACTTGGTTGGCTTCGCGCAAACAGCGCGCGAATGTAGGCTGGGCGAGGCGCTGTTGTGAGGACCCGAATCCCCACTTTAGGGTTTACTGTTGGTTTGGTGGTTTTTGGGTGTGTGAGGTGTTTGCGCGCTTATTGGAGCCAAGAATGTGACCCAGAACGAAAATTGGATCAAGTTTACTTTTTCGGGAAATTTTGAAAAATTTTAGAAGTGGAATTTGGCCAAACGGACCTCGGATTTGGATTCAGCGCCCGAAAACGAGCGAAATTGACTATTTACTTGAATTTTTCGGAGCCCGGACGCGAAAACACGGAAATCGAGGCTAGGGTTACTGTTCCGGCGGCCGGAGAGGCGCCGGCGGCGGCGGAGCGGCCTCGGGCAGGCGGCGGAGCGGCGCGGGCAGGCGCGCAGGCGCGCGGGCAGGCGCGCGGTCCACCGCGGAAGCGTGCACCGTACGAAATCGACACGTGGCATCTTGTGAGTGGCGGGCGTAGCTGGCGCGGTCCACGGTTTTTCGGCGCGGGTGCACGGTGAACCGAGGGACTCGTGGCGTTGTGTGGTTGGCGGGTTCTGGTGCACTCGGTCCACACGGCTGAGGCGGTTGCCTCGGGGCGCGTGCCCGACCGGAGCCGGCGGCGGCGCGGGGCCGCGCACGTCGCGCGGACGTGCGCGTTGACCGGGCGACGTGGGGGCGCCACGTGGCGCCCCGTGGTTGGTCGGGCGCACGGTGCACGTCCTCTGGTCGGGACACGTGGCGTCGCGGGATTCGTCGCGGAGCGTGCGCCGGGTGCGGGGAGCAGGCCTGGGACACGTGGCGGCTTGTGGAGGTTTCGGGCGCGCACAGTAACGGGCCGGCCCGTTACTGTAGCAGCCCGAAAACTTTCGGGCGCCCGAAAGTTGGGCCCGAAAGTGGTCAACTTGCCTTTTTGGGCTGATTTCTTGTGGGCCTATAAATAGGCCACTTGGGCTGCGATTTTCTGCCTTTCCGTGGGATTTAGCCTCTGCTCCCTTCACATGAAATCTTCCTCTCCCTCTTGCTCATCTCTGGTGAAATTTCAGAATTTTCTGGAAGCCGCGACGACTGTGTTTTCTTCCTCGTAGTGCGGAGCGACGGATTTCTGTTGGAGGCCCGTTATCGTCGCATTTCGGTCTAAAAATTCCACAGAGCTACCCCGACAGTCTTTTTTGGCGATTTTTGCGGCGTTGGATTCACGAGAGGTAAATCTTCGACTTCCGTGTTGAGTGTTTTGTCTAGATTTGGGTTTTTGGCACGGTTTTTGAGGCATTACTGAGCCGCTGTTTTGCTGTGAGATTCCTGGACAGCACCCACTTCGCGGATTTTTATCTCCTCATCCGGACATCGGATTTCGACGATTCAAGAGCCTATCGACATCTACACTTCGCGAGGATCGTCGTGATATTTTTATTGGAATTTTTGAGGATTATTTTCAGGTGAAATTTTCGTGTGAACAGTAACTGTGCATGCAGATTTTGGAATGTGATTTTGTGTGAATTGTTTGTAAATTGTGGATTGTTGTTGTACCCAGGACTTTGTAAGCACCGCTACTGTGCTCTTTGCTTAGTGGACTACGGAGATTTATCAGTTTCTGGACTTTTTATCTGTACCGTCCCGGACAGTTAGCGCGTTCAGGTGGGTGATCCTGCTTTCAAAATCTATGGACTGCACTCTAATTCTATGAATGTAGTAGCATGCATGTTAATTATGACCCCAATATTATGTGAAACTGTATGTTAGTACCCACAGTTGATAGTTGTTAAATCTGATGACCTCATTGAACCACTTGCAATATTTGAACTCTTACAACATGAAAACTCAACTTAGCTTAATTGTCAGTTAATTAATTATTCATGCACTATTAGACTACAGAAATGTGAACATGTATTCAGATTTGTTCATCACCTTAGCTTCCCCACAGTGGTTGTACTCTTGTCATTCTGGACATAGTGTTTCTCCCGAGTCGTGGGCTGGGAGGTTTATTAGCTGGGGTTGCATTTGCACTCGCGTCTGGGGACCGAGTGGCGTCTGTAGCAGTCTGTAGACCAGTTCGCATTGTGATAGTGATAGTGATAGTGGATCTGGGATCTTTGGGACATGGTCATAGTGACAGTGTGGATTTTTAGCCAGTGAGTGAGACAGTGATTGGATCATAGCCTGCATGAGCCACATTTGTGCTCGACAGTGATGCGCAGATATTTTACTCGTGTGGGTCGCTCCCCTCGAGTGCCACTCCGGAGTAGGCTAGACCGGGTTGTAGTACCGGCGTTGAGATTGAGCTAGATACCGGGTTGGAGTACCGGCGTGAGATTGAGCTCTATTGCGACTTGTCGATGCTTCTGTCCCTCTAGCTGAGCCAGTTTTGGCAGCTACGGACATACCTACAGCAGTGGGTAGGCGCAGGTTTGACTGGACCCGTTGTGGCAGTCAGTTTGGATTGGGTGATTTGAGTTGAGTTTCAGTAGTGGCATATCGTCCTTCTGTCCTATTCCTTGAGCATTTTAGATAGAGGCATAGTAGCAGTAGATGTTTTACTTTCCAGCTTCTCTCTACTGCATTTCTTTTGTTACTTTATGCCTCTAGTAGACTTAGTGGACAGACCGTCGGGCTTGTTGGCGGCACCCACTGAGAAGTACTGTGGGAGGTAGTTCTCACACCCGTCGTGGTGTCTTTTTCCCCAGGGACTTCAGCTCCAGTTCCTGCTGCACCAGTTGCTAATCCAGCTCTTCCAGACCGAGGTAAGGGAGTCGCGAGATAGATCCCTTCCCCCTTCAGCTTCAGTGTGTTATAGAGGTACCCTTATATTTTGGTTGTGTCGTGTTTGAGAGATTATGTAGTGAGGTATCGAGTTGTACTCTTTTTGTTTATTGGAGAGACTTCTGTATTTTCTGGTGAGGATATGTTGTATATTATATGAGATACTGTACTACTTTCTGTTCATAGTTAGTTTACTTTTACAGCTCTGATATCTGTTAGTATAATTGTTCTATTTTTGCAGGTTAGACGCTACGTCTCTACAGGGCTTCCTGTAGGGACGGCGGATCCGTTGGCGAGCCCAGGGTACAGTTTTGACCCTGGGGCGTGACAGATTAGAGTGGTATCAGAGCTTAGGGTGTAGGTCTTGAGGACTTAGGAACCCTAGGCTTATGGTCAAACTCTAGGATGACCCACGTGAGAGCCGAGACTTTTTAGCGAAAGTCTTGATTGGGTCTCTAACTCTCCCGTGTGGATAGGGACGAGTGATAGACATGTCTTCCTTTGGTAGCGACTATGTTGGCTGCAGACAACATAGTACTTCGGGAAGGGGGACATGCCTTTTGACTTTCGCTAGATTGGGTCGAGTGTTGCTTCTAGTTCTGATTGTTGGCTTTGTCCCTCAGGTGGGGATGCCTCCTCGACGTTCGATGGTGACGCGCTCGCAGCCTTCGTCCTCTGAGCCCGAGCAGGAGGACTCGGGGCGAGGACCTCAGGCTGAGATTCAGGAGCTCCGTGCCCAGATGGCACAGTTGGCTGAGGCGACCCGACGCCAGGAGGAGGCAGTGGCGCGGCTGACGCTCATGATGGAGCAGAGAGCACAGCCGGCAGTGGCACCCCTGAGGCTTCGCCGGTGCCTTCTTCCCCTGTTGTGGCACCCCTGTGGTGCAGCCTGCACCGGCGGTTCCTGCTGAGCCGGTTTCGAGTAGGCCACCGGACGGGGCGACGGGATCGTTGACTGAGACAGAGCAGCGGGAGGTTGTAGATTTGCTGATGAGATTTCGGCAGTTTGATCCGCCTCGCTTTTCGGGCATGAGTGCTGAGCCTTGGGCAGCCGAGACTTGGATTACCACCATGGAGCGCCACTTCGAGAGCTTATTTGTGGATGAGCGGTTTCGGGTTATTTTGGCTACCCATTTTCTGGAGAGCAACGCCGAGGCATGGTGGCGGCGTGTGCGACCAGCTGGTCCACCCGGGACGCAGCTTCTTTCCTGGACTGAGTTTCGGAGCATGTTGTTGGGAGCATTCTTTCCTGAGAGCGTCCGACAGCGACTGGAGGAGCAGTTGAAGAATCTCCGCCAGGGAGATAGGCCTGTGCACATGTACATAGCGGAATTCAACCAGCTATTGGCATGTGTGCCTCATGTGGCCAGAGATGAGAGCCATCGCGTTTATATGTTTGAGAGAGGACTTCGCCGAGACATTTACCAGTTTGTCCGCTCCCGCCGACTGCAGACCTTGGAGGCCTCGATGGAGCAGGCTTTGTACGTGGAGTGTGGAGAGGCCGTGATGGATGAGGTATCTCCGGCCCCTGTAGCGACTTCTGGGGCGAAGCGCCCGGCTTCTCCGGAGGAGGGGCAGTCTAGCAGGCAGGGACCCCCGAGACCTCCACGTTCCCACTCACAGGGCCGGGGGTACCAGGGACATCAGAGATCGGGGGCGTCTCGCCAGATACAGCAGCAGCAGCGTCGACCCCCACGACAGCAGCAGTTCTCACAGCAGACTTCTCAGCAGCAGCGCCCAGATCGGTACGCGCGCAGGACGCGGGACAGCGCGCTAGCAACGAGTCCTTGGGCCGCACGCAGCGCTGGCTAGGGCTGACAGGCGCGCGACGCTAGCTACGACAGAGCGCGCGGGCGCGCGGCCTGGCATCGCGCGGTGCGAGCTGGTGCAGCAAGTATGAACTATGGACCATTTTATATATTTTATATATATTTTATATATACTTTGTGTGAATTTCTATCTCGAATTATTTTTTTATTTTCTATTTGCTTTGTCTGAATTTTATATAAATTAATTCATTCGTTTACTGAGACTATCTCGAATAATTTCGTGTAAAACTATCTCGAATTGTATGTCTACCCACTTTATATTTTTCTATGAACTACGATCAATTACATATTATTATATTTTATTTTTAAATTTCTGATTTCTTAAATTATTTTTTATTCTATTTTTTATTCTATTTTTTTATATATATTTTTTGTTTTTCCGAAGCTAGGCACAGGTACTCATTATCCAACTGACAGTAACAGATGACAACAGTGATTAACCATGATGGGTAGTTAAACAGTAAAGTAAATAACTTAGCAGTTGCTAACGAAGGTACAAGGAGAGATCAACTTGCGCCATTGATGAGCAAAAAAACACTGATTAATAAAAGAGAAGCTTAGGAAAGCAACCTTTGACTTTAAACAGCTGCCTCTCAGATTGCGCAGATTGCAGTCCTCGAAACATGGGCGATTGTTAATGTGTGTCAGCATGCATGACATGCCCTTAGCAGGCAGGAGGGGGAAAAAACATGAAATTCAACCTGCAACCTCATTTTTCCCTTCAATTCAATCTCATCCAGGATGATTGTTATTGTTTTTCCCACACGTTAAGATTGCAGAGAGCTAGAACATAACACAGATTTTCATGAATAACAAATAAATAAATTGAAGATCATAGCATGGTAATCTTAGCAATTGATACCAAATTCTCACCTCACCGCCGAGGAGTGTTACTTCAACAAATAAAACTTATGGGCCGTTACCGAATAATAATAGCAATATCAAAATTTGAAGTTGAAAACAAACCAATAATCCATTACGACCAGGTAAAATTCATATAAATTCTCAGACCTCTAAAGATTAAAAGAAAAAAAAAAAAAGAACAGAGCGAGGTCGCAGGACCTCGCCACAACAAAAGTCAAGAGTTGTTCTCACCAGATAAGATGCGGTTCTCAAACACAAATTGCGAAAACAAATCAAAATTACTGCAAAATACTCGATTCGGAAGGAGGAGGTACTTCTAACTAAAGAGGCTGGTAGATTACTGGGAGACGCCCAACCACTTTGAGAAGTTCTCAAACTCGGTGTAGTCGCTGTCGGAGATCATCGTCTTGTACCATGCCTTCCCGGCGGCCTTGATTTTCGCAGCTTCCTCCTGCAAAAAGATCATTAAATTCATCAAATAATAACACAGGGTAGGTAGTCCAATCAATACATGTACTACCATGCCCAAAACAGAATAGTAGTAAGTGCAACTAATTCGCCGAAGCATGAGAAGCTTATCGTGTGTTCCGTTTCTACTAATATAGCGAGACAGTGAAGCATCAAATACACAACACTTCACCATATCATTTCAAAGATAAAACCTTACACTGGTATAAAACAGTGAAAGACGAAAAAGGCTTCTCCAGATTATGTTGGAAAAGTACAAGCAAAGAGCTAGAGAAGGACGGTACAAATAAGCCAGAGAAGGTGTATTAAAGAATTGGCAAGAAAAGCTATGATCCTGAAGAATTTATTGAAGTCCCAAGCTCAGCATATTGAGAGTAGCTGAGTGAGTGAACAGTATGAAGAAACAATGTCAAAGTGATTAACATTAAAAAAAAAAACACTCAACAAAAGCATTCACCACATTATGAAGAGAGAATAAATACACAATCTAATGCATCTGTTAGCAGAGAGCGATATTTCTCACCAGATCATGATAGCTACTACCGAAATCACCAGAAATTAAAATAAAGAAATGATCCACCTTCAGAGATATGGACACCAGATGTGTTATATCACAGTGCAATAGTAAAAGGCAGGAAAAAAATGATCATTTGGATAAATATAAGAGCTAATTGCGCTGCGTCAAACAACATGATAGAAAGAAACAAAGGAAATGATCAAAATCAACAAGCCAGAGTTATAAATTTTTAAAAATATATATTATAAACAGGTCGAGTAGCATCACCAATTAGCAGAACAACCAAACAAATCACATCAAATAAAGAAGACAGGAACAAGTTTATAGATTTTTGAGAGATTAAACAATTTCTTATGCAGATAATACTAAACTTCCAAAGTCATTCATTTTAGCAGAGAGATGCATAGAATTACAGATGTAAAAACACAAAAAAAAAAAAAAGGTTTAATGCACGACATCAGAATCATGCATTACGAATAACCATGAGCACATCATAATAAGGTAAATGCGGTACAAACATCACTACACGAGCAAATTAGATCGAATCAAACATGTCAACAAATTGTAGTATAATCATCATATGGTTGGAATAATCAATCAAGAGACGTCGCGCATAGTAGTATAATGCTCAGATTAGATTAGATTAGATTAGATTATATCAGATCAGATCAAATAAAAAAGGGAAAAATTAAACCTTGTTGAGCGGGGTCCTCTTCTTGTCGAGTTTCTCCTTCTTGGCCTTGACCCGCTGGGCCTCGGCGAGCAGGGCCATCCTCCGCGCGGTCTTGGCGTAGGGGTTGAGCCTGAGCAAGGTGTTGATGTTCTTGAGCGGGTTCTTCTTGAGCGACCTGCGCTTGACCTCCCTGTTGATGGGCCTGACCACGGATTGGACCTCGTCGGAGTTGATGATCCTGGAGAGGTCAGGGTTGGCCATCTTGGGGCGGGGGAGGACGAAGCCCTTCTTCTTCTCCGAGGGCTTGTCGAAGGTGCCGAAGACGGAGTCGAGCTTCTCGAAGGCGGACTTGGTCCAGATGATGAAGCGCCCGAGGTGGCCGCCGGGGGCGAGCTTGAGGAGGTTGAGGCGATCGACGTTGGCGACGTCGACGCCGGGGATGTTGCGGAAGGCCTTGACGATCTTGGAACCCTCGGTGCCGTAGACGATGAGGGGGCCCTTGCGGGAGATGTAGCGGCGGTTGCGCATCTTGCCCTTGCCGGGGCGGATGGAGAGGGAGTCCTTGGCCTTGTCGGCGTCGGGGAGGGCGCCGATCTGGGAGAGGGCTTTGATGGCGGCGGAGGTTTTCTCGATGGACTCGGCGGAGTCGGAGACGACGAGGGGGAGCTCGGGGACCGAGTCGACGCGGTGCCCGCGGGCGAGGACGAGGGAGGGGACGGCGGAGGCCGCGAGGGCGGACGCCACGGCGACGCGGCGGAGGTGGATGTTGACGCGGCGGTGCCAGCGGCGCCAGATCTTCGTGGGGGCGAACATGCGCCCGCCGCGGCACATGTTGCCGAAGGCGCCCTGCCCGGCGCGGTGGGTGCCGCCGCCGGGGACGCGCGGGATTCGGGATACGGCGCGCCCCGTCCCCCACGACTCGGCCGATGTCTGGTGCCCGGCGCGCCGGGACACGGCGTAGGGCTGGCGCCGGTTCCGGGACAGCGAGTCGTGGACGAAGCGCACCACGTCGGGGCGGATCGGGGTGCGGAGCACGTCCGGGAGCGGCAGCGTGTTGGCGCCGTCCGTGGCCATGTCGCCCTCCAGCGCGTGGACGGAGACGAGGGGACGCGCAGCGGCGGCCATCGGAGGGGCTAGGGTTAGGGTTAGGAAAGGGGAGAATGGGGAGGGGGAGAGAGAGAGAACGAGCGCGAGAGCTCTAGGGTTTTGTTTGCTGCTGCGCGAAGAAAAACGGAGAGGAGCGGTGCGGAGTGTATATATATATATAGATAGAGAGGGGGAGGGAGAGAGCTCGGAGGGTTGCGGGTTTAGGTTTTCGATCTCGGCCGTCCATCAAGAGATCGGACAGTCTGCCTAGATTAAGTGGAAATGCCAATTAGGGTTTCGATCTGGGCCGTCCATCAGGATGTTGATGCGGGGCCGGGTTTGGGTCGGGTCTTGGAACGGCCAACTAAGCCCAGCCCATAATGTTTTTATATCTTCACCCTATAGCACTTTGTTAAGGCCCACCACTTCACCACTTCCAATGGCTTTGTAGATAAAAGAAAATCTGACGGGTGTACATTTCACACTCCGTCTAGAATGTATATTTTTTTTGGGGTGTCCATTTAGTATTGCTCCATAAAATATATCTCGATTGTGGAGAGTGGTAAACTGAAGTTATTACCCTTTATTTTTTTTTCACTTTCCATTAATAAATAATAATAAATAGAAATTTTGAATTTTACTCCAACCATTCTCTATAAAATTTAAATTTTAAAAAATAAAAAGTAACATCAAAATTAAAATTAAAATTTAAAAAAATAATGGGTGTTTATACTATACAATAAGTAAGGTATCTTTAAAAGACTTAACCCCATTTAGTATAAGCAACTTCTATCAAAAGAAATCTAAGTGAATCAAGTCTTGAACTATGTTCTTTTGACCCTAATTTCAGCTACCACACACAGTATATAATTTTTCGTTGCGAGTGTGTGTATTAATGGTCATACACAGTATCTTGATTTTTCAAAATAGTTTCTATAGATAGCCTGACATCTCATAGCGCGACCATATGCGGATACTCTCATATAAGTGATTTCCTCTAGGGATGTGCGTAGAGTCACATCTCGCAAAAATTACCGCCTTGGATCTCATTAAGAGTTATAAACTCAATCTCAACCACTACACAAAGCACTACTCATCATAGGGATTGGATTCGAAATAAAACTCCTCTATAAAACTGTAGAAAGTGCTATTTGGCCAACCTGATAGCTTATTTTTATCACATTTAATCTTCTTCAATGAATCTTCTATTACAAATGTTGGGTTCCCACTGCAGGAAAGCCGTTTATGGGCATAGCCCCATCCCTCTCAATGACTTCAAAACCTTAGTCCTACTTAGACCTTTCGTCAAGAAATCTGCAACTTTCTGCTCAGATATGATAAATTTTAAAAAATAACATCATAAAATTAGCCATCTAACAGATTTATGTCTTAATTTAATATGTCTATTAGCTTTGAAATTCACAAATTTATTTTTTAAATGAATTATTAGCAGCTCGAGAATCGCACCGAATAAAAATAGCTAGAATAGGAGTGGAAATAAGAGGAATAGATAATTATAGGTTTTTGAGCCATTCGGCTTCAAGACAAGTAATATAAAGGGCAATCAACTAGTGCTTCTAGTTGTTATAGTCTGTTTGGTGAATTGCCAAAAAACTGCACTATCACCCAGAATAAAAATATAACCAGAAATTGATTTGATATATGAAGAATAAGAAATTCAATTGGCATCGTTGTTAATTACAGCAAGAAAACCAACAAATTTCAAATCATAAGAGATAGTACCTTTAAATTAACAAAATACTTTCTTTAGAGCAATCTAATAAATCATACTAGAATTACTAGCATCAAAAGAAATAGGAATATGTGAACAATCAGAATACCCAACTATATCACTTCAGAACTTAAAATCATAACATCAATCATGTCTAATAGAATTCGGTTCAATTTTTCTAAGTCGGTATTAGTCTTTTATTCTGATTGAAGGGTGGAGAAACCTAATTTTAAAAGTTCTTTGAGTTTATCTAAGTTCATAAGCAAATCTGGATCAACGATGGGATAATTTATCCAGTAGACAAATAGCTTGATAGATATCTAAGTTTGAACTATTTTTGATAATCTAAAGGAATAAAAAATTAAGAATAATAAAAATGAGCTGCAAAAAAGTTTAATAAAACTTTTTTTTTTTATAAAATAATTTTATTGTTTAAAATTTTTAGTCTAATCAATCATAATATTTTAAATGTTCAAAATTTTAATATTAATCTTTTATTTCAATTGGTTCAGTAGCAAACAGATAATACAAATAATTTAATGTTCAATTTGAATTAGATATTTTCAAATATAAATATAATAAAAAAATTTATATGCTGCATAAAATAATATAAAATAAACTAAAATTATATATATATATTTTGTTCTCACTTGTTAGGAAGTTATTTTTTAAAAGGTTGGATGCTGTGGGTTTGAATCTTAGAGCGAAACTTTTTTTATTTTTATTATTTTTAGCATAGATAAAATAATTATATTGTAAAAAAAAAACAGGGATTTTTTTTTTTTTCCAAACTAAAATGAGAGCGAAACCTTTTTCGTTTCCTTTTTTTATTATTATTATTACCATACATAAAATAATTATATTGTAAAAAAAAAAAGAGGGAATTTTTTTTTTCAAATTATGGTAGCAAAAATAGTAAATAAAATATGATTATATGTAAAACAATATTATTTTTTTAAAAAAATTAAATATATCCTGTATTTTAAAAATTTATATATATATATATATATATATATATATATATATATATATATATATAAACTTTTGTTCATCCTTACCTATATATAATTAAGGATATACAATTTAAACTATAAAAATATGCATTTAAAATTTGTAATGTTAATTCTGGAATATTTAAGTTATGATGTCAAACAAACAACCAAGTTATCAGATAAAATTATACGCAATATAATTTTAAGATGGATTAGCACTTGTTAGATTTTTAATCACAATCAAAACATAGGTACACGTTAGATTGTTAGAAAAAAATATACTAAATTTTGATTGTGATTATTTATTTAACTAATTTAGTCATAAAATATAAATTTGACTCACAGATAAACGCAAATAATTCAAAATATTTGATTCATCCGTAAGCGTGCGTAGCACTGTCCTAAAGTGTATTTTCATTCTTACGTGTGGAAACGATCGTGAAATAGATTGACAGAAATTTTTTCAACACCAGTATAAATAAAAGAGAATTGGAAAAAGAAGAAAAGATAAAATTTAAATTCAAAAAGTCATGTCCATTTGTATACTCTAGGCCCCGTTTGTTTTTGGAACGGAACCGGGAATAGCGGGGATATTCCCCTTATTCTTCCAAACGCACCTGGAATCGTTTGGTATTGCTTATCCCAGAACAAGGAGAATAGCTGGTATAATAAATCCCACCTTAATATTTTACTATTAAATTTTTTACCATACTACCATTCTTATCTACTTTATCTCATCCTAACATATTATTTTAATAAAAACTCTCTCCTCACTCTCTCTCCTCTTCCCTCCTTTCTCTCTTTCCAATACACTCTCATCATCACAAATCCCTCTCTCCTCTCTCTCTTTTTCTTCATCCCACCTCCTTTCTCTCTTCCCAATACACTCTCATCATCACAAATTAATATTATAAAATTTTAAATTTATTATTTAAAATAAATATTATAAAATTTATTATTTAAAATAAATATTATAAAATTTTAAATCTTAAAATTAAAATGTTGAAATTTTATATTTTAAATTTTAATTTTAATTTGAAAAAATAAAATATTAAATTAAATATTATTTTTAAATAATATAATTTAATTATAATTATAATTTTATTTCTAATTTTTTAAACCATTAATCCATTAATTAAAACGAAATAATTAGATTTTAACAACTTTTATCACATTTTTTTAAACCATTAATCCATTAATTTTAATTTGAAAAAAGTTAACATTAAATTAAATGTAAAATTTTTAAATAATACATTTTAATTATGATTATAAATTTATTTTTATTTTCTTAAACCAATAATCCATTAATTAAAATGAGAAAAATGAGTTTAGAAAATTTTAATGACATAATAAAGCTCGTGGGCAAAAATTTATAAATATTTAGCAAATATACGAATTTTGCGAATTTTAAAAAAATTTTATGTTAAAAATTAATTATTTAAAATTAATATTATATAATTGTAAATCTTAAAATTAAAATGTTGAAATTTTATATTTTAAATTTAAATTTTAAGTTGAAAAAATTAAATATTAAATTAAATGTATTATTTTCAAATAATATATTTTAATTACGATTATAATTTTACTTTTACTTTTTTAAACTATTAATCCATTAATTAAAACGAACTAATCAATTTTTAACAGTTTTTATTACATAATAACTCTTGGGGGCAAAAAGGTAATTTATCCATCTTATCCTCTTTATCCCTCCTATTCCTCATTATTAAACCAAACACAAATTCTCTTATCCCTGCAACCATCCCAAACGAGTTTAAGCTCTAGTTCCGTACTTTATCCTTATCCCCAGAATAGCCAATTCCAGCCTATCCCGATTCCAAACGCAGCCTATAAGAACAAGAGGATATATAAAAGGAGGAAGATGAATGTTGGAAATCCAACGGTCTCAGCGGAACGAAAAAACTACCCACGTTTTTTTTCCGTTGATTTTCTTTCGCGCCAAAAAAAAAAAAAAATAATAATAATAATAAATAATAGAATAATAATAAATAGAGTATCTGCAAAGATGAGAATTATACTAAAGCAAAACATACGATTCTCTTCCTCACTATTGGCCAAATTGAATGCAGGTTGAGATCAAGTTCCTCATGAAGAAGCAGGTGGGCACAAAATCTGCCGTACAAGTAATACTATCTTCTGTTACTGATATTGTTGATACCAACTAAAAACTGAGTTTGTGCTGATCAATATAGGTTTTGACATGGGCAGGTTCTACAATATTTTTTGAGCACATCATGACTGTAACTTTGACTGCATATTCTAGAATACGTACGTACTGTCATTTTGTTAGTCAGTTTGTTTTCAACTACCTCTTCTGCCATTGCCCAGTTTATCAAAAAAAGATGGTGAATTGAAAATTTTTACTTTTAAAGAACTTTGCCTAGGCATTGACTTGGTGTTGACCTTGGATTTTCAGTTAACAAGCAATTGAACGACGAGGAAAGAGTTGCTGCAGCAGCTCTGGAGAATCCAACAAATCTTCGCAAACTTATATGAACTCTACTCTTACAAGTTGTGTGTCCAAAGCCATCTCATTGTATAGTAGTTAACTGTTTTCTGAACCAGATAAATTTGATAGCTAATGTGAAGACCCCAAAACATTGGTGAATTGGGTCTCTAGTGGATTGGTAGTTCGTCGGTACTTTTTGGGGTGAGTTAGTGTCGTCGGGCCACGAAGAGGACGTGAAAATCGAATCCACCGCGAAAAAACCGCATAGTGGGGATGTACGGATGTGCGGTGGTTGTTATATTTGTGGTTGGGAGAGTTTGGCTTTATTATTTCGGTGTGTCGGAAGCCTCGGTTCGCCAAATGGACGAGAAAAATGGACTCAGGACGAAAAACGGTGCGAAATAGGCTTTTTCTGGACAGTCTGGGCTTAAAGTGGACTGTTTGGTGTTGCTGGGCTGGTGGACCGGGCTCACGGTGACCGGTTCATGGCCCATGCACCGGTGGGTGCATCGCGGTGCACGGGGGAAGCGTGCACCCGGTGCAGGAGCGGCGCGGCGGATTGGCGCATGTGGGTGGACCGGCCGGTGCAGCGCGGTCCACGGCCGCGCTGCACCCGGTCCACGAGCACGGGCGGGCGCCCGGTGCACGCGCGGTGCACCGGGCACCGCACCGCGCATGCGCGCGCGCGCGTGGCGCGCGCCCGAGCCCACACGTGGAGCGGGGCCACGTGGCGCAACCCTGGGGCGGTCGGACCATTTGGTCCGACCCGCCTTGCACCGGATCGGGTGCAAGGACTTTGGATAAGTTTAGGGGGAGTTTTGGTGTTTTTCTTCCCTTTGGCCAGCTCTTTGAGGGTGATTCCGAGCTCTCCTGCACCTGAGCTGTGAAAGGGAAATGTTCTTCTCCCTCTCCTCCACCAGCCGACAAAAGTTCAGAATTTTTGGAGATCATCTATTCGACTTCATCTGCGACGCGGCGCACAGTGACGCTTCTACTCCGAGGACCCGTTTCGTCGCGTTTTAGTGCGCGGACTCTCCCGACTCACCCCGACCTCCGTTTTTACCGATTTTTGCGCCGTCGGACTCACGACTGGTAGGACTTTAACTTTGATATTCAGAGTTTTCTCAGATTCTTTACGGATTTTGGGGGTATTTGAGCTTTTTGTTGCCCCTTTTTCTTCGCGGATTTTTGGACAGCGTTGCAGAGTTTTGGCCATAACTTTGCGCACAGACATCGGATCGAGGTGATTCAAGAGGCAAAATTCATCTACTTCTCGCGAGGAATCTCCTGGATTTTTCTCAGAATTTTATGAGGTTGCTTCGAAGGTGAGAATAGTGTTTCTTTCCGAGTTCTTATCTGTGAAAATTGGTACAGTTAGAAAAGAGGTGTTTCTCTTGCCGGATTTATATCTCAGCGTAGGAAACTCGGAATTGGACGTGCAGGTATTCGTTTCGAAGCTATCGACGCGTAGATCGCAGGGATATTTTATTTGGATTTTTCTGAGGACTTTCAGCAGGTGATTTGTGTGCATCTTCGCAGCTGAGTTTCAGTGTAAATTCTGGCAGTTTTGGGAGGAATGTTTGTGTAACGACAGCTCTGTTTTTGTACCCAGGAGCGGTTGTGGACAGTGCTGGAACTGTTGGACTCTGTGTGGCTATTTTTCTGGTATTATCAGCTGTAGGACTTTTGACAGTTCGACTGGTCAGGTGGGTGGCTTTGCTTTCAGGATCTATGGACTGTGCTCTAATTCTATTGATATAGAATCATGCATGATAGTGATGGGACTCGTTAGCATGCTAAAATTTGAGTGTTAAATATTTGTTATCTTGGAACTTGACCTAGCACCCCCGCCATATGTTGCATGTGTAACCAGACCAGTAGAAAACCCTCACTTGGGCTAGGGTTATTTATGTTTAGACATCCACACTGTTCTTTCATTCCTGGACATAGTGTTATCCTCGCCCGGGTAGTGGGCCGAGAGGTCGGGACTTTCTTTTAGTGTGGGATGCATTTGCACTCGTGCTGGGGAGCAGAGTGGAGTCTGGTAGATGTAGTGGGTCGCTTGCCTGTACCGGGAACCGTTTGGGGTAAACGGTGGTCCCGGGAGGTCTTGTTTCCCCTGTTCGGGTTGTCGCCACTGTGTTAGTGGCGGTAGTTTACTAGCGTTAGCCGGACCTAGAACCCAGAACCCTTTTTGACATACACATGATTTTAGTCTACCAATGTTTTCTTCCAAGGATCGAAGGGCCGCTGGAGTCTGTTCTTGTTTGATTGGACAAAGGCATCAGCCCTCCGGGGTTTGGATAAAACACTTGTTTTCTAACTGTTTTTCTAAAAAGAACTAAAGTCATCAAAGATGGATTTCTTCCAAATCAAAATGGTTTTCGATAACAAATGTCACCTTTTCCCTGTAAATCTCTTCACTCGAAAGGATTCGAGTGGTCTGGGTTCTAGGGGCCGTTCCTTTGTTGGGACTTTCGGTCCTGTTGATGTCTTCTGCGTGGTGTACTGAGGGTGTTGTGTTCCCGAACTATAAGGGGGCGGGAACTTCGATAGACGGAGCCTAGAGTCTGTTCTTGTTTGATAGGGTTCTAAGCACCGGTCTATCGGGTTTCCGAACCCTTATGGTGTCGGTCTTTCTGTGAGTTTGTTGTCCTGTCGCGGGGAGCCGTTGTGTAGACGGTGATCCCGAGCTGTCGGGTATCTTCCGGTTAGTATTGTTGGGAACCGTTGGGGTTGATGGTGGTCCCAGGTCGTTGAGTGTTGTCCGACCAGTTTTGTTAACCCTGAGTTGTGGGTCGATCCTGGCTGTGGAGTATCTCCAGCCGGTGGGTTTGTGCTGTGAGCTGTTGGAGAGGCTAGTGTCTCGTGTTTCGGGTGAGCTGATCAGCTGAGTCGTCGAGAGTGCTCCGACTGTTGTGCGAGATGTTTGAGGATTCAGTCCTTTCGTTCAGTGCGTGAGCGTGGATTTTGGACTATAGCCTGCAGTGCCACTTGAGCTCGACAGAGTGCGCGGATACCTGTGTCCTCGTTGGGGTCGCTCCCCTCGAGTGCCCCGTCCGGAGTGGGTCTGCACTTTGGTATCGCGACTTGTCGACAGTCCCTCTGGCTGGCCAGTTTGGCAGTCATGGACGCCCTACGTAAGTCCGCTCCTCCGGGACGTAACGACAGTAGGTCCTATGTAAGTCCGCTCCTCCGGGACGTAACGGCAATAGGTTGGCGCAGGTTTGACTGGACCCGAGGTGGCAGTCAGTTTAGATTGGATGATCAGAGATGAGTGTTAGTTGTGCACCATGTTATCATCTGTTCCACTTTTTGAGCATCTAGATAGAGGCATAGTAGCTGTAGACTTACTTTTCCAGCCCTTTCATTTCAGTATTATATTATGGTTACTTATGTCTCTAGTAGACTTAGTGGGCAGACCGTCGGGCTTGTTGGCGGCACCCACTGAGAACTACTTTGGGACGTAGTTCTCACACCCGTCGTGGTGTCTTTTCCCACAGGGACTTCTACTCCTGTTCCAGTTGCTCCTGTTGCTGCTTCTTCTGATCGAGGTAAGGGAGTCGCGAGCTAGATCCCTACCAGTCGTCGTCCTGAGAGTAGATGTACCCTTATTACTTTTGAGAGTTCATGTTGAGAGAACTTGTAGTGAGGTATAGAGTTGTATTCATTTTTTACTGCTCGAGAGATTTCTGTATTTTGGTGAGGTTGGTTTGTACTATTTGAGTATTGTAGTTGCTCACTTAGTTTTTATTCTAGCAGTTTTTCTTTCAACTCTGATATCTGTATAGTATAGTTGATCTTTTTGCAGGTTAGTCGCTTCGTCTATACGGGGCTTCCCGTATGGGCGGCGGATCTGTTGGCGAGCCCGGGTCGCAGTTTCGACGCCGGGGCGTGACAGATTAGAGTGGTATCAGAGCCTAGGTTGTAGGTCATGTTGGACTTAGAAATCCTAGGCTTGTGGTTGGACATTAGGATGACTGCGTGAGAGTCGTGACTGTTAGCGAGAGTCCTGATTGAGTTTTATACCTCTCCCAAGGGATGGGATGAGTGATTGTCATGTTTATTTTCCTAAGCGATTATGTTGGCTGCAGACAACATAATGCTATGGAATGGAGGACATGTCTTAGACTTTCGCTGGATCGGGTCGAGTGTTGTTGGTACAGTCCTGATGTTTGCATGTGTATTGTAGGTGGGTACGATGCCTCCGCGACGCAGGATGTCCACGCGTTCGCAGCCTTCTTCCTCGGTACCCGAACAGGAGGACTCGGGACAGGGACGTCAGGACGAGGTACAGGAGCTCCGTGCTCAGGTGGCACAGTTGTCTGAGGTTATTCAGCGTCAGGAGGGGACCTTGCGACGCCAGGAGGAGGCTTCTCGCCGTCAGGAGGAGGCCTTGGGCCGGATGATGGTTCTGTTAGAGCAGAGGTCGCAGTCAGTGGTAGCACCTCATGATGGTTCGCCTATACCTTCTTCCCCAGCTGCGGCACCCCCTATTGTTCCTCCAGCACCAGTAGTTCCTGAGGAGTCGGTTCCTTGCAGACCACCGTCTGGGTCGACGGGACCTCTGTCTTCAGCTGAGCAGCGGGTGGTGGTGGATTTGTTGATGAGGTTTCGCCAGTTCGAGCCACCCCGATTTTCTGGTATGAGAGCTGAGCTGTGGGAGGCCGAGACTTGGGTCACGGCCATGGAGCGTCATTTTGAGAGTTTATTTATCGAGGATCGCTTCCGGGTTCTCTTGGCTTCCCATTTCTTGGAGGGCAACGCCGAGGCGTGGTGGCGACGTGTGCGACCGGCTGGGCCGCCGGGGATGCAGCTTCTCACATGGACTGAGTTTCGCAGCCTTCTTTTGGGAGCTTTCTTCCCTGAGAGTGTCCGTCAGAGACTGGAGGAGCAGCTGAGGACTCTTCGTCAGGGAGATCGGCCCGTGCATGTGTACATAGCTGATTTCAATCAGTTGTTGGCTAGTATGCCTCACGTGGCCAGGGATGAGGCTCATCAGATTTACATGTTTGAGCGAGGATTGCGTCGGGATATTTATCAGTTTGTTCGCTCCCGCAGACTGCAGACTTTGGAGGCCTCGATGGAGCAGGCTTTATATGTTGAGTCAGGAGAGGTAGTGATGGCAGAGGTGGCGCCAGCCCCTGTAGTGACTCCAGGGGCGAAGCGCCCGGTACCGTTGGATGAGGGGCAGTCGAGTCAGCAGGGACCTCCGAGACCTCCACGATCTCATCCTCAGGGTCGTGGGTTTCGTAGGCGTCAGAGATCAGGTGGGCCCCAGCAGCAGCAGCAGTATCAGCAGCAGCGGCAGGAGCGGTGTGTCATCTGTGGCGGGCCTCATCCACCGTCGCAGTGTGAGCAGAGACAGGGGCGGTGTTTCCTCTGTGGAGAGTTGGGACATTTCCGCGTAGCTTGCCCCTAGGCCATCTTGTCAGTGCGGCCGATTGCGACAGCACCCCCCTTGCCTATCCATGCAGCGGAAGCCTCTCCGGCACACCGTCAGACAGAGTGGGCCACGACGTCGGGACAGACGGGACGACGATCTGCGGCACCCAGTGGACGGGTTTATGCAGCCCTGGTGGAGGACACCCCCGCAGCAGATCATGTAGCGGCAGGTATGACTTTATTTTTGTTAGCTAAGTTGAGCTTTTCATTACCGCTGCATTTTCTGCTTATTAGTAGAGCATCTGCATCAGCATCTTTGCATGGGTATGGGTTAGGAATTTCTGCTACATGTTTTAGCGTTTGGATTCTTCCCTGTATCCCACTATTAGAGGAGGATCGCGGTGTTTGATCAGTGCAGTTGAGACTCGGAACTTTACCGGCTGATTTGATGATTCAAGGACAGCTCCAGAACTTGGATTGAGCACTCAGGTTGGACTGGTGGGTGCGGTGCCGTGCTACGACTGATAATGGATTGAGGGTTGTTACCCTTCGGCAAGTTGGACAGGAGGAGTTCGTTCTCTCGGATTGCCGACGTATCCTTTCAGCAGCGGCGGCTTCAGCAGCTTTGGACAGGCGCCATCTTAGTAGCAGTTGTGAGGTTTAGGACTAGAGGTTGTGTCCTTAGGAGTCTCTGTTAGTGGTAGCATTCGTTTGTAGCCACAGCAGGAACGGCACCAACACTTCCCTCCCTTTTTCTCGCCTTTGTACTGAAATTTACGAACAGGATGAAAACTTCGAAAGATTGCTCTAGAAATGGAGACAGTGCCCGAACCTGTTCTTGTTTGATTGGGACGAAGGCACAGATCTTTCGAAATTTTCGGACTTTTTACTAATTTCAGCTGTTTTCTAAATCGAGAGTTGGAGTTGATGACCTTCCTGCTGATGGGACCTTACCTTCCTTGGTCGTTTGCGTAGTTTTGTTGGTTTGGTCTTGTTGTTGTGGATTGTTTTAGTTTCGGGGACGAAACTTCCTTTTAGTGGGGGAGGATGTGAAGACCCCAAAACATTGGTGAATTGGGTCTCTAGTGGATTGGTAGTTCGTCGGTACTTTTTGGGGTGAGTTAGTGTCGTCGGGCCGCGAAGAGGACGTGAAAATCGAATCCACCGCGAAAAAACCGCATAGTGGGGATGTACGGATGTGCGGTGGTTGTTATATTTGTGGTTGGGAGAGTTTGGCTTTATTATTTCGGTGTGTCGGAAGCCTCGGTTCGCCAAATGGACGAGAAAAATGGACTCAGGACGAAAAACGGTGCGAAATAGGCTTTTTCTGGACAGTCTGGGCTTAAAGTGGACTGTTTGGTGTTGCTGGGCTGGTGGACCGGGCTCACGGTGACCGGTTCATGGCCCATGCACCGGTGGGTGCATCGCGGTGCACGGGGAAGCGTGCACCCGGTGCAGGAGCGGCGCGGCGGATTGGCGCATGTGGGTGGACCGGCCGGTGCAGCGCGGTCCACGGCCGCGCTGCACCCGGTCCACGAGCACGGGCGGGCGCCCGTGCACGCGCGGTGCACCGGGCACCGCACCGCGCATGCGCGCGCGCGCGTGGCGCGCGCCGAGCCCACACGTGGAGCGGGGCCACGTGGCGCAACCCTGGGGCGGTCGACCATTTGGTCCGACCCGCCTTGCACCGGATCGGGTGCAAGGACTTTGGATAAGTTTAGGGGGAGTTTTGGTGTTTTTCTTCCCTTTGGCCAGCTCTTTGAGGGTGATTCCGAGCTCTCCTGCACCTGAGCTGTGAAAGGGAAATGTTCTTCTCCCTCTCCTCCACCAGCCGACAAAAGTTCAGAATTTTTGGAGATCATCTATTCGACTTCATCTGCGACGCGGCGCACAGTGACGCTTCTACTCCGAGGACCCGTTTCGTCGCGTTTTAGTGCGCGGACTCTCCCGACTCACCCCGACCTCCGTTTTTAACCGATTTTTGCGCCGTCGGACTCACGACTGGTAGGACTTTAACTTTGATATTCAGAGTTTTCTCTCAGATTCTTTACGGATTTTGGGGTATTTGAGCTTTTGTTGCCCCTTTTTCTTCGCGGATTTTTGGACAGCGTTGCAGAGTTTTGGCCATAACTTGCGCACAGACATCGGATCGAGGTGATTCAAGAGGCAAAATTCATCTACTTCTCGCGAGGAATCTCCTGGATTTTTCTCAGAATTTTATGAGGTTGCTTCGAAGGTGAGAATAGTGTTTCTTTCCGAGTTCTTATCTGTGAAAATTGGTACAGTTAGAAAAGAGGTGTTTCTCTTGCCGGATTTATATCTCAGCGTAGGAAACTCGGAATTGGACGTGCAGGTATTCGTTTCGAAGCTATCGACGCGTAGATCGCAGGGATATTTATTTGGATTTTTCTGAGGACTTTCAGCAGGTGATTTGTGTGCATCTTCGCAGCTGAGTTTTCAGTGTAAATTCTGGCAGTTTTGGGAGGAATGTTTGTGTAACGACAGCTCTGTTTTTGTACCCAGGAGCGGTTGTGGACAGTGCTGGAACTGTTGGACTCTGTGTGGCTATTTTTTCTGGTATTATCAGCTGTAGGACTTTTGACAGTTCGACTGGTCAGGTGGGTGGCTTTGCTTTCAGGATCTATGGACTGTGCTCTAATTCTATTGATATAGAATCATGTATGATAGTGATGGGACTCGTTAGCATGCTAAAATTTGAGTGTTAAATATTTGTTATCTTGGAACTTGACCTAGCACCCCCGCCATATGTTGCACGTGTAACCAGACCAGTAGAAAACCCTCACTTGGGCTAGGGTTATTTATGTTTAGACATCCACACTGTTCTTTCATTCCTGGACATAGTGTTATCCTCGCCCGGTAGTGGCCGAGAGGTCGGGACTTTCTTTTAGTGTGGGATGCATTTGCACTCGTGCTGGGGAGCAGAGTGGAGTCTGGTAGATGTAGTGGGTCGCTTGCCTGTACCGGGAACCGTTTGGGGTAAACGGTGGTCCCGGGAGGTCTTGTTTCCCCTGTTCGGGTTGTCGCCACTGTGTTAGTGGCGGTAGTTTACTAGCGTTAGCCGGACCTAGAACCCAGAACCCTTTTTGACATACACATGATTTTAGTCTACCAATGTTTTCTTTCCAAGGATCGAAGGGCCGCTGGAGTCTGTTCTTGTTTGATTGGACAAAGGCATCAGCCCTCCGGGGTTTGGATAAAACACTTGTTTTCTAACTGTTTTTCTAAAAAGAACTAAAGTCATCAAAGATGGATTTCTTCCAAATCAAAATGGTTTTCGATAACAAATGTCACCTTTTCCCTGTAAATCTCTTCACTCTAAAGGATTCGAGTGGTCTGGGTTCTAGGGCCGTTCCTTTGTTGGGACTTTCGGTCCTGTTGATGTCTTCTGCGTGGTGTACTGAGGGTGTTGTGTTCCCGACTATAAGGGGCGGGAACTTCGATAGACGGAGCCTAGAGTCTGTTCTTGTTTGATAGGGTTCTAAGCACCGGTCTATCGGTTTCCGAACCTTATGGTGTCGGTCTTTTGTGAGTTTTGTTGTCCTGTCGCGGGGAGCCGTGTGTAGACGTGATCCCGAGCTGTCGGGTATCTTCCGGTTAGTATTGTTGGGAACCGTTGGGGTTGATGGTGGTCCCAGGTCGTTGAGTGTTGTCCGACCAGTTTTGTTACCCTGAGTTGTGGGTCGATCCTGGCTGTGGAGGTATCTCCAGCCGTG